>BLSH010353993.1:117650-141121 GCA_018402905.1 Glandirana rugosa | reverse complement strand
TGCTCAAATCACTTGCGAGTGCGCGGCGGCCTCCGCGCGGGCGCACGAGTGACACAAGCCCCTCCCGGTCCCTCGTACACGCCGCCGAAGCTAACGGCGGCCGATGGGCGCTACCGGGGGGGCCTCGCTTCCTCGCCTCCAGGCACATACATTTGTGCCTGGAGGCGAGATACACTCCCCCTTCCCGACACTAGTGTCGGAAGGACAAGTACTTCCGACACTGGTGAAGGGAAGGGGACAATCCCGTCGGGGGTATGTCAATCTTGTGCGGGTCCCTTGTATCAATTGGGAATCTCGCGGGGGACGTCCAATTGGGGAAGTGACGGTTACCGTAAATGTGTCATGAAGGGGTTAACCTGCAGGGGGCGCTCTAAGGGTTAACTATGTTCCCTGGGCGTGTTCTAACTGTATGGGGGCTGCCCTAACAGGGGAAGGGAAGTGGTCACAGCCTTCATGAACAGGAAGGCTGTGATCACAGCCCTTCCCCCTCACATAGAGCGGAGGTCCGTGTTTACATACACGGACCTCCGCTCCTTCGCTCCGGGGGGGCCATCGCGGGTAGCCGGCGGCAATCGAAGCCGCCGCACATGCTCCCTGGCCCTCCCCGAACACAGTGAGCACGCGGGCGCGCCTCCGGCGGCGCGTGAGCGTTCACTAAACTCGTTCCCGCAGCCGCCGTCGTATGACGGCGTTTTGCGGGAACGAGCCACTTTGCCGCCGTCAGATGCCGATCGGCGGTCGGCAAGTGGTTAAGAAAGCAAAGAATCTTCAGATGGCCGCACTCCAAATAATTGCCTTCTATTGTGCATATTTCATACGTACATAAGTACAGTCAGGGCACAAACAGGAACGGGACAAGCAGGTACAGCAGCTAACGCATTTCACGTCCTAAATTGACGCTTACTCATAGCTGAAGATATCACATTGCCACTTAAATAAAAGCAAAGTGCACCCACAAGATGAGAAAAAGTCCAGCTGCAGAAAATCTGCACATGATTAAATGGTCAAGTTGGTAGGACAGAGCATTTAGGCGGCAGGTGTGACATATGAAACAATGTTCTATAACACACTAATTAATCAAATAATGTGTAATAAAAGATACAGTGCTAACAGGAACCAATATATATTTATGCATGTAATTCAGTGATGCATAACCATACATCAGTCCTGTGAGGCTGTACATGTACCTTAATAACATAAGCACAATGTGAATACATTGAGTCCATACATAAAATTAAAAACAAGAAAAGAAGAGTAAAAAAGGTACCTTTTCATTATAATGACCCTTATGTGGTAATTTAAATGAACAAACAGAATAATGCAAAAACAATATACCAAACTGGAAAATAAAAAATGTAATTCAAATACATCTCCCTTCCTATAATACATAATAATCACATACATTTAATTAATATCAACATTGTTTCCAATAAATCTTTAAATAAATGACTACATATGGTGGGACAGACACTCTTGAAGCTGTCCTAATTAGAGTTGAGCGAACCCGGACTGTAAAGTTCAGGTCCGTACCAAACTTCGGGGTGTCTGGGATTGGGACCTGAACCCGGACTTTTCAAAAAAAGTCCGGGTTCGGGTCCGGGGTTCTGGTAATTTTACCAAAAGTTCTGAAAATTGCTGTAAAAAAGTCCAGGAAAGTCCTAGAGGTCTGCAAAAGGAAGGAAAATGGGGGTAAGGGTGGGACAATTGCCCTACAAAGAAATAGGGACAGGGAAATAACTAAAAGCATTTTTTTTTAATAAAAACATAAAAAAATCAAAAATGGAGGTGGATGTGGACCATCTTCAAACTGGGTCTGAAAAGTATTAATTAACGGTAGAAGCCATATAACTGTTCTAAAATCATCTTCAAACTGTGTCAAAAAAGTATAAATACGCCGGGAGAACCCATATCACTGTTCTGCAAACATCTGGAAACTGTGTGTAACACTTTAACTAAAACCGGGAGAAACCATACTACTGTTCTGCAAACATCTGAAAACTGTGTGTGTCACTTTAAATAAAACCGGGACAAACTGAACTACTGTTCTGCAAACATCTGGAAACTGTGTACAGTGAACAGTAGTTCAGTTAGTCCCGGTTTTATTTAAAGTGACACACACAGTTTCCAGATGTTTGCAGAACAGTAGTTCAGTTAGTCCCGGTTTTAGTTAAAGTGACACACACCGTTTCCAGACCCTTACCCCAATTTTCCTTCCTTTTGCAGACCTCTAGGACTTTCCTGGACTTTCTTACAGCCATTTTTGTGCCTAAAAGTTTGGGTCCCCATTGATTTCAATGGGGTTCGGGGTCCAGGTCAAAGTTTGGGTTCTGTCTGGACCCGAACCCGGACTTTGTCCCGAAGTTCGGCCGAACCAGCAGAACCTGGACTTCCAGGAGTTCGCTCAACTCTAGTCCTAATCACTATTTATATACAATATAAAGTGGGGGGAGTATTAATCAACCTCTCAATGTTTCACCTTAATTTTAACCTACAAGCATGTACCTCTAGACAAAGCCTTAAAATATTTTATATAAACTATCAGTCGGACAAACGGTAAGGAGATGATGGATGAATGCATCAACCTGGCAAAAATTCAATATGAGTATACAGATACCAGGAGAAATAAGGTGCATATGCCTAGAGAACAAAATATGGGGAGTATCAAATGTAAAGGATATTAGAAAGAGGGGACAAGGGAGGTGACATGGATCAATCATAAAAATGGGAAACATCCCATTCAAAATTCGTGCCAACCGGTATTCTGGTGCCTAAATGATAGATCCAACACACCTCCCTTCGGCAAAGGATGCCAAATTTATCACCCCCCCTCTTGGGAGTAACCACCTTTTCAACGCTTTGGATAACCAAACTAGAGCTATCCTTATCATGGTGTTGATTCCAATGGCAGGCTATGTTGGTAGCATGGTTTTTATCAATATCTCTGAGGTGATCGTACAGGCGGTCCTTGAATCTCCGGGTAGTTCGTTGCACATGTATGTTACACATGTAATGACATATATCAGAAATTTAGTATTGCAATTAATGAATGATGAGATGTTAAATGATCTACCCAAAGCTGAAGAGACTACCCGATCACCTCATCTCTTGATGAATTGGCAATAATTGCAGGCATTAATCCCACATCTAAATGCCCCCTTAAACTGAAGCCACTGCTGGCTATGTTTCTGACTGGTAAATAAATTAGGAGAAAGACGCCTTCCAATCGAGGGAGCCCTTCTGGATGCTACCTGTACACCACGGGAAAGGATATCAGCATACACTGAATCATTATAGAGAACTGGAAGATATTTTCTAATAATATCGCCAATCTGGCGAAACTCCAAACTAAAAGAAGTAGAGAACACTAGAGAGTTGGGTGTCACTGAAGAGGTGTGTGCAGCATGCAGGGCATCTCCTTCCCCAATTCGTACCCTCAGAGAGAAGATTCTCCAGGGGGGTCTTCTCTGCTATAGATCGAGCTCACATAACCCCTGCCTCGGGGTAGCCCCTCTCACTAAACCTTTGGGCCATATCATCAGATTCTCTATGAAAATCTGCATCCCTGCTGCAGATTCTCCTGGCTCTGAGAAATTGACCCACAGGTACACCTCTGATGACATGTCTAGGATGGTGAGAGTCAGCCCTTAGAAGGGTGTTACCCGCAGAGGGATTCCTAAGGAGGCTACTAACTATTTTGCCCTTATCATGGGGTAGTAAAACATCCAAGAATTCAATTGATTCAGAGATGGACCTCCCAGTAAATTTCAAGTTTAAATCATTGTCATTCAAAAATGAATAGCAGATAGTCAATATATCAAAAGTAAAGAAATGTGTCCTTCCTACGAGGATTACCACATCCCACCACCCGTAAACAGGTTGGCAAGAGAAGGGGAGAACCTAGCTCCCATGGAGGCCCCGCATCTCTGGAGGTAGTAGTCCCCGTCAAACATAAAAAAGTTATGAGTTAATAGATAATCCAAACTCATTAAAATTAATTCCTGTAGAGCTAGTGAGAATAGTCCTAACTCCTCCAAAAAGAAAGAGACTGCTCTGAGACCAAGTGCATGAGGAATTGATGAATACAGACTCGAAACATCAAAACTGTATCACCTATAACCATCTCTCCAGACAAAATTGTCCAATCTGGCAAGTAATTGTTTGGTATCTCTAAGATAACTAGGGAGTTTCACCACCAGAGGTTGTAATTGTTGATCTATCCAATGTCCAAGTCTCTCATTAAGAGATCCAATTCCGGCTACAATAGGTCATCCAGTAAGAGGTGTAAGGCCTTTGTGCAGTTTGGGGAGGTGGTGAAAAACTGGGATTATAGGGAAATCGGGTATAAACATATCCCATTCTCTTTGGGAGAAAATCTCTATAGCCACTGTATGTATGTATGTCCCATATTTTGGGTTTTTTTTTTCCACAAAGATTTTTATTGAAGAAAATACAGCAGGTGTATAGGAACACATTGTTCATATTGACAATCAAGTAGCCATGAGGCGTCTTATTACAACACAAAAAACTGGTAGCAAGCTACTCATGGCGTGCACGTTTGTAAATACATTTTGCAATATATGAGACATACTAAGGAAGATAACTTTATACCTGGGTTTTAGCTCTTCCAGGGTGGACATTTTACATCAAGGAACCCCAGCGTTTCCATTTTACGCTTCGTAGAGCGACAACTCTAGTACATCTAGAACCTTGAGTATGTAGATTGTCTATGTGTTCATCTTCCAATTGTTTTTAATAGGGCGATCCTATAGGGAGGAAGGTAAAAAAAAAAAATATGGGGGGAAAAAAGGAAGGAGGGTATCCTTTGAGAGCCTAAGGTGAAGAGGAAAGGGGGGAGGGAGGAAGCGGGATTAGCGGTAAAAAAGAGAGAAAAAAAATCTAAGAAGGCAGGGGAAGTGCCCTTGGTCCGAGCCCGCCCCCCCACACCAGACCCCCCAGCGCGGACAACTATAGAAGCGCTCAGCGAACTCTGTTACTGGAGATATGAATTAGTGGTCTTGAAATGGGTCCAACATGCCCAAATAGTCGTGAATTTCTGAATGGGTTCTTGGGAGGTGTGCATGAGCTTCTCCATCTCCTCTATCTTCGATATCCTGGAGAACCATTCTCTGATTGTAGGCGGAGAAGTAGTTCTCCAGTGTACTGGGATGCATAATCTGGCCGCGTTCACCATGTGCATAGCCAATGACTTGTAATAGTGTCTTTTGGGCAGGGATGTGTGGTTTAAGAAGAATTGGGCAGGGTTGTAGTCAAGTTTGAATGTGGTGACCTGTGTAATAAGCGCATGTACTGACCTCCAGAATGATTGAATTAGTTCACAGTCCCACCAGATGTGGAGCATTGAGCTCGGTTGCATCTCAAGCAAATGTTAGGGATGCTAGGGGGGAATTTATGTAATCGAGTTGGGGTTCTGTACCATTTTGTCTCAATCTTGTATCTGTTTTCCTGAATTGCCACATTCAGTGAGCCTTTGAGATTATAGGTGTGCATGCTGATCTAGTCGTCCTCAGTCAAGTTCAGCTTGAGGTCATTTTCCCAGGAAACTCGAGAAGGGTTTGGGAAGGAGGGGGATTCCTCCATGAGTAATGCATAAATATGGGAGATTAGGCATCGTTGTGGTGATGTACGGGTGCAAAGAAATTCAAAGGGTGTGAGTTGTCTACTCCAAATGTCCAACCATTGTTGGGCTGAGATGAAGTGGTGTATTTGTCGGTATGTCCAGAAAGGGAAGGAATTGGTGCGTGATATGGACTTTAAGGCTTCGTAGGGGAGTAGGCGTCCCTTAGAAAAAAAGTGATAAGTGAGCACTTCATCATGTGGCCATTCCTGCTTTAAGAATGATTCTATTTCCCCTGGTGAAAAGTCTGGGTCACCCCTAAGTGAGGGTAGAGGGCCCGGTGACGAGGAGAGTTTCGCAGATTTGGTCACCTTTTTAAAGGCACATAGAGAGGGGTATGTGAACGGGTGCGCCGTGAGACCCGTTGGACAAGGCCTATGAGCTATCCAAGGGAGTATGTGAACTGGTACGTGTGCGAAAGAGTTCTCCGGGGATACCCATAGCTTCTCCCGTTTGTGTACACTCCAGTCTACAATTCTCGCGAGAAGGCAGGCTTGGTAGTAGGTGTAAAGGTCAGGGGTACCCTTATTTTTAGGACGTATAAGTCGGTTGTATTTGATTTGCGGTGGAATATTTTTCCATATGAACACCGAGGAGGCCTTCTTGTAGGTTGTAAAGAGAGAAGAAGGGAGGTGGATGGGGATCGTTTGCATCAAGTATAAGAGGTGGGGAAGGACCATCATCTTAAGAAGAGCTGAGCGGCCGAACCAGCACAGGTTCGAGCCCTCCCATTCTTTCAAGTCTGCTTGTATCCCGGCAAGGGCTTTTTGAAAGTTCTGACTGTAGAGATCAGATAATCGTCTTGTAATTTGTATGCCCAGATACTTTATGGCTATCCCTTGCCATTGAAATGGAAATGCTCCTTGGCAGTGGACGACTTCTTGAGGAGGTAGAGAAATATTTAGGGCGTGGGATTTAGAGTGATTCATTTTTAGGTAGGATAGATGGCCAAATTCTTCCATATATTTCAGAAGATTGGGTAGGGAGGTCCTAGGGGCTCTCAGTGAAAGGAGGATGTCGTCCGCAAATGCAGCGACCTTGTATTTTTTGCCGCCTATTGTTAGACCTTCATATCAGGATTTGATCTCAGTTTGTTTAATAAAGGTTCCAATGTTAGAATGAAGATCAAGGGAGACAAAGGACATCCTTGACGGGTTCAATAATTGATGGAGAAGGCGTTCGATAGGTGGCTGTTGGCATGCACCCTCACTGAAGGGTTAAAGTACAGTGCCATAATCTGGGATAGCATGCGGGGTAGGCTTTTAATACCCTCCAGCACCGCCTGCATATAATCCCAGGCCACTCTGTCGAACACCTTCTCCGCATCCAGGGAAAGGAAGAACCCTGGAGTCTTGGACGTGCTCAGCCAGTGGTGTATGTTCAATGTGCATATGGTATTGTCCCTAGCTTCTCTGCCCGGGACAAAGCCCACCTGATACTGAGTAATGAGGTTAGGTATAAAATGGAGAAGTCTGTTGGCTAGCATTTTGGCGTATAACTTAATGTCTACAGTCAGTAGCGATATGGGCCTGTAATTAGATACTAGTGTAGGATCTCTACCATCTTTTGGTATAACCGCTACATGGGCTTCTAGCATTCTTCCCTTGTCAGGTGTGGGACTAGCTAGGGTATTAAATGTTTTCAGCATTTTGGGTAGTAGCATGTCTAGGAAGCTTTTATAATATTGGAGTGACAGGCCATCTGTGCACACTGCTCTTGACTGTTTTCTTCTGTTTAATGGCCGCCTGCAATTCTGCCGCTGTAAGGGGACATTCCATATCTTTGGCTTGTTGGTTCGTAATTGGTTTGGTGTTGAATTGGGATAAGAAATGTTGAATTTCCTCAGAACGAGATTTCAAGGTATTAGGGCTTCTATGTTTGGGCACTAGGTTATATAGAGTTATATAATAACGTTCAATTTGTGTCACTATTTGCTCATTTTTAGAAAGCAGGTTGCCTTGGTTATCTCGAATGTGGTGAGTTAAGGTCGATGATTTGGAAGCCTGTACTGTTCGTGCAAGAAGTCTGCCACTCTTGTTGCCGTGTTCATAGAATACTTTTTGGCGGAGGACGTACTGTCGCCTTTTGCGTTTGCCTAATACATCTCAAAGGAAGGATCGTGTATGAGTCAGGTCCTGAAAGGTCTCAAGGGCAATTGATTGTTTGTGGGCAGCCTCCAGGCGTTTGATTTTGTTCATTAGCGTTTTAATCACCTCCTGCTGGTTCCTTTTGTTTCTTGCAGCTATCGCTATTAGTTTGCCTCAGATTACACATTTATGACTGTGGGTGAAAGTTCTTGGGTGGTATTTTCTCTAAAGTATGACTGTAGTTGGGATTTTAAGAGGTCAACCGTGGCTGGGTCTTTTAATAAAGAGGGGTTCAGTTGCCAGGTTTTTGTTATTTGTTCTGATTCAGGGAAGGAAAGAGTGACTGTGATCGGGTGATGGTCGGAGAAAAACAGTGGCTCTATGGTCACCTGTTTGAGGTAGGAAAGGTCTTTTTGGGACAGGAAGAAATAATCTATCCTTGAATATTTCTGGTGTGGGGGGCAGAAAAAAGTGTAGTCTTTAGTGGATGGATATAGTGTACGCCAGGTGCCATGTAAGGCTAAAGTCTGAAACTGTACTTTAATTTGCCGGAGCACTCGATAGGGTAGTGAAGATGTACCTGACGAGGTGTCGATGTCTGGGTTTAGTGGGGTATTGAAATCCTCGCCTAGTAATACAATGCCCTCTTGAAACGAAGATAAGAGATCACAGGTTTTCCTGAAGAAGGAGACCTGATGTTCGTTGGGACAATAGATATTTTCTCATGTGAGGGGTTTGGAAGCGTATCTCCCTTTAATAAATAAGTACCTTCCCTCTGGATCCATGAGGGAGTCAGTGATGTGAAAATGTTTGGATATCAAAATAGAAACTCCTTTGGTCTTAGTGCGTGGATTTGTGACGTGGAGTGCGGTCTGGTAGATATGATTGTCAGCGTAGTTTAAATATTTGGCTATGATTGTGCGGGTGGTCTTTCGCTCTGACTGTAAGCCCCCTATGCGGTGGGCACGTTCTACCATGCAGGGCCTGGGCAGGCCTAAAGCCTCCGGGATGCGTTTCGCACAAAGTTCCATGAGGTCTGAGGGCTGGAGCGACTCTGGTACTCCTACAAAACGCAGGTTACTCCTCCTCGACCTATTCTCAAGGTCATCAAGCTTTTCTAAGATGAACTGGTTGGTCTTGGTTTGGGCTTGTTCCACCATGTGAGATTAGTAAAGTTCATCTTCAATGTTAGCTATTCTGTGTTCCGCATCGCAGATGCGAGTTTTATGTTCCCCCAGTTCTTTTTGAATCATGCCCTCACTAAATGCTTTTTTCACCCTTTCTTTGATGGTTGGGGCTAATATTGCTGCTACAGCTTGTGCTATATTTTCATAGGTACCTGGGTCACCTAAGGGAGCGGGTGATGGGGATCGATTGCTCACCTCCATGTCAGCAGCGGCCGCGTCAGGCGCGTTTGCCGTGTAGGCCACATCCCTGGCCTTGATTTGCGGCTGGGCCGGCGCGGCTCGAGGGCCTCCTTTGCCAAGGTACAGCTCCATCTCTGGATGTAGAGGGGGTGGCGGGGGTGCTGCCTGTGTGGCTGGGTGTGATTTGTGGTGCCCTTGGGGGGTTTTATAAGCAGGTTTTCGGCCGTGGAGCGGGAGCTAGAGCGGAGTGCTGCTACTCCATATGGCGCCGGAACCGAAAGTTTTTGATCCACATCCTTTTCTATGAACTAATTATTCTCAGGTAATATTAATTGTCTTTGTGCTTGCTTTTCTATTTTATATGATGTGTGGCTATATTTGTGTACTTTTATCTTTTTAAAAGAGGCAGCTTTTGCTTTCGCTATTCTATTTCTAATAAGTGAGACATTCAGATGATCACTGCGGACACAACATATTTTATCAATGCTGTTTGTGATACGCAGCAATCCTTAAATACTCCATAATTTATCCTAATCATATTTATATTATGTTTGCACATTTTTTTTTTTGCACCCAAGAAAGTTGCAGGTGAGTAATAAGTGCCTAGGGACCTTGGGCTGGAAATTTTATGTATTAATTCATTGCTTCCTCCTCCGCTTTGTGCATATTTTCATGTCTGACATTCAGGGATAATAAAATCTGTTTGTTCTATAAAAAAAAAAAGGATGAGCTAACTTAAAACAGGCCCATGTAGTGAATCCAGCATGCCCAAGATTGGATGAATTTGGAAGGGGTATCTGTCACTATGTTTATCAATTCATTCATTTTAGCTGTTTGTTTAATGCATCTAACCCAGTCAGAAAGGGTGGGTGGCGTGCTTGAGATCCATTTTGTTGGGATACACTTTTTAACAGCATTTACTAGATGGAGGGCTAAAGATTTGTGATACATGAGATGTAGAAGTGAAGAATGGTTTAACAGGATGGGGGAGTGGCGTCTGAGCTCGGAGATGGCCGCATAAGCCCTGAGCTCCGTCAGACCGCCGGGATAGTAAAGACAGCCAGCGGAGCTAGAGTTCACCCGAAGCCGCAGAATACACCCCACAACATCAGGGATCGCAGTGAGAATGCGGAGGAGACGAAAGTACCCGATCCCGCAGCTTGGGAAACTATCTGGCTTCTTCTCCACAGCCGCGAGGCCTAGGCAAAATGGCGGAGGCTCCCTGCACCAGCTCAAGGCCGCAGCCGCGGCCTTTCCTAAACAAAGATCCGGGACCGGATAGCCTCCATGGTCTAGTGAAGCCTCCTCACCAGCCCTCTCTCCCACCACCAGAAGCCCGGCCAAGACCAGGCTGAGGACAACTTCCCCGCACACGGACACAGCGCAGCAGGAGATGGAGGTGAGTGGATCAGGCGCCATCACCGCCGCAGAGCCCGCGCAGCCAACATCTGTAGACCCCTTTGCTGACTTCGCCACCACAGGCCAGCCGGTCTCCGACACGGTATTGAAGGACATGCTCATGTCCCTGAGAACCTCCATACAGCAGGACATTAACCTGACAGTACAGCAATGCCAGCGGGATATTAAGGACTTGGGCAACAGGGTGGACATTATAGACCAATCTATGGGCACATACACTGACTCTTTCAACATGATGGTGGATGCACACAATGCTCAAACAGAGGACCTGTCATGGGTCAGGGATAAATTAGCTGACCTGGAGGACCGCTCCCGAATAAATAATTTGAAAATCAGGGCTATCCCCGAGTCAGTCTCCCCTGTGCAACTGTTGCCCTTTGCCCAGGAAATGTTCTCATCCATAGCTCCTAGCCTCACCACCCTGGAAATAACTATAGACAGGATACACAGAGTGCCTAAGCCCTCATTCCTGTTGGAAGAAGTCCCTAGGGACGTCCTGCTTAGGCTGCACTTTTTCAGAGCCAAAGAGCTCCTTCTTGAAGCTTTTAAAAAACCTGATCAGCGCCCTCCACAATATGCCTCCCTGCAACTACTGCCCGACCTCTCCAGGCACACACTCCAGAGAAGACGTAACCTATTAACCATAACGAAGGCCTTAAGGAATCACCAGATTCCCCATAAATGGAAGTACCCAGCCACGTTATTAATCACCCACAACGGCACTACCATTCCAATTACTACTCTGGAAAATGGACTGGTGACCCTTAGAAAATGGTAAATCTTACCAGCACCCCCTCAAACCACACTACCAGGACCCAAGCCGTGTGCAATCCAACAAGAATGGCATGTGGTCTCCCACAAGAAACAGCAAAATAAGAAAACTTAAGCTCCCACTGACCTGAAACTAACCAGTGTTATATCTATTCCTGGTTGGTCGCATTGGATCCAACTCCTTTCCCCCCAGCTACCTAGTAGGACGCACTCCAGTCCTCAAATCCATCTAGGATTTCCTTTTTATTATTGTTCTGATCCTCATTCCCCTTTTTCCTTTGTACCCCCCTTCCCCCTTTCCATTATGTTCTCTTGCAGTCGAAACCACAGCAGAATGAAGGACCTTTGCATAGACCATCGAAGAATCCAAAGTAAAGACCTCCTGGATCATCTTCAGCACACTAAAGAACTGTCACTGCTCAACAAAATCCATCAACAGAGGTGTTCGCCTTTAAAGGACAAATCAACCTACAGATTTCCTCCTATCTACGCTATCGCAGTGAGTAACGAACTCATCTACACCTACACTCCACTTATTAACCAACTATGGCCATTACATGCCTATCTCTGAACACTAAGGGTCTAAACTACCCGGCCAAACGCTACTCCATGTGGAAAGAAGCCCTCCACAGACAAGCAGACATCCTGTGCATACAGGAAACTCACTTCTTGAACTCAGCAGTCCCAAATGCTCCCATACTCAATACCCTCATGTATTCCTGTCCAACTCCCCGCACAAAAAAAGAAAAGGGGTACTCCTAGCGATTAGGGACTCTGTCACTTTCCAGCTGAAAGACTCTATCCTAGACAGCGAAGGGCGCTATATAATCCTCACATGTGAAATCAACTCCCAACCACTCACGATAGCAGCCGTATATGCTCCCAATAGGAGACAACACAAATTTATTCGGAATCTCCTAACTAAAATTAATAAGATCAGACATGGAAACCTCTTGATATGTGGAGACTTTAACATCACTCCTGACCCCACCATGGACTCTTCCTCCAAACTAGTTCAAAAGAAACCATCCCTTCAGAAGCTGTTACATGAAGAGGACCTCTATGACGTCTGGCGGTGCCAGCATGCTAATGAAAAAGACTACACGTACTTTTCTCCTAGGCATGGTGTATACTCACGTATCGACTTAATCCTGACAGACAAATGGCTCTTACAGACGGCAACTGCAACCCATATCTATAATATCACATGGTAGGACCATGCGGCCATCTCTATAACACTGGGTAGGCCGGGCACTTCCTCCCAACCCCCAGTGTGGAGATGCAATGTCAGAATCCTGCAGGACCCTCTCTGCTCCACAGAAATCTCTCAAAGACTACAGGAGTACTTTCACACCAATGTGGGCTCGGTTTCTAGCCTTTATGAGGGGCATACTTATACAACAGGGGGCCAGGGCCAAGAGACGTCACGATCAAAAAATTAACGACATTACTGCCAATATACGCCACCTCGAAACCCTGCACAAGGCCTGCCTGTCACCTAAGTTGTCTTACTCCCTTCAGAACCTTAGACACGAGCTAAGGTCTGCCCTACTACAGAATTATGACAAACACTTGAGAAGGTTGAAGTTAACTCATTATGCTAACGCTAATAGAGCTGGCAAATTCCTGGCCCGCCAAATTAAAAAAGGATATACAAAATCAAAAATCTCCCACCTAATCCACCCAACCACACAAACCAAAATCTCCAACCCACAGGAGATTGCGAACCAATTCGCGGAATTTTTAGGAGAGTTATACAATCTCCAACTCGACTCCAACACCCCACAACCAACTCAACCAGCCATTGATACATTCTTAGACAAACTCAACCTCCCCAAATTGTCTTCAGATCAGCTGGAATATCTGAACTCCCCGATCACGATTTCAGAAATTAATAAGATCGTGTCGACTCTTGCCTGCGGCAAATCCCCAGGCCCAGACGGTCTACCGAATGAATATTACAGGGTGTATAGCTCATTTTTAAACCCCCACCTGAAGGAGATGTTTGTGACGGCGTCCCATGACTCCTCCTTCCCTCAGGAAATGCTGAAAGCATTTGTGGTAACGATCCCCAAACCTGGTAAACCCCCCACTACGCCAGCGAATTTCAGACCTATTTCGCTATTAAATTCTGATGTTAAGATTTATGCTAAGCTCCTGGCCAAGCGCCTTGCAGGGGTGATTCCATCCCTGATCCAGAAGGATCAAATGGGCTTTGTTCAGGGTAGGCAGCCGTCAGATGCCACTAGACGTATACTCAATATAATTCACTTTGCTGATCGTACAAAAATGCCTTCTCTGCTGCTCTCAATAGACGCAGAGAAGGCGTTTGATAGGATTCACTGGGGCTATATGAGAAGCACTCTTGCAAGGTTTGGGTTCCAGGGAACGATTCTATCTGCAGTACTTGCCCTCTACTCTAACCCCAATGCACAAGTTTACACCTCAGGACTCCTCTCTAAACCCTTTTCCATTACCAATGGAACAAGACAGGGGTGCCCCCTCTCCCCCTCCATATTCAACTTAATGATTGAACCCTTAGCTGAGTCCATAAGATCTGACCCAGCAATTACAGGCTTCCAATTCTCAAAAACACAACATGTCATTAACCTGTTTGCCGATGATGTTATCCTCTTTCCAATCCATCAACCTCCCTTCCTCAAGCACACAAAATTCTAACGTCCTTTAGCGACATTTCCTACTATAAGGTCAATTGCACTAAGTCCTTGATTTTGGATCTGGGAGTCTCTCCCCAAACCCAAAAGAAACTACAACACTCTCTTCCTTTCACATGGAGTACTAAGAGAATCCCTTATCTTGGAATTACCTTAATATCCCCATTATCCAAAATTCTATCAACAAACTTCGTCCCCCTCGTTCAAAAACTACAAGCTCAAATCCAATCATTCCCTAAGGAGAAGATAGGATGGGTGGGCAGGTTGGCAGTCTTTAAGATGGTTATCCTCCCACAGATCCTATATGTCTTCCGGGTCCTTCCCGTGCACACCCCTCCATCCATCATTAAACCCCTCACAAAAATGTTAACAAAATTTATCTGAAATGATAAAAAACCGAGATGTGCCCGAATAAATCTCCTTAAGCACAGAACAGCAGGAGGAATGGGGTTTGTAGACATTCTACATTACCATCAAGCAACTATCACCGACCAACTAAAACATTGGTTCCCCAAATTGGAAAATCCCCTATGGGTCGACATAGAACGGGCACTATCCAAAACTCATGACCTACCAGCACTTCTCATGCTGGACCAGTGGAAAAAATGGGATGCCACCGAAATGTCTCCTCCTATGGCCGCCTCTTTGAGAGTCTGGAGGGCTTGGTGTGTTTACTGTGTGCTGATTTTTTTTTGGGAATGTGCCAATTTTTATTCCCTGCTCTGCTGGTTACAATGGTTTTGGCACTTGAATTATTCAAAGTTATGTTAATTCCGATGATTAGCATTCTTACTAGAAAAGTAAGGCTAAAGGATTCCACCTAGACTGTACTGAGCCATCCATTGTACACACCATATTATATACATAATATATTGCAGTGGTCACTTACCTGTGTATACCGATACATACTAAGTACCTGCGCCAGCGCTTGATTTGAATGGAATGAACTGTCACCAATAAAACCGGCCACTTCTCCATCTCCCTTACAGTAATAGTTGGGAGCTTCATTTTCTCCAGACAATATCTTTGTGGCATATCCCAAAGTTTTTATTGGATCAGAACAAGTACTAAATATATGATAGCCCAGGGTAATATTGGGCAGAAGATCGGGGTCCTGATTAATCTTATTGATAAATGAGATCATCACCAAGATGTTTTTGTACTCTGCAATGTCATTGCTGCAGGATAATGAGAAGGTTTAAAATTAAGCAAAATTGTTACTTATGAGATTACAGTTTGGCCGCATCCCACAAAACTAACACAAAAACGTTTCACAGAAATCAATGGTTTAAATTTAGAGTTAAATATATTTTTCTCCATGCTGGGTCAATGATGTTACATGGGGCGGTACGGTCAGACAGAGGAGCAGACAGGTGGCGGTTAGCCTTCATCGCTGGTGGAGCTTTTTTCTTTTTTCAGGTCTGGTGGTCACGAATGACAATGTATCTACATCGGGGGATGTTTTTTTTTATTTTTAATAAAGGAATTGTCAAAAATTGTGTGTGTGGTGTTTTTATTTCTTTTTGACATTCTTTTTATGAATACATAGGGGTACTATTCACACAAGGGGGTGGGATCTGGGGGCCCCCTTGTTAACCACTTCTGGATCGCCCACCTTCATTATATGGCAGGAATTTGAATACTGCTGTTATGTTAGCAGATAGCTACCACAACCCTGGTATTTTTTTAAACAGCAGGCGGCCATCTTTCAGATAAAAGTGGTTGTTGTGGCGGATTCACCGCAAGATCCCTTTCATTGGGGCAGGAGAGGTGCCCCCTCCCGTCACTTTTCCATTGTCTCTGCTACTTACCGGACCCGCTGGTAGCAGCGGAGATGATTGGGTCCTCTTCCATCAATGCCTGTGTGCCGAGTGAGCGGAAGATGCTGCCCACTCGGCTTCATAGCATTAAAGGGCAGAAGCGACATCAAACGTCACATCCGCCCATAGCTCCTAAAGGAGAAAAAATATTTATTTTTATTTTTTAATTACATTTCATTTTTTTCCATTACATTTTAGTGCAAATATGAGATCTGAGATCTTTTTGATTCCAGATGTCAGGAAAAGGGCCATTCCAGCTGATTGTGTGTGTTGCACACGTCTGTGCACAAGTGTGCATGTGTGCGTGCCTGTGCACGCCAATGGCGCCAAAACAAAGGACAGCACCAGGAAGCAAGTGCTGTCCATTTTACAGCATTTGTGAGAATTTCCAAGCTATCTGATTGCCTGATTGCCTGATACCTGTTCCTGTGACCCGGCTTGTCTTGTCCCTGCTTTGATCTCTGCCTGCACTGACCCCGGCTTCCACGACCACTCTTCTGCCTGCTCCCCTGTACCTCAGCTGCCTGCCCGTTGCTGACCCAGCCTCTACCAGACCATCCGCTTTCCTGATCCTTCTGTACTGCACCACCCACCAGTTGCCGACCCGGACTGTCCTGCTATACTTCTACCTGCACGAGCTCCAGCAGACACCTACCAGACACCAGAGACTTGTCCAGCCCTCGTGCCCCCCTGTGCTCCTGAGCTTCCTGTCTGCACTACCAGGGACTCTTGAACCAGGGACACAAGAGAGGTTACTCTTGCATAAGCCAGACTCCATCACCAGGTACATGACAGTAAGGGACAGCCATGCATGAGTCTGCGCAGGGGTCCTCTCCTGTGAATGAACTTTGATCTTCCCTGGCCAGCCTGACCCAAGCCGTCCAGTCCCTGCAGGAGGACTACCAGCAGTTAGAGGGACGAATCCAGGAGCTCACTACTGTCCCCAGGGCTGGTCAATCTGCAGCCTGCACCATAGTGACTATGCCATCTGAACCACACCTTCCAACCCAGCACCTCCTCCTTGGAGACCACAAAAGTGGGTCTAGTGGTCTCCCTGTAGCTAGGAGAACCTGAATCAGGCCACCATGGCTGAAGCTGCGCTCCATGCACTCCAGCAGGGCTGCCACATGGTAGAGGACTATGTGGCTGAGTTTAGGTGATGGAGTGCTGACACAGAGTGGAATGACGCTGCGCACTGTCACCAATTCCGCTTGGGCCTCTCCGAACCCCTAAAGGATCAACTTGCTCGCATTGGGGTACCCCAGACCCTGGATGCATTAATTGATCTCTCTATCCAAATCGACAGGCGTCTCAGGGAACGTGGAGCTGAGAGGTCTGCCGGGTCCCACGACTTGCATGGAGGCAACCCCGAGCCCCCATGGTCGCTACAGTAGCCACAGCTCAATCTGAACCTAGGATATCGGGCCTGCTCTATCCTTCCCTCACTCTGGAAGAATGGCAACACCGCCAGAGCAACAACCTATGTCTCTACTGCGGAGACCCAGGACACATAGTGAGGACTTGCCCAGCCAAGCTTGATAAGCACCCACCACTCAGTGGCAATGTGTCAATCTCACCAAGTACCTCTTCCCACCTTACTCCCCCGCTCTCCCTTCAGCTCCCTGGCAAGAATATCCAGATCGCTGCCATCATTGACTTGGGCGCTTGCAGTGGGTTCATTGACCAGTCCTTTGTGGCCCAACATCAGGTCCCTCTAGGACCAAAGCCTCATGGAATGGTCGTACGCCTGGCAGACGGCACCAACAACAAATCAGGTGTAGTCACCCATGAAACCTTCCCTCTGCCTGCCACAACCCCGGATGGCCACCAGGAGTTCCTCTGTCTGGGCATTATTGCGTCCCCCCTCTTTCCTATCATTTTTGGCATACCCTGGCTGCAGGCCCATAGCCCCTGCATCAACTGTGCGACGGGCGAGACCAAGTTCCAGTCCCTTTATTGTCGCCAGCACTTCTTTCCGGAGACTAAGGAATTGGTCCCTGCTCTACTCAGTCTGGATGCAGATGCCGACCCCGACACCCGTCAGTTGGTGCCTTCCGTGTACCACAACTACCTAGATTTGTTTAGCAAGAAAGGGGCTGAACAGTTGCCGGCCCACAGGGCCTATGATTGCCCTATCAAGCTCCTTCCCAGAGCTCAAGTTCCCTTTGGAAGGATCTTCCCCTTAACAGAGCTGGAACTGGCGTCACTAAAGGCCTATATAGATGAAAACATGCAGAAGGGTTTCATCCGACCCTCCACGTCTCCAGCAGGAGTGGGAATATTCTTTGTAGAAAAAAGGATCATACGCTGAGACCTTGCATAGACTACAGAGAGCTAAATAATATAACTGTGAAAAACTGCTATCCTCTTCCCCTGGTTCCAGCTGGACCTCCACGGAGGGTATAATCTAGTCTGCATCCGGGAGGACGATGAATGGAAGACTGCCTTCCGAACATGGTTTGTACACTTCGAGTACTTGGTAATGCCCTTCGGGCTCTGCAACGCCTCAGTCACATTCCAACACTTTGTGAATGATGTATTTAAAGACTATGTGGACCAGTTTCTCATTGTCTACCTAGACAATATCCTAATCTTCTCCCCTACCTTGGAAGAGCACTGCAGGCATGTGGCGAGCGTCCTGAGCCTCCTTCGACCCACAGAAGGTCACGGCTATCCTAGACTGACCAGCCCCTAAAGACAAGAAGGGAGTTCAGTGGTTCATTGGCTTCGCCAATTTCTATAGAAAGTTTATAAAGGGGTTCTCAGCCATCATCGCCCCAATTACCCAGCTGACCAAGGTGCATGCATGATTCGTGTGGACTAAGGAAGCCCAGGAAGCCTTTGTGACTCTTAAGAGACTCTTTACCTCAGCACCCATCCTCAGGCACCCTGACCCCGCCTTGCCATTTGTCCTGGAGGTGGATGCCTCTGAAGTCACTGTGGGGGCTGTGCTATCTCAAAGGCATGGAGCTAAGGCTGCTCTACATCCTGTGGTGTTCTTCTCCTGCAAGCTAACCACCCCAGAAAGGAATTATGACGTGGGAGATAGGGAGCTTCTGGCAATTAAAACAGCCTTAGAAGAGTGGCGCTATCTGTTAGAGGGAGCCAAGCACCCCATCTTGATCTTCACGGATCACAAAAATTTAGAGTACCCCCAGAAAGCCAAGAGTCTGAGACCTTGCCAAGCATGATGGGCACTCTTCTTCTCATGCTTCCTCTTCCACATGACGTACAGGCCTGGGTCAAACAACGTCAAACCTGATGCCCTATCGAGGATGTTCTGCAAACCCAGTGAGCCTGTGACCCCTGGTATGGTCCTGCATCCCCAGAAATTTCCTGTTGACCCAAGGGGATCTGTTGTCCCAAATCAGACAGTCCTTAGTCAGGACCCCCAGGCCGGCAGACCCCAACCTGTTAACCAGAGATGGCCTACTGTGGCATGGCAATAAGCTCTTTGTTCCAGAGGACCAGCGCCTATCGGTCTTGGCATCCTGTCATGATCATAAGCTGGTGGTACACTTTGGTGCTCGTAAAACCACGGAAACGCTGTTGCGATCATTCTGGGGGCTACGAGCAGACGAGGACTGTAGGAAATACGTCAGCTCAGTCCCTATCTGTGCCCAGAACAAGAGCAGTAAGACCAAGGCCTGGGGCTTACCGAAGCCACTTCCGGTGCCCAAGAGGGCCTTGTCCATGATCTCGATGGACTTTATTCTCGAGCTGCCACCTTCCCAAGGTTACTCCACAATCTTCGTGGTAGTAGACCGTCTAACAAAGATGGCCCACTTCCTTCCCATGAAGGGTACCCCATCAGCCACTGAAACTGCCGAGATATTTATCCGGGAGATAGTGAGGCTCCATAGACTTTCAACCAGCATCGTCTCAGACTGTGGAGTTCAGTTCACCTCCCGGTTCTGGAAAGCCCTGTGCTCCACACTTGATATTGAACTAGCGTATTCTTCAGCATATCACCCACAAACGAATAGTCAGACAGAGAGGACCAATCAAACGCTCAAGCAATATCTCCATTGCTTCTCGTCATATTCACAAGATACAGGAGTACAAATTCTGGGAAGAGAGCTGCAAAATCCTCCAGAGGACCATGGCCCGGACCCAGGAGCACAACAAAGAGTTGTTCGACAGGGAGATGGGGAGAGTTGGACTTACGGCCTGGGGAAAGAGTCTGGCTGGCCACAAAGGACCTAAAACTTGCCTGTCCTTCCAAGAAACTGGGCCCCAGGTTTATTGGCCCCTTCCCTGTGAAAAGGAAGATCAACAGGGTGGCCTATGAGCTGGAGCTCTCTCCCTCTTTGCGTGTCCACTCAGTGTTTCACGTGTCACTGCTGAAAACCGTGACCCCAAATCCTTTTCTCGGGTGGAAGACTAGCCCGCCAGGCCCAATCCTGGTAGACGGAGAAGAGGAATTTGAACTGGAATCCATCCTGGATTGCCGTAAGAGGGGTAACATTGTCCAGTACTTAGTGAAGTGAAAGGGCTATGGCCCAGAAGAAAAGTCCTGGGAGCCAGAAGAAAACATCCATGCGGATGAACTCATCCAATTTTTTAAGGAGAACAACCCTGCTAAGCTTGCCCAGCTGGGCATCCGGAGGCTGCCCATTGGGGGGGCAATGTCAGTTCCAGCTGATTGTGCACATTGCGCATGCCTGTGCATGTGCGCGCCAATGGCACCAAAATGGTCTATTTAGCAGGACAGCACCAGGAAGCAAGTGTTGTCCATTCTACAGTGTTTGTGTGAAGTTCCGAGCTATCTGATTGCCTAATACCTGTTCCTGTGACCCAGCTTGTCTTGACTCTACTCTGATCTCTGCCTGCACTGACCCTGGCTTCCATAACTACTCTTCTGCCTGCTCCCCTGTACCTCAGCCGCCTGCACGTTGCCGACCCAGCCTTTACCTGACCATCTGCTTGCCTGATCCTTCTGTACTGCACCGCCCGCCAGTTGTTGACCCGGCCTGTCCTACTACGCTTCTGCCTGCACAAGCTCCAACGGACACCTACCAGACACCAGAGACTTGTCCAGCCCTCGTGCCCCCCGTGCTCCTGAGCTTCCTGTCTGCACTACCAGGGACTCTCGAACAAGGGCCGCAAGAGAGGTTACCCTTGCATTAGCCAGACTCCATCACCAGATAGGTGACAGTAGATCTCATATTTAAGAGGTCCTGGCATGCTTATTTCTATTACAAGGAACGTTTACATTCCTTGTAATAGGAATACAAGTAATTTTTTTTAAATGGCCAGTGTAAAAATAAAAAGTAAAATAAATAAGAAAAAAATGTAAAGCGCCCCTTCCTGCCAAGCTTGTGCGCACAAGCGAACGCATACAAAATTTGCGTCCACATACAAAAATGGCGTTTAAACCACACATGTGATGTCGTGATTGCCACGATCGTTATAGCCAGAGCAATAATTTTAGCACTAGACCTAGTAACTCAAAACTGCTAACCTGTAGAAATTTGTAAACTTCGCCAATGGAGATTTTTAAGTGTCAAAGTTTGTCGCCATTCCACGAGCAGGCGCAATTTTGAAGCATGACATGTTGGGTATCAATTTACTTAGCGTAACATTATCTTTCACAATATGGCAAAAATAGGGCTAACTTTACTGTTGTTTTATTTTTTAACTCAAAAAAGTGAATTAAAAAAAAAATATATGCTTGTAAGACCAATGCACAAATATGGTGTGACATAAAGTATTGCAATGACCCCCTTTTAATTTCTAGGGTGTTAGAAAAAAAATATTTGGGCGTTTTAAGTAATTTTCTAGCAAAAAAAAAATGTTAAGAGAACAAAACAGGCCTAAGGGACAAACAGATTACAGAGTCTTGCAAAATCTGCATAAAGAGGCGGGGATATTCTCCCCTACATCAGCGTAAATAAACAGTCAGATGATAGACAAGGTAGTATTATCTGCGTGAACATAAAAAGTATGTGACGCATTCCAGAAATATGTTTTAACATGAAAACTAAAATATGTTAACGGTCTTGTGACTTTATATTTCTTCTCGAAACATGTATGTCATTTAGCCATCGAGCCTTATTATTCTGAGGGTGCGTAGTTATGGTGTGACACCACCATGTCAAGATATATAGCATTAAGATTTATTCAGAGTATGAAAATAGGAGTGAAGGGAAATATTCCTATACTAGTTTTATAAGGCAAGACTCTGGTAGAGTAAAGAAGAAAAAGAAACTGCGGGAAATAAGAGCAAGGGAAGGGGAGCGCCGGAAGGGGGTACATCTCAGTTACTGTAGAGGCTTTATTATAACTGTAATACGTGGTCGATTGAGCAATAGGGAAGCATCAAGTTTTCATCAAGATCGGGAGGGAGAAAGTGGTTCACCCAGGGGTGCCATAAACGTTCAAATTTGGGGATCGTGTCCAGGATAGTAGCTTCTATTTTGGCATGGATCATAGCTTTAGTTATTCTATGTTTAGTTTCTGGAAGAGGGTAGTATGGGGTCTTCCAGGATTTGGCTATAGTCTGTTTCGCTGTCGTTGTTACTTGGATTAGTAGTTTAAATTGTGTACGAGTATGCTCTGGTGGTTTGTAGTTCAGCAGGGCGACAGCGGGTGAGGGTCATAGTGTTCGATCGACGAGTGTGGAGAGAATGGAGAATATTTCACACCAATATTTATGAGCTATAGGGCATTCCCAACAAATGTGGATATGAGTACCCCTGTCTGGGCAGCCTCTGAAGCAAGCAGATGAGTATGACAACTGGTATTTGGCTATCCTGGCTGGAACCAGGTACCATTGAAACAACACTTTATAGTTGACCTCTAGGGCTAACATGTTTTGTGAGGCAGATTTGGTGGCTAACCAAATATCATTCTATTCTGCAGCCTCGAAGTGCGTGTTCATTAGAGTTGATCGAACCTCTGGAAGTCTGGGTTCGGCAGGTTCAGCCGAACTTCGGGACAAAGTCCGGGTTCTGGTCCGGACTTGACCCGAACTTTGACCCGGACCCCGAACCCCATTGAAATCAATGGGGACCCGAACTTTGAGGCACAAAAATGGCTGTAACAAAGTCCTGGAAAGTCCTAGAGGTCTGCAAAAGGAAGGAAAATGGGGGTAAGGGTCGGACAAGTGCCCTACAAAGAAATGGGGTTAGGGAAATAACTTAAATAATTTTTAAGCTAAAATCACATAAAAAAATCAAAAATGGAGGTGGATGTGGAGTTGGAGGTTGAGGAGGCGGTGAAAGTGGCGGTGGAGGAGGAGGAGGTAGCCAACACAGATTTTTTTTTTTTTTTTTTGGAATTTTTTTTTTTTTTTAAACCCAGCTATGTAGATGCACTTTTTAATTTTGTGCAGGAAACAATAATCTGTCCCTTTAAGCAGCAGTAGGAACCTCTCCCTATAGAACTAGGAGATTATTTTAGATTCTAAAATAATCTCCAAGTTGTACAGGGAAAGCCTCCAGCTGTTGCTTTAAGGGAAAGATTGGGTGTGTGAAACTTCTACTAAAATCTTGTCATTATACCGAGATACGCCGACTTTATCCGAAAAGGGTGTGTGAAACTTCTACTAAAATCTTGTGATTATACCGAGATACGCCGACTTTATCCGAAAAGGGTGTGTGAAACTTCTACTAAAATCTTGTTATTAGAAAGGGAATTTCGTTGTCGACCTCCGAAAGGGACATGTTGAACCTCTAATAAAATCTTAGATTTTA
>BLSH010353993.1:62756-113014 GCA_018402905.1 Glandirana rugosa | reverse complement strand
TGTGGTCGTCGTCCTTGGAGAGGTATATGGTCGTACTCTACTAAAATCTTGCGATTAGACAGGGAGTATTGTCCTAATCCTTGGAGAGGGATATGGTCATACTCTACTAAAATCTTACGATTAGATAGGGAGTGTGGTCGTCGTCCTTGGAGAGGGAAATAGTCATACTCTACTAAAATCTTGCGATTAGATAGGGAGTGTG
Source organism: Glandirana rugosa (assembly GCA_018402905.1). Lineage (NCBI taxonomy): Eukaryota > Metazoa > Chordata > Amphibia > Anura > Ranidae > Glandirana > Glandirana rugosa. Next base: position 112,812 of record BLSH010353993.1, on the reverse strand, counting down.
GTCGTCGTCCTTGGAGAGGGATATGGTCATACTCTACTAAAATCTTACGATTAGATAGGGAGTGTGGTCGTAATCCTTGGAGAGGGAAATTATCATACTCTAATCTTGCGATTAGGGAGAGGTTCCTGGTGCTGGTGTGAGGGATAGATTAGCGTTCTAAAATCATCTCATACTAGTATAGGGAGAGGTTCCTACTGCTGGTGTGAGGGATAGATTAGCGTTCTAATCTCATACTATTAAAGGGAGAGGTTCCTAATGCTGGTGTGAGGGATAGATTAGCATTCTAAAATCATCTCATACTGGTATAGGGAGAGGTTCCTGCTGCTGGTGTGAGGGATAGATTAGCGTTCTAAAATCATCTCATACTGATAAAGGGAGAGGTTCCTGCTGCTGGTGTGAGGGATAGATTAGCATTCTAAAATCATCTCATACTGGTATAGGGAGAGGTTCCTAATCCTGTTATGAGGGACAGATTAGCGTTCTAAAATCATCTCATGCTGGTATATGGAGAGGTTCCTGCTGCTGGTGTCAGGGATAGATTAGCGTTCTAAAATCATCTCATACTGTAATAGGGAGAGGTTCCTGCTGCTGGTGTGAGGGATAGATTTGCGTTCTAAAATCAACTCATACTAGTATAGGGAGAGGTTCCTACTGCTGGTTTGAGGGATAGATTAGCGTTCTAATAACATACTATTAAAGGGAGAGGTTCCAAATGCTGGTGTGAGGGATAGATTAGCGTTCTAAAACCATCTCATATTGGTGTAGGGAGAGGTTCCTGCTGCTGGTGTGAGGGACAGATTAGCGTTCTAAAGTCATCTCATACTGGTATAGGGAGAGGTTCCTGCTCCTTTTGTGAGGGACAGATTAGTGTTCTAAAATCATCTCATACTGGTATAGGGAGAGGTTCCTGCTTGTTGTTGTGAGGGATAGATTAGCAATCTAAAATCATCTCATACTGGTGTAGGGAGAAGATTCTGCTGCATCTACATTGCTGGCTTCAAAAAAAAAGAATACAATTTTTTTTTATTATATTAATAAATAGTGCTACATATTACATTTGCACTTTGCTGTGCATTTCTTGCACAAAAATAAAAAGTGTGTCTACATTGTGGTTTTAAAAAAAAAAGAATAATAATTTATTATTCTTTTTCATTATTATTAATAAATAGTGCTACACAGAACTCGCTGTGCTTTGCACAAAATAAAAAAAGTGCATCGACATTGCTGGTTTAAAAAATAATCTAAATTTGTGCTAAATAGTACATTTGCGTCCAGAATGAGGAGATCGTCAAATAAGGATCGTGGTCATGGTGCTGCTGTTGTTGGTGGTGTTGGTGAAGCTCCTGTTGCAAGGAAAGGACATGGTCGATCTGTGCCAGCTACACGCACAAGTGAAACACCTTCCTCAGGTGCGAGCAGCCGACAGAACCTTTAACGTTATATGGTAGGCCCAAATGCCGCTCAATGAATGGTGAGGCCAGAACAAGTACAGGCGATAGTAGATTGGGTGGCTGACAATGCCTCCAGTTCCTTCACATTGTCTCCCACCCGATCCCTTGTTGAAAGCTCAGAGTTGGCACCTGAACCCCATGGCCATCTGTCTTTTACCTCAGCCCCTTGTAAATCAGCCAAGCAGTCTGAGCCCCAAGTCATGCAGCAGTCTCTTATGCTTTTTGATGACTCTGCTGATGTGCATTCCGTGAGCCATCCACATAGCCCTGCCACAGAAGTGGAAGACATTGAGTGCATCGAAGCCCAACCCCTTCTGTTTCAGGATGAGGACATGGAAACACCACCGCAGCACGTCTCTGATGATGACGAAACACAGGTGCCAACTGCTGCGGCTTTCTACAGTGTGCAGACTGACAAGGAGGGCAGTGGTAAATAGTAGGTGGAAGATGATGTGGAGGATGATGAGGTCCTAGACCCCACATGGAATGAAGGTCATGCGAGTGACATGTGCAGTTTGGAGGAAGAGGTGGTGGTCGCACAGAGGCACCAGTACAGCAAAAGAGGAAGCAGGTTGCAAAAGTGGAGCGAGCGTCCCCTAGAAAGTACGTCCACTACACCCAGGGACCTAGCACACCAAAGGCAGCTCAAAGGCCTTCCCCGGTGTGGCAGTTCTTCAAACAATGTGGTGACTACAAGACACAAGTGGTTTGCACGCTGTGCAATGAGAGCCTGAAGTGAGGCATAAATGTTCTAAACCTGAGCACAACCTGCATGACCAGGCATCTAAATGCAAAGCACAAGCTGCAGTGAAATAAGTACCTCAAAATCCAAGAAAGGTCTCGGGCTCCTCCTGATTCCTCTTCTGCTGCTGCCTCGGCCTCTTCCTCCACCTCTACTGTGCCAGTGTCACCTGCCACCCAGCAAACAGACCGTGTGACAGCAACGCCACCATGTCCGGCATGGTCCCCAAGAATTTCCACACCATGGTCCCATGGAAGCTTACAGCTGTTAATCTCCCAAACACTGGAGAGAAAGAGGAAGTACCCCCCTACCCACTCACAATCCCTGGCCCTGAATGCCAGCATTTCAAAATTCCTGGCCTTTGAAATGCTGTCATTGCGTCTGGTGGACACGGACAGTTTTAAAAACCTGATGGCGTTGGCTGTCCCACAGTGCGTGGTTCCCAACCGCCACTACTTTTCCAGGCGACCCAACCCTTCCCTGCACAAACAAGTCAGGGATGAGATTAAGTGTGCACTGCGCAACACCATCTGTGGCAAGGTCCACATAACCACTGATACGTGGACCAGTAAGCACGGGCAGGGACACTATATCTTGCTAACTACACACTGGGCAAATGTAGTGGTGGGTGGGCCTGAGATGGCTAGCCGTTTGGTGCATGTCCTTCCGTCACCGAGGATTGCAGGGCATTTCTCTTTGCCTCCTGTTGCCTCCTCCTCCTACTGCGCTTCCTCCTCCTCCTCCTCTACCACCTCCTAATCCACTCAGCGTAACACCTTCACCACTAACTTCAGCACATCCAGGGGGAAACGACAGCAGGCTGTTTTAAAACTGATATGTTTGGGGGATAAACCCCACACTGTGCAACAGCTGTGGACGGGCATTGAACAACAGACCGATGAGTGGTTGTTGCCACTGAGCCTCAAGCCCGGCCTGGTAATGTGCGACAATGGCCAAAATCTCCTAGCGGCTCTGGGCCGAGCCGGTTTGACGCACATCCCTTGCCTGGCACATGTGCTGAATTTGGTGGTGTAGAAACTTCTTAAAACCGACTCGGATATGTCAGAGCTGCTGCAAAAAGTGCAGGTCATCTGTGCGCGCTTTCGGCATTCTCACCCTTCTGCTGCTCACTTCTTCTGCTTCGGCCTTCCCGCTCACCGCCTCCAATGCGACGTGCCCACAAGGTGGAACTCCACCTTGCACATGCTGGAGAGACTGTGTGAGCAGCAGCAGGCAATAGTGGAGTTTCAGCTGCAGCACACACGGGTCAGTCGCTCTGCGGAACAGCACCACTTCACAACCAACGAGTGGGCCTCCATGCGAAACCTGTGTACCATATTGCATTGTTTTGAGTACTCCACCAGCATGGCCAGTGCCGATGACGCTGTTCTCAGCGTTACTATCCCACTTCTAAGAGGATTTGGCACAGGAGGAAGAGGAGGAGGAAGAGGGGACATTTCCACGGTTATCAGGCCAGTCATTCACAAATGGCTCGGAGGGTGGGTTCCTGCACCAGCATAGGCCAGGTAAAACATTTTCAAGCCAGGGCACAGTTATGGAGGATGAGGCGGACGAGGATGATGAGGAGGAGAAGGAGAAACCATGTTCACAGCAGTGTGGCACCCAACGCAGCTCGTGGGCATCACTGGAGCGTGGCTGGGGGGGATACGAAGGACACAGATGATACACTTCCCACAGAGGACAGCATGTCTTTACCTCTGGGCAGCCTGGCACACATGAGCGACTACATGCTGCAGTGCCTGCGCAACGACAGACTAGTTGCCCACATTGTAACTTGTGCTGATTACTGGGTGGCCACCCTGCTGGATCCCCGTTACAAGGACAATGTGCCGTCCTTAATTCCTTCACTGGAGCGTGATCGGAAGATGCTCAACTACAAGCGCACTCTGGTAGACGCGCTGCTGAGGGCATTGCCAAATGACACTGGGGGCTCAGCGGAAGCACAAGGTGAAGGCAGAGGAGGAGGAGGAAGAGGTCGCCAATGCAGCTGTGGCACTGCCAGCACCTCAGAAGGCAGGGTTAGCATGGCCGAAATGTGGAAAAGCATTGTCAGCAGCACGCCACAACAAACAGCACCACCAGCTGACCAGGCAACGTCTTAGCAGGATACAGCATTTCAGCAACATGGTAGAACAGTATGTGCGCACGCGCCTACACGTACTGACTGATGGGTCTGCCCCATTCAAATTCTGGGTCTCCAAATTGGGCACATGGCCTGATTTTGCCCTTTATGTCCTGGAGGTGCTGGCCTGCCCTGCTGCCAGTGTATTGTCTGAACGTGTGTTTAGCACAGGCGGTGTTATCACAGACAGGCGCAGCTGCCTGTCCACAGCCAATGTGGACAAGCGAACATTTATTAAAAATTAGCCAGGCAAACTTTTCTGTACCTTGTGCAGAATAGACATTTAGACCGGCCTCACACAGCCATTGGTATACTTTTTTCTAATATGTCTCAATATTTTGGGGGCTACCCCAATTAGAAAAAAAAACAAACAAAAAACAGTGTTGGCTACCTTCTCCTCCTCCACCGCCACTTCCAGCTACACCGCCACAGTCACCGCCTCCTCAACCTCCTACTTCACATCCACCTCCACCCACCTCCTCTTCCATTTTTTTTTTTTTTTAATGTGATTTTTAAGTTATTTCCCTATTCACATTTGTTTGCAGGGCACTTGTCCTACTCTTACTCCCATTTTGATTCCTTTTGCAGCCCTCTAGCCCTTTCCAGGACTTTTTTAGAGCCATTTTTGTGCCCAAAAGTTCGCATCACCATTGACTTCAATGGAGTTTGGGGTCTGGGGTCAAGTTTGGGTCAAGTTCAGTGCCGAACCTGAACTTTTTTGCAAAGTTCAGCCAAACCCGCCGAACTCTCAACTCTAGTCATAACCCAACAGTAATCTGATTGCTATTCTATGAGTCTTGTAGGTAAAATCATATTTTTATATCAAACACAACACATTCCGCACTTGATTTCTCTCTTATACCACACACAGAAAATCTCTTCATTACTAACAACTCATTCTACACATTATTTTTTCTTTAATGGAACCCCTCACATATTTCTGTGACTGTGAAGTTATTTCAGTCTTTGGCTAAAAGTTCATTAGAAAGTCCATTCTAAAGTTCTTTAGAAACAAGTCCAGGCTTGTAATATATCAAGGTTTTACTCCCCACAGCTCTTGCAGTCTTCCATCAGTCTGTCCATCATGTAACCACTTTTCTCTGGTTTTCCTATGGATCATATCGAAAATAGCCTGCGGAATGGAAAACAAAGCAGATTATCTGTTCCTTCAAATAATATATAAACAGTAGACCCCAATCCTTCCGCTACAATCTCTCTCTAGCTTCTTGCCTAGATCTCTGGCCAACACTTTACCACCTGTCTGTATCAACTTCTGATCCTCCCAAAAAGCATCAATAGTGAGGAGAGGAAATATACTGATATTTCCCAGAAGACCACTGCTGTTTATTTTGGAAGCTTTGGTGTTATACAGCCTCACTTTCCACTCTTGCTGAGAAGTATCTACTAACCAATCAGAGTCCCAGCCACTATCCTGAAGCTCATCTGCCAACGCAAATATAACTTCAAACCTTCCTGCCAGATTCTCTCTCAATCCTAGATAGGCTTCAGATTCAGAAACGTCAATCTTGGTTTCTATGTCATGGGAAGCAGTAACATGGTACCTGTTAAGCCCTGTTCTTTCAGGAACATTATGTAAATACTGAACTCTGCACTCCAGCTGTGGAATCTGTGACCTAGCCCCTACCATCTTCTCATATGGTTTGCTTTTGGCTATTGGCCTAGAATTTAACAACATGACTGCCTGTGTGAGGACCTGATCCCTCCCCTTTAGTGTATGTGTGGGTGTAAGCTTGCATATCTGGTCCTTCAATAGCCCATTGTATCTTTCAATCAAACCAGCTGCCCATGGATGGTATGGGATATGGCACAACCAGTACACTCCAAAGTCTTTGGCCCATTGCTGTACTGTTGATCCAATGAAGTGTGAGCCGTTATCATTTTGGAATTGTTTAAGGGAACCATGAGCAACGACAAATTTCTGGGGCAGTTGAAATATTGCGGCTTGATCTGCGCATTTGCAAGGATGAACCAGCTTTCTGACGCATATGTCCAGATTGCTTGTGGACCCAGTTGGCCAAGTTCATCAAGACAGGATCAATTGGCACAACGGCTTTCACTTTGGAAATTTCATCTACCACTCTGTTATAGTTCTCAAAGTCTGGGACCAAGGGCACATGTGCGTCAACATGCCCCACTTTTATGGTGCACGAGTAAGCTTCTTTTCATATGTAGTCCCAGACTTCCTTGACTCCCCACACTACCCTTCCATGAACCATCCAATGGTTGGACTTCCACGTGCTCATCCAAGTTGTCAGTCCTTTAAAGACTGCCCAGCTGTCAGTGTAGATAGTGACATGGGAAGAAGGATCCTCCTGAAGAGTCATCACTACAGCTTTAAACTCTGCATACTGACTGGACATTTCAATTCCGGTCTCCTGCAGGACTGTGTCTGTACTTGGGTTGTAGGCTGCTGCTGTCCATTTACGCTCAGACGAGGTGACTATGGCTGAACCATCAGTGAACCATGCTGACTCCTTCATGTCTTCTGACAGAGATTCAAAGGTTGGAGCCTCTTAAATGGGAAATGACTGCATCACAGGAATTTCTTCTTCTTCTTTGAAATGTCTCTGACATCCCCAGCTGCAATACCACCTCTTTCTTGAAGGTACCACTTCCATTTCATCAGTGTCTGGTTCTGGGCTACAGCTGCCCTAGTGGTCAGTCTATTATTTCTCACCCATCCTGTTATTTGCAATGCAGTATGGATGGTGACTGTGTCCTTTCCTGTAATGATCTGTACATGTTGAAGTGTGGTGTAGACCCCAAACAGGTACTTCTCTAGGGCCCTATATCTCTTCTGTGCCCCTGTCAGTTGTTTGGACCAAAATCTGATGGATATTGCTCTCAGTCCTTTCTTTTTGTTTGGCTACCACAGACTCCAAAATATGGTACCATCCTGCTCCATTACATCCAGCTGAAATGTTTCTCCTTTAGAGTTGATCGAACCTCTGGAAGTCCGGGTTTGGCAGGTTTGCCTGAACTTCCGGACAAAGTCCGGGTTCAGGTCCAGATTTGACCCGAACTTTGACCCGGACACCGAACACCATTGAAATCAATGGGGACCCGAACTTTTAGGCACAAAAATGGCTGTAACAAAGTCCTGGAAAGTCCTAGAGGTCTCCAAAAGGAAGGAAAATGGGGGTAAGGGTCGGACAAGTGCCCTACAAAGAAATGGGGATAGGGAAATAACTTAAAAGCTAAATTCACATAAAAAAATAAAAAATGGAGGTGAATGTGGAGTTGGAGGTTGAGGAGGCGGTGAAAGTGGCGGTGGAGGAGGAGGAGGTAGCCAACACTGTTTTTTTTATTTTTGTGCAAGAAGTTATTTACAAGTTTCTGACCACTTATAAAATGCGTTCAATGTGCTGCCCATTGTGTTGGATTGTCAATGCAACCCTCTTCTCCCACTCTTCACACACTGATAGCAACACCGCAGGAGAAATACTAGCGCAGACTTCCAGTATCCTTAGTTTCAGGTGCTGCACATGTCGTATCTTCACAGCATATGGGTTTTTTATGTTTTTTATGGTCAGTAAAAACCAATACGGGGGGAGCTGCTCCTTCCACATTTTCCACACACTGTCCAGCAATTCCCTATCACTGACATCATAGTTCCAGCAAGATGGTGCACCTCCACATTATGGGTGTCAGGTCCGAGCATTCCTAGACAAACAGTTTCCTGGAAAGTCGATTGGTTGTCGCGGGCCAGTTGAATGGCCCCCAAGGTCTCCCGATCTGACCCCCTTAGACTTTTATCTTTGGGGTCATCTGAAGGCAATTGTCTATGCTGTGAAGATATGAGATGTGCAGCACCTGAAACTATGGATACTGGAAGCCTGTGCTAGCATTTCTCCTGCGGTGTTGCTATCAGTGTGTGAAGAGTGAGAGAAGAGGGTTGCATTGACAATCCAACACAATGGGCAGCACATTGAACACATTTTATAAGTGGTCAGAAACTTGTAAATAACTCATGAAAGAATAAAGTTACGTTAAAACCAAGCACACCATTGTTTTTCTTGTGCAATTCCCAATAAGTTTGATGTGTCACATGACCCTCTTCCTATTGAAAAAACAAAAGTTGGATTCAAAATGGCCGACTTCAAAATGGCCACCATGGTCACCACCCATCTTGAAAAGTTTCCCCCCTCACATATACTAATGTGCCACAAACAGGAAGTTAATATCACCAGCCATTCCCATTTTATTAAGGTGTATTCATATAAATGGCCCACCCTGTAGTTTTAGGAATTTTATTGTTTTTTCTAAACCAGCAATGTAGATGCACTTTTTAATTTTGTGCAAGAAACAATAATCAATAATAAAGGAACCTCTCCCTATAGAACTTGGAGATGATTTTAGATTCTAAAATCATCTCCAAGTTGTACAGGGAAAGCCTCCAGCTGTTGCTTTAAGGGAAAGATTATTGTTCTAAAGTCATCTCCAAAGTGTATGGGAAAAGTCTATTGCAGCCGCATAGAGCCATAATACTGTTCTAAAATCATCTCCAAAGTGTATGGGAAAAGTCTATTGCAGCTGCATAGAGCCATATTACTGTTCTAAAATCATCTCCAAAGTGTATGGGAAAAGTCTATTGCAGGCGCATAGAGCCATATTACTGTTCCAAAATCATCTCCAAAGTGTATAGGAAAAGTCTATTGCAGGCGCATAGAGCCATATTACTGTTCTAAGATCATCTCCAAAGTGTATGGGAAAAGTCTATTGCAGCCGCATAGAGCCATATTACTGTTCTTCCAGTCACATAGAGCCATATTACTGTTCTTCCAGCCGCATAGAGAGCCATATTATTGTTCTAAATTTTAGAACAATAATATGGCTCTAGGCGGCTGCAATAGACTTTTCCCATACACTTTGGAGATGATTTTAGAACAGTAATATGGCTCTATGTGGCTGCAATAGACTTTTCCCATACACTTTGGAGATGATTTTAGAACACTGATCTTTCCCTAAAAGCAACAGCTGGAACCTTTCCCTGTACAACTTGATGATGATTTTAGAAGAATAATCTTTCCCTTAAAGCAACAGACTCTACCTAGTCCAGCCAGATCATTCTGTGCAGCAGGATGAGGTCTGCAATCTTTCCCTCAAAGCAGCAGTACTAGTATCTCTCCATAGTCCACAATCAGATCGTTCAGTAATGCAGGATGAGATGTTCTGCAATCTGTCCCTCACAGAGCCAACAGCATCCTCTCCCTAAACTATCCTGAGAGCATATGGCATGCAGCATATTGACTCCAGCCCCATATAGAGGCTGGGTCATATGGTGCACTGGCCAATCACAGCCATGCCATTAGTAGGCATGGCTGTGATGGCTTCTAAGGGAAAACCAGTGAAACACTTGTTGATTGGCTGCCCTTGGCAGCTATTCAACACATGTAATAAAATACCCGAACCCCGGACCCGAACCAGGACTTTTTTTGAAAAGACTGGGTTCGGGTCTGGGTCCCGGACACCCCAAAGTTTGGTACGGACCCGAACTTTACAATCCAGGTTCGCTCAACTCTATTCTCCTTGTCCCACAAGTCCTAATCCCTGATGCCGCAAAATGGGCTCTGAACACCATGAAAACTCAGTCTTTTTCCTTGTGACATTGTATATAAGCCTCAGAATCAATCCAAAATGTGGGATGAAATCATCAGAATCCCACAACTCCATTAAACTTCCGTGCCTCCTTTTATGTAGTAGGGGGCAACAGCACTTGGATAGTTTGAACAACTGTCTCTGGAATTTGCTCTGTGGCCCAGTCCACATCATTCCTAGGAATTTCACCTCTGAGGCAGTTCCTTGGACTTTGTCTCTGTTGACAGCCCACCTTCTGTTCTCCATGTGCTGTATCAGCAGGTGCAGTGCTTCAGTTACATCTTCTTTGGTTCCAGAGAGCATGATATCATCAATGTAGTGAAACATAGCGATTTTAAAATTCAGGGTACTTAAATCTCTGGCAATTGGTCCATGACAAATCATTGGAGAATGAAGATAGCCTTGCGGAAGGACAGTGAAAGCGTACTGGCAGCCGTCCCACACAAAGGAAAACTGGTCCTGACACTCTGGGTCTATCAAAAATAAAGCATTATCCATGTCTACAACAGCATGATATTCTCCTGCCTCTTTAGCAATTTTCTCAATAATTGAGATCATATCTGGTACAGCAGACTTTAATGGAGGTGCCACTTTGTTTAGACCTCTGTAGTCCACAGTCATTCTATATGTCCCATCAGGTTTCTTTACTGGAACACCGGAGACAAGAAAGGACTCTACAGGTCTAAGGATCCCTTGAATACTGTTGAGCAAACCCGGACTGTAACATTCGGGTCCGTACCTAACTTTGGGGTGTCTGGGACCCGGACAAGAACACGGACATTGCAAAAAACGTTGGGGTTCGGGTTCTGGGTTCTGGTAGTTGATCACACATTTTGAATAGCTGCAGGGCAGCCAATCAACAAGCATTTCGCTGGTTTGCCCTTAGAAGCCATCACAGCCATGCCTACTAATGGCATGGCTGTGATTGGCCAGTGCATCATGTGACCCAGCCTCTATATGAGGCTCGAGTCACAGTGCTGCATGTCACATGCTCTTGGGTTAGTGTAGGGAGAGGATGCTACCGGCGTTTTTGTGAGGGACAGATTGCAGACATTTTAACATCTGATCCTGCATCCTGAGATTACTACTACTGTTGCTCTGAGGGACAGATTACAGAAATTTGAGATTTCACATACTGCTGCTTTGAGTGACAGATTGCAGATCAAACTCTGCATAACACAACGATCGCTACGATCGTACACAACAATCAGATTGTGGGAGTAATTTGAGATTTCACATACTGCTGCTTTGAGTGACAGATTGCAGATCAAACCTTGCATTACACAACGATCTGACTGCACTCGATAGAGGCTTCTGCTTAGAGGGACAGATTATTGTTCAAAAATCAGCTCCTAGTTCTAAAGGGAGAGCTTCCAGCTGTTGCTGTAAGTGACACATTATTGTTCAAAAATCATATCCTAGTTCTAAAGGGAGAGGTTCTAGCTGTTGCTTAGAGGGACAGATTATTGTTCAAAAATCATTGCCTACTCCTATAGGGCCAGGTTCCAGCTGTTGCTGTATGTGACACATTATTGATAAAAAATCATCTCCTAGTTCTAAAGAGAGAGCTTCCAGCTGTTGGTGTGAGTGGTGCATTTCTTGCACCAAAATACAAAGTCCGGCTACGTTGGTGTTTTCAAAAAAAAAAAAGTATTAATTGGTATTAATAAATACTTACATAGGGCTACATAGTACATTTGCGGGCACAATGAGGAGAGCAAATAAGGGACGTGGTCATGATGCTGCTGCTGCTGGTGTTGGTGAACCTCCTGTTGGAAGGAAAGGACATGGTTGAGGTGTGCCAGCTACACACAAAAGGGAAACACCTTCCTCAGGTAGCCAACAGAACCTTCACCGGTATATGGTAGGCCCGAATGCCCCTCAACGATTGGTGAGGCCAGAACAAGTACAGGCGATAGTAGATTGGGTAGCTGACAATGCCTCCAGTTCCTTTACATTGTCTCCCACCCGGTCCCTTGATGAAAGCTCAGAGTTGGCACCTGAACCCCATGGCCATCTGTCTTTCACCTCAGCCCCTTGTAAATTAGCCAAGCAGTCTGAGCCCCAAGTCCTGCAAGAGACTCTTATGCTTTTTGATGACTCTCCTGGTGTGCTTTCCGTGGGCCATCCATATAGCGCTGCCCCAGAAGTGGAAGCCATTGAGTGCACCAATGCCCAACCACTTCTGTTGCAGGATGAGGACATGGAAACACCAGCGCAGCACATCTCTGATGATGATGAAACACAGGTGCCAACTGCTGCAGCTTGCCTCAGTGTGCAGACTGACAAGGAGGGCAGTGGTGAAGGGTGGGTGGAAGATGATGTGGATGATGATGAGGTCCTAGACCCCACATGGAATGAGGGTCATGCGAGTGACGTGTGCAGTTTGGAGGAAGAGGTGGTGGTCGCACAGAGGCACCAGCACAGCAAAAGAGGAATCAGGTTGCAAAAACGGAGCGGGATTCCCCTAGACAGTATGCCTGCTACTACCCACCCACCCAGGGACCTAGCACACCAAAGGCAGCTCAAAGGCATTCCCCCGCGTGGTAGTTCTTTAGACAATGTGCTGACGACAAAACACGAGTGGTTTGCAAGCTGTGCAATGATAGCCTGAGCCTGAGCATAAATGTTCTCAACCTGAGCACAACCCCTAAGACCAGGCATCTAAATTCAAGGCACAAGCTGCATTGAAATAATTACCTCAAAATCCAAGAAAGGTCTCGGCCTCCTCCTGCTTCCTCTTCTGCTGCTGCCTTGGCCTCTTCCTCCACCTCTACAGTGACAGTGTCATCTGCCACCCAGCAAACAGATGATATGACAGCAACGCCACCATGTCCACCACCGTCCCCAAGCATTTCCACATGGTCCCATGGAAGCTTACAGGTGTCCATCTCCCAAACACTGGAGAGAAAGAGGAAGTCCCCCCTACCCACCCCAATCCCTGGCCCTGAATGCCAGCATTTAAAATTTCCTGGCCTTTGAAATGCTGTCATTCCGTCTGGTGGACACGGACAGTTTCAAAAACCTGATGGCGTTGGCTGTCCCACAGTAAGTGGTACCCAGCCGCCACTACTTTTCCAGGCGAGCCATCCCTTCCCTGTACAAACAAGTCGGGGACAAGATCAAGTGTGCACTGCGCAACGCCATTTGTGGCAAGGTCCACATAACCACTGATACATGGACCACGCACTGACTGATGGGTCTGCTCTATTCAACTTCTGGGTCTCCAAATTGGCCACATGGCTTGAGCTTGCCATTTATGCCTTGGAGGTGCTGGCCTGCCCTGCAGCCAGTGCATTGTCTGAACGTGTGTTTAGCACGGTAGGGGGCGTTATCACAGACAAGCGCAGCCGCCTGTCCACAGCCAACGTGGACAAGCTAACCTTTATAAAAATGAACCAGGCATGGATCCCACAAGACTTGTCTGTACCTTGTGCAGAATAAACATTTAGACCGGACTCACACAGCCATTCGTATACTTGTTTTTTTGAATATGCCTCAATATTTTGGGGGCTACCCCAATTATAAACAAACAAAAAAATACAGTGTTGGCTACCTCCTCCTCCTCCTCGACCACCGCCACTTCCACCTACACTGCCACGGTCACGGCCTAGTCAACCTCTAGGCTCCTACTCCACATTCACCCCCCCTTCCCATTTTTTTAATTTGATTTTAATTTATTTTCCCTATCCCCATTTTTTTGTAGGGCACTTGCCCTACTCTTACCCCCATTTTACTTCCTTTTGCAGCTCTCTAGCAGTTGCCAGGACTTTGTTACAGCCATTTTTGTGCCTAAAAGTTTGGGTCCCCATTGACTTCAATGGGGTTTGGGGTCCGGGATAAAGTTCGGGCAACGTTGGGTGCCGAACCCGGACTTTTTCCCAAAGTTCGTTCGGACCCTCCGAACCCGAACGTCCAGGTGTTCGCTAAACTCTACTCTTGAATATTCTTCACAATTTCTTTCTGGCCTCTAGGAAGTCTGTACTGCTTGAGACAGACTGGCTTCTCTGGTGGAGGGATGTAGACAAGGGTCAATTTTGCATGACCTTTGACCACAGCCTTCACTGCTCTAACCAGATATGCTTTATCATGATACTCGAATGTGAATGTACCCCATTCAGTCTGAATAGACTGACCTTGAATTACATCAATCCCAATAATATTTTCATGCAACTCTGATACCAAAACATTTGTTCAAAATCCTGGTCAATAGCCAATTTCACTTGTGTCCTAACTGCTGGTGTGGTTTTGCCCTCCCGAACCCTCTACATAAATCAATTCTCCTTTGTGATGGGAAGGATTTCCTTGCAAAAGTGTAACTTCAGCTCCAGTATCAATTAAAGCCATCAGATGTCACTGTCCTTACTGCTATTACAGGAGACCCACCTTCCCTTCATAAAGGATAAGAAACCTCCCAATCTCCTTTTCTGAGTCTCTCTAACTCCCCAGGATAAAGGGATTTGGGTTTGGGTTCGTGTACAGTTTTGGGAATTGGTTTGGGGCTAACAGGAAGGGTATTTTATGTTTTATTTAACCACTTCAATACTGGGCACTTAAACCCCCTTCCTTCCCGGACCAATTTTCAGCTTTCAGCGCTGTTGCAGTTTGGATGACAATTGCGCGGTCATGCGACACTGTACCCATATGAAATTTTTATCATTTTTTTCACACAAATAGAGCTTTCTTTTGGTGGTATTTAATCACCCCTGGGTTTTTTATTTTTTGGGCTATAAATTAAAAAAAGACTGAAAATTTTCAAAAACAATGCATTTTTCTGCGTTTCTGTTATAAAATTTTGCAAATAAGTAATTTCTCTTCATAAATTTTAACCAAAAATGATACTGCTGCATTTCTTTGGTAAAAATAACCCAAATCGGAGTTTATTTGGTGTTGGCGGACAGACAGATGTGACGGGGACTGTGACAAATGTGACGGGGACAGACAGATGTTTTGTGTATGGGGACAGACAGATGTTTGGGGACTGTGACAGATGTTTTGTGTATGGTGACAGATGTGACGGGGGACATACAGATGTTTTGGGGACTGTTTTATGGGGACACTTATATGTATGGGGACAGGGGTATCAGTGTGCTTGGTGCACTGTGTGGGGGGGGGGCGATCTGTGACGGCTTTCTGCATGAAATCCTCACCATGCAGAGAGCTGTCACATAGCTGCAGCTCCTCCCCTCCCCCCCCCCCCCGCACTCAGCTCTCACTGAGCTTGGCGGGGGGAGAACTGTCACAGAGAGGTTCGTCTCTGTTTACAATGTGACAGCTGTGATTGGACACAGCCGTCACATGATCGGGAGGGCCAGTCACTGCGCCCATATCCCGATCTCTGCTCAGCTGAATCCTGTGATCATAATGATCACAGGATCCAGCAGCAGCGTGCCGCGTGGCCGCGCTGTGAGCTCCCGTTCTGCAGGACGTATATGCACGTCCTGTCAGAACGGGGAAGCTCCCACCCGGCCGTATATATACAGTGGCCGGGTGGGAGGTGGTTAAATCCAGGTTGATGTTATCTTCACTGGGAGTAGTGTTCCTAACCCTGACAGTTTCCCCCACTAAATGTTTCTACCTCTTCAGCAATTCTGCAGTAGAAATCCCATCCATCTCATCTTTAGGTACTCCTGCATTTAATAGGTCCACCCACATTTCTTTCCTAGAGATAACTAGCCTGGTTTTCTCTTCACATCCTGTCTTCTCTACCCCATTCCCTTTCTTCTCTGTCCTTTTCTGCTTGTATTCTTCCTGTCTGGCATTGACCTTATCTACTGCCCTGACAGGCTTTGTTTTAGTCTCCTCTAGTTCCCCGCACTGGCATAAGAGGGAAGTAGCTTCATGAATCTTTCTGTTTAATCCCAGGCCTCCCAGCAAAGATAATAAAGGAGTCCGGAGATTAAATAGCACAGACTTCATCAGCATAGATCACAGAGTAGACGTAAAGGGTTCCATATCTGGACCCATCCATTCTGGAAACGTATTTAATCCGGTTATATAACCCATCTCACGTAACCTGGAAATACCCTCTCCTATGGAAGTTTAGGAATAGGCATTTTCCAGGTCAGTAGGACTGGCATATACTCGGACTATTCCATCTATCACAAGGTCTAACAGTGAAAAATTCACACTAAACTCTCAGGCTTGGGGGCGGAGCCTGGCTGCTTAACCCACGCTCTCTGCTGACAAGGGGGTTTGCAGAGCCCGGGAGCCGAAGCCAGACTGAGGAACCACAGAGCTCAGCACCGCTCGCATCGCAGACCCTGCAGTGATGTCCCGGCAGCGCAACAACAATCCACCAGAACCCTGTAGGATGGTGGATTTTTTCAGCAGCCAGGGGCAGCGGGACATCCAAGATGGTGCCGGGCACGGAGATAAGGAGACCTCACACGCCTCCTCCCGACACACTGCACAAAGCGACCCAGAGTATATGGATAGCTCGAATCCTCAAACCACCTCCGCAAAGGACAGGAATAAAAGAGTAGCAACATCTCCATTCATGCCACCGAGCCACATGGTAAGAAAAAAATCATTATACAACAAAAAAGCCTAGGTGACACAAATACTGAGGGGGATGATTATGATGACAGGGAGACTCTCTGGCACACATCCCAGCCACAGATTATGCAATGTGTGAGCACATACTAAAGCAGATGCTTATGATGCTGCAAAAAGGCATTCAAAAAAGATCTGTCCAGATCAATCTCACATATCCAACTACAAATGGATGACCTAGGTGACCGCACTGACAAAATGGAGAGACAACTTACAGAATTCACTACTGCATATAATGAGCCTTTGGATGCTCACTGAGGTCAAGCGAACAAACTCAAACACGTTCAATCCAAGCTCTCAGATCTAGAGGACCGCTCCCGAAGGAACAACCTCAAAATTAGGGGCATACCTGACTCCATTCTCCCTCAAGACCTGATGCAATACCTACTAACCCTGTTTAGCACACTTGTACCTTCACTGACGGCGCAGAAACTGCTCATAGATAGAGCTCACAGAATATTCAAACTGCCACACATCGCAGCAGACAAATCTAGAGCTGTCCTGCTCAGAATTCATTTTTTCCAGGCAAAGGAAAGAATATTAAAAGCAGCCCGAAATATATCTCCATTTCCGCAACCATACAGTCATCTTGCCATATATTCTGATATCTCCGCAGCCACAGCGCAAAAGAGAAGAGAGCTACATGTAGCTCCCATCACTAAAGCATTGCAACAACAAAATATCCCATACAAATGGGGATTTCCAACAAAGCTGTCCATCACCCACTTAGGGAAAACCACCAAGCTCAAACAAGGTATTAAACAGCTCCACACCTGGGGATTTCATCCTATCCCACCAGACGGGCCCCCACCTGCAGCAAACCAGCCCAACTGCAGAGCGACTGGTGCAACGTCACTAATAAGTGACCTCCACCGTAAGAGACTCCCGGGTTCATATACACCTCGTTTGTTATACTGAATGTTACCCCCTTGTTTGCATTTAATGTTAGTCACTTTTTTCCTCCACAGTGACACTGCTTCCTTATCTATTCTTGCTGCTAGCAAGATACTACCCTCTCCTCCCAAATGAGGCGTACCAAGTACGCAACCTATGTCTTTCTCCTTTTCCTTTCCCTTTCTCTGCATACTCTGACTTCCCCCCCACCCCCTTATCCTTCTCCCCCCTCACCCTGAGGATGACACCCTATTAGCTGATACCCCCAAAACATACATTATAATCATATATGTAACTACTAATTGTAAACATAAAGACTCGGAACGGTTTAAGTTTCTCTCAATGCAAAAGCCTGCTGCCCATATGTCACCTAAGCCTCCCACGCAAAAACTATGTGACTGAAAATTATGTTGCTCAGTGCCAAAGGACTGGACAGCCCATATAAGCGTTCTCTCCTTTGGAAAGGGGCAATATCTTCCAAATCCGACATCATCTGTATTCAGGAAACCCATTTTGACAGCAACAAACCCCCTAAATGCAGTCACCCTAAATTCCTACATATTTTCCAGGCCAACACTGACAAAAAAAAGAGGTGTCATGATAGCAGTAAAAGACACAGTCCCCATCCAGCTCAACCCAGTGGAAGCTGACCACAACGGACGTTTCCTCATATTGAACGCCACCTATAACAATGCACCACTTACCCTTATCAATCTGTATGCCTCAAACAATCCTTCTCCAAATTTTTTTATCAAAGCTCGCCCGTAGACTCCAACCACACAAATCAGGCCCTGTAATCATTTGTGGAGATTTTAATGAAACTCTGGAATGCATTGACTCCACTAACCCCACCCGGAAAAAAGCATCAGCCTCTTTCTTCCTTCCTCACCTCAGAGGACCTCTTTGACATTTGGCACTGCACGCATAACAAGGAGAGAGACTATACCTTCTACACCTCTTGCCCATCAGGTGTACTCCAGAATATATTTCTTTCTCTCAGGCAAATATACACTGCAAGATCTTGCATTGACCAAGAAACAGACCACACCCTCGCCCTGGAGGATCAACTCTTCCCTACTAGCAAACCCGCAATATAAGCAACAACTGGAGAAGGAACTAGAGTTCTTCTTCCAGACCAATAATACTCGCACTGACCCCATCTTTCTTTGGAATGATCACAAGGCATTCCTCAGAGGTATACTAATCAAACTCTCTGCCCACGTGAAGAAAAGATGCACACAACAAATATCCTCTCCAACAGAAAAAAATGTAATATTGGAACTCCAAAACAAAACCGCCCATACTCCTAAATTAGCAGAAGAAATCTCTACATATCGCATCCAACTCAGCTCTATTCTACAAAAAAAAATATGATTTCTATATCAGATGCCTTAAGGCCACCACCTACAGCTCAGGAAACAAACCAGGTGCATACTTAGCTAGGCAGTATAAAAGAAGAGCTACCAGCGCAAAAATTACCAACCCAGCAGATATAGCGGAAAATTCCGTCAATACTATTCAACCTTATATAACCTGAAAGACAATCATGACAAGACTTGCCCACACCCCTTAGATATCAAAACATTCCTAGACTCTATGTCCCTCCCTACATTAAGAGAGGAACAACTCTTTACTCTCTCATCACCCTTCAGAGAAGAACAATTAACTAAGCTCATTAACTCTTTGCCACTCTACAAATCCCCAGGTCTAGATGGCTACTCCAATGACTATTTTAAGATATTCACAAAAACCCTATCACCCCACCTAACTAATGCACTCAATAATATTGCAGACAAAGGCCACTGCCCCTCTGAATTTCTTGAATTATTAATTGTAACAATCCCCAAACCTGGGAAAAGCACAGACAACCCCGTTAACTTTTGACCCATTTCTCTATTAAATTCCGACACCAAAATTTACGCCAACATGATTTCCCTCAGGTTAGCGAGCATTACATCACATCTAGTACACCCAGACCAGGTGGGCTTCGTATATGGTAGACAAACCTCAGATGGCACCAGATGTTTTCTGAATCTTTTGCAATGGGCAGAACATCATAACACCCCAGCTATCCTTCTATCCTTAGACGCTGAAAAAGCCTTTGACCAGGTACATTGGCTATACATGCAGGCAGTTCTGGAAAATTTGGCTTCACTGGGCGAATTTTAACGGCCATCACCACACTATGCACTAACCCATTGGCAAAAGTATGGACCTCAGGATTCATGTCCCCCCCCTTTCTCTATATCGAATGGCACCCGCCAAGGATGCCCTCTTTCTCCCACTATCTTTTCCTTAATCATGGAACCATTAGCTGAACAAATAAGAACACACCCGTTATAACAGTCCTCATGGTAGACCAATTTAGACCAATTTCAGCACAAAATTGGATTATATGCGGACGACATCCTCATCCTGCTAACCACTCTCTCCCCTTAGTGATCTTCTAGAATTTAGCATGATATCACTATATAAACGTAACCACTCCAAATCACACATGCTACCTATCTGTCTAACCCAACACCTCAAACAAAGAATTAGAGACAATTCCCCCTTCTTGTGGGCCCCCAGGGAAAACTGACCTACTTAGGGATCCAATTAATGACCCCATCCTCAAAAATTAAATCTATAAACTTTAATGCATTGATCGACACTTTGACCAAAGTTAGCAACTCTTTAAATTCTGGAGTCACCTCTTGGGCAGGCCGCATATCTTTAATCAAAATGTTATTACCATACATACTTTACCTGTTTCGAATGTTACCCATTTCATTCTCTCTTATGCAATTAAGAAAACTGCAAACAATACTACAAAGATTTATATGGAGCTACAAAAACCCTCGTCTCAAAAAAGAGATCCTCTGTAGATCAACAAAAGCAGCGGGCATGGGGGCTCCCAACGTAAAAGTCTACTACAAAGCAACTCAACTGTCTCAACCTAGACCGTGATGGATCGCACCCTTAAGCCTTCCCTGGACACAAATCGAAGCTGCTGCCACTAACTCTACCCTAAAGCTTCGGCTGGGAGCAACCTGGATAAAAAAATCAGATGAAGTGACACTTCCTGGTTAGTGCAAATGCCACTATCAAAGTTTGGACATCTACACCACAACAGAGTGCAGCCATATCCTTCCAAACTCTGAAAAGCCTTCCACTATGGTCCTTGGAACACAACATTCCCGATCTATCGATAGCAGACTGGGATAGTACTGGAATTCACAATATAGCACACCTTTATGATGGCACCAGCCTATTTTCCTTCCAAGATCTCTCCAAAAAATACTCTTTAACATCTTCCACATTCTTCCAATATCTGCAAATACGCAATCTCCTACAAACAATCAAAGTTCACTATGGAACCAACGATTCCTCAAAGATCCTCTCACTCATGGACACTCCCCGGCACATACGTTTGGGGCTCACTGCATTCAACCTGCTCCTCAATGCTGGCAACCCTCAAGAAAGACTCACTACAATGCAACAATGGGAAAAAGCTCTACAGTTCACAGCCGACACATCCGAATGGAA
This sequence comes from Glandirana rugosa, assembly GCA_018402905.1. NCBI lineage: Eukaryota > Metazoa > Chordata > Amphibia > Anura > Ranidae > Glandirana > Glandirana rugosa. Next base: position 91,880 of record BLSH010353993.1, on the reverse strand, counting down.
TACAGCTATCAAAACTTCCATGACATACTCCATATACTTATCCCACTGGGAATCCACTCAGAAGCTGCTTCACAACTGGTACTACACACCAGATAAACTGGCACATATTTACCCTAATCAATCTCCAAAGTGTTGGTTGAACTGCGGAGACACAGGGTCGCCCTCGCATATCTGGTGGCACTGCCCCAAGCTGACACCCTACTGGAGAGCTATCTTCCAACTACTTTCCTCCCTTACTGTAACCACGACCAGACCAGACCCAAAACTGGCTTATTTGGACTGGGCATTGACTCTTGGCCCTCAAAACATCGATCTATCATAACCCATATCTTCATTGCCGCAAGACTTAACATCTCAAGAGCCTGGAAATCATCAACACCCCCTGAAATAGCCACAACAATCTGAACCATAAATGACCATGCAAAAATGTAATACGTGTTTTCCAAAGCAAACTTTACTACTGAAAAATTTGACCACCAGTGGTCTAAATGGATCTCCCAATCCAATACCAACTGAAACTCTTAAGCATTCAAGAATTCGAACTGAGTATTTGAGACCTTATATTACCTCCATACATAACTAGAGTCATAACCCTTAACCCATATCCCTCAATTAATGCTACTGGGTGCTACTGGGTGTCACCCCCCCTTACCCCTCACATCCCCTCCTCCCTTTTCTCCTTCTGCTTTGATCTAACTTTCTGGTTCATGTTTGGGTGAGTAAAGGTTCTTACCTTATATTACAAGACTGACTTGATTTCAATGACAACCTGTAACATAAATAAGTATACACATACGGTTGATACCAAAACGTATTTATCTATATACTGCAAAATATATTTGCACTGTTACCATTTTCATATAAATTAATAAAAACAATTGAAAACTAAACTCTCAGGCTTTTTGCATGGCCCAACATAATTTTGGATCATGGGTTAACACTCCCATAGCCACTGCTTCCTTACCTGACAAAGCAACACTGTCAGCCCCTTCATCCCACAAATGTAGGAGCCAACTCAATAGGGGTTCCCCAGACCTTTGTTTGTATTGTTTAGCCAGTTCATGGAGTTCAGTTTGTGTAAACTCCCAAACTTCTTCAAATTCAACATCTCTGTGGTTGTGATTAGAGTTGAGAGAACCCGAACTGTAAAGTTCAGGTCCATACCGAACTTTTGGGTGTCCCCAACTCCTGGGTCCCACAGCCCCACGGGACTTTGTGATACAGACAGATTTGTTTATACTCACCCCCATGGGGAAGGACAAACCCAAAGAGCAAAAAGGCTCTGGTGAACCCGCAAAGGGGGGACCTAGGACACGTCTTCACCCGCTCGGTGGCTGCAGTGCACAACCAGCCCAGCTCTAAATTTATGTCGGCCCCGCACCCCCCACATACTCGGAAGCAACCATGGACTCCCAGGCAAGCTTTCACAATAGACACGGCTCTCTGAAGCACCATGATCTCCCCTTCAGAAGGTCTAGAAGTCGCTCTACAGCCGCCCAAATATGCTGGGGTGGCGGAGACTCTGAATGTATGTCAACATCCCAAAATATAGAAAAAAGTGGTAGACGCTCCAACAAAAGGGACTTTAAAACGTACACGGACCAGGTATACACAAACACCATGGACAATATACAAAAAGGGGTTTTTTTCTCAATAATTTTTATTGAAAATTTAACACAGTACAAGTAAGAAGTAACAAGTAAGAAGTACAAAATCCAATAGTGTTGAGGTTGTTAACAAGTGATAGATCAGTTAGTAATAAAACAGCAGTTGGCAGTAAATGCGATATAACCAATATATGCAACATGTGGACAGTCTGCTGGAGTTCCTTTTATTTGAATTCCTTTTATAACCACACTTATGACTGGGGTCATCTTGCTAACCATCTCCATCATCAGCCAGTCCCCTCCAGGGGGAGACCCACCCCGTCGCCTCCAGACCACCCGGCCTCCCCATTTGGGATCACTAGCGGCCGGATGGGGGAGATTGAGGAGGATTCCCCCGGTAGGGCTCAGCAGTGCTCTGGCAACCATGTCTCCCTCATGGCTGGTACACCATTTAGTTATTATTCAAGATGCGTTTTATACCAGTTTACCCAGAGGTCCCATTTACGTTTGGTAGGGATAACGACCCCTAGGCTATTGGCCATTGTCTGTTCATGGATACAATGAAGGTTGGTTGTCTCTATAACCTTGTTTATTGTAGGAGCTGTGGAAGATTTCCACTTACGTGTTATATTAAGTTTTGCAGCTAGTACTATGTTGATTGGTCTAGATATTCTTTCTGGGGTAAAGTACCATCTTTGGAGTATTTTTACTGTTAGTTCCCACAATGAGGTACTATGTGTAGTTGAGTATGTATGTTTGAGTGCAGATTGCCACTGGTGATTTGAATACGTGGATCTTTTCCCATTCTAAGAAGTGTTTGTGTTTGTTCATGGTATCTTTCTGCTGTAGCGTATTATAGAATAGAGAAATTCCCTTATGATTGGCGTCCGGAAGAGTAAGGAAAGCCCACACAGAGTGAGGCAATTTAATGGGCCACTTGGGAAGGTTGGCAAGCCCATGTCTAATTCTGAGGTATGTGAAAGCCTCCCTAGCAGGCAGTGTGTATTTTCTTTGTAATTTATCAAAGGATTTGAGGTTTCGGTTTTCTAAAAGGTCACCTAGATTCAAAATGCCTTTATCTAGCCAAGAACTCAAGGGGGGCGATGGTATAATATAGTGGAGAGTTTGGATAGGAATGTGTAAAGGGAGTGCTTCCGAGTGTTTATAAATTTGTTGGGTCAGCATTTTCCATGCGTGTACTGAGATCGCCATTGTCGGCGGAACGGAGATTGGTACCTTAGCCCCAAGGGATGTGCTCAGGAGCCATGTGGATAGAGATTTATCTTTAAGATCAGATTTTTTGATCCATCCCCACAAAGAAATGGGGACAGGTCAAAACCAGTCCCTCAAGTTAGTAAGTACTGATGCGTAAAACTAATTGCGGACGTCCACATACCCTACTTCCCCAGTAAGTTTGTGCTTAATCAGTAAGTTATGAGCTCTCCTAGGTTTTTTGCTCATCCAGATATATGATGATATGAGAGATTGCAGTGATTGCAGTATGTCTGTGGGATAGGAATTTGGAGCATTCTGAAAAAATACAGGAGTTGAGGGAGATGCAGAATTTTGAAGGCTGCTAATCTGCCCATCCAGGAAAGTTCGTACTTAGAGAGGTCAATGAGGTTATCCTGTAGCTGTTGTTTTAAGGGGATGTAATTGGTTTGAAACAATGCTTTAGGCGATTTGGTTAAGTGGATTCCTAAGTAGGGTAATTGATCGTTGGCCCATTCATAGGGGAATTTTTGTTGGAGGTATAGTTTTGTAGTGGCGTCTATTTGTAGATCTAAAATTAGGGACTTGGTTTCGTTTACCTTATAAAAGGACATGTTACTAAATTGGTCTAAAGTTTTTTGAACATCGGGTAGAGAGATCATTGGGTTGCTTAAAATAAGAATAACATCATCAGCAAAAATACTGTGATCTTGGGGTTGGATCTGTGTTCTTCTAGTGGCTCCATAACTAAGTTGAAAATCAAAGGTGAACGGCTGGTGTGTCTATGTCCGTGTTTAGATTATATAGGTCCTTGTAATATTGACTAAAGGCATCTGCGATTGCCTGGGGTTTCATAAGTGGTTCTATACAGTGGGGATGGTATAGGTGTGTAATTTTTGATTTTGCCTTTTTTCCCTTTATGTAAGTTGCCAGAGCTATTCCTGTCTTGTTCCCAGTGGTAAACATTTTCGCTTTTAGTTTCCTTTGCGACTTGTTATATCCCTCCATCAGGATGGATCTTAATTCAAGACGCAAAGAAAACATTTTTGTTTGTCTCGCTATTGAAGGGTGGTATTTGTTCTTAACATCTAGTTCTGAGATTTCTCTAGATAAGGTTTCTATGCGGGTCGCTTTTTTTTATGTCTAGCCCCCAGCTGTATGAACAAACTTCTTAGCACTGCCTTATGGGTGTTCCACACTGTCACCGGGTCCAGCTCCACGTCCGAGTTCAGTTGAAAAAATTCTAATAGTTGGTTCTGAAGCGTGTTTTTATAATCATCGTTTTGGAGGATGGTGCTGCTAGCGCGCCAAAGCAGTGGTTTCGATATGGAAGCTTTATGCATTTGTTTCCTGGTTACTGGAGCATGGTCGGACCAGGTGGCAGTGTGTATATCTACTGACTAACATTTTGAAAAATCCACTTGTATGTGGCAAACAAATCTATTCTAGAATAGGTGTTGTGTCTTGGTGAGAGAAATGTATAGTCCCGTTCAGATGTGTGGTAGCAGCACCACATGTCATACAAGTCATTGGTAAGGAGGAGGTTTTCCAATGGGGCGGTCCGTCTTTTGGTTTAACCAGTAGAGTCTAGTTGGCTATTTGGTACTGTGTTGAAGTCCCCACAGATGAGGAGGTTGCCCTGCTTCAGATTCTTGGCTTTTTTGATGACTTTTTTTAAGAAGACAGTCTGTCTTTGGTTTGGTGCGTATAGTGATACTAAGGTCAGGAGTAAAGAGTTTACTGTGCAGACCAAGATAATAAAACGCCCCTCTGGGTCGTTGATGGTTTGGTGTAGCTGGAACTGGAACCTCTCTGCTTTTGGGAATAGGATGCCTCAAAGATATGAGGAAATTAAAGGTGTTTGCAAGGAGGATGACGATTTTTAACAAAGTGAGTCTCTTGAGCACACGCTACATCACCATTGTGGAGGAGTGCTGTTTTCCATAAGGATGATCTCTTTGCGGGGGGGGGGGGTTTAGCCCATTTACGTTTAAAGTTAGGATAGAGATGGACATGTCAATGCTTGTGATGGAGGTAGAGTGCTGTAGTTACTTACAGTTAGTTGGTTACTTGATCCAACGAGGGAGTAGAGGAGTCCTCTGATGTATTGATGAGTATTGCAGACATGTTTTTTCACTTGCTAGTTTATTCTTGTTGCTTGTAGTCGTTCTCAAAGTTGCCTGATAGACGGAACAGTCGCTGGCAGAAGATAAAGAAAAACGAGAGAGAGGAAAAGAAACAAAAGAGAAAGAGAGAAACAGGAACCTAGTGGTTCACAAAAGTGGTTCACAATACAATAACAGCAATAAATTAGACAGATCGCTGTTAAGTTCAGGGGTATAGTCCAACTTAGGTGTAGGGTAGGCTTGTGGCCGGACCGGATAGGTGCTGCACCTTGGGTGAGGTGAGCAACAAGCAGCTCCTATCATGTACGAGAGTTCATGTGGAATTTTTCCCTCGGGCGCCTCTGGTCCTTGACAGAGGAAGTGATGCCGGGCTCAGTATGATCTGGGATTATACCCCAGGTGTGTAGTAGTTTCATGCCTTGCTCCATTGAGGTAATCATGAATTTGGACCCATTGCGAGTGAATATGATAGTAGCCGGGTAGCGCCATTTATAGACCAGTTTATGATTGGTGAGGGCCTTGGTGATCGTTATTTGCCTCCTTAACTGTAAGGTATGCTGCGATAGATCAGAGTAAATCTGCAATCGATCGTATGGAGGTGGTAAATTGTTAGTCGACCTGGCCTTCGCCAGAATTTGCTCTTTTGTGGATTAAAAATTGATTTGCATCAGGACATCTCTCAGGACACTGTCTGCTAGATGGGATGGTTTAGGAATAGAGTTGATCGAACCTCGGGAAGTTCGGGTTCTGCTAGTTCGGCCGAACTTCGGGACAAAGTCCGGGTTCGGGTCCGGACTGGACCCGAACTTTGACACGGACCCGGAACCCCATTGAAATCAATAGGGACCCAAACTTTTAGGCACAAAAATGGCTGTAACAAAGTCCTGGAAAGTCTTAGAGGTCTGCAAAAGGAAGGAAAATGGGTGCAAGAGTAGGGCAATTGTCCTACAAAGAAATGGGGATAGGGAAATAACTTAAAATAATTTTTAAGCTAAAATCACATAAAAAAAATCAAAAATGGAGGTGGATGTGGAGTTAGAGGTTGAGGAGGCGGTGAAAGTGGCGGTGAAGGAGGGGGAGGTAGCCAACACTGTTTTTTTTATTTTTGGAATTTTTTTTTTTTTAAACCAGCAATATAGATGCACTTTTTAATTTTGTGCAAGAAACAATAATCTGTCCCTTTAAGCAACAGTAGGAACCTCTCCCTATAGGACTAGGAGATGATTTTAGATTCTAAAATCATCTCCAAGTTGTACAGGGAAAGCCTCCAGCTGTTGCTTTAAGGGAAAGATCAGTGTTCTAAAATAATATTCAAACTGTGCGGAAAACCCCTATATTATCCGCAGGGAGCCATATTAGTGTTCTAAAATCATCTTCAAATTGTGTGGGAAACTCCTATATCAGCCGCAGGGAGCCATATTAGTGTTCTAAAAGCATCTTCAAATTGTGTGGGAAACCCCTATATCAGCAGCAGGGATCCATATTAGTGCTTTAAAATCATCTTCAAATTGTGTGGGAAACCCCTATATCATCCGCAGGGAGCCATATTAGTGTTTCAAAATCATCTTCAAATTGTGTGGGTAACCCCTATATCAGCTGCAGGGAGCCATATTAGTGTTTTAAAATTATCATCAAATTGTATGGAAAAAGCATATCAACTTGATGATGATTTTAGAACACTAATCTTCCCCTTAAAGCAACAGCTGGAAGCTTTCCCTGTACAACTTGGAGATGATTTTAGAAGAATAATCTTTCCCTTAAAGCAACAGACTCTCCCTAGTCCAGTCAGATCGTTCTGTGCAGCAGGATGAGGTGTGAAATCTGTCTCTCAAAGCACCAGTACTAGTATCTCTCCCTCCCTCAAAGCAGCAGTACTAGTATCTCTCCCTAGTCCACAATCAGATCGCTCAGTAATGCAGGATGAGATGTTCTGCAATCTGTCCCTCACAGAGCCAGCAGCATCCTCTCCCTAAACTATCCTGAGAGCATATGACATGCAGCACAGTGACTCCAGCCCCACATAGAGGCTGGGTCACATGGTGCACTGGCCAATCACAGCCATGCCATTAGTAGGCATGGCTGTGATGGCTTCTAGGGAAAAAACAGTGAAACACTTGTTGATTGGCTGCCCATGGCAGCTTTTTAACACGTGTAGTAAAATACCAGAACCCCGGACCCGAACTCGGACTTTTTTTGAAAAGTCTGGGTTCGGGTCCGGGTCCCGGACACCCAAAAGTTTGGTACGGACCCGAACTTTACAGTTCGTGTTCACTCAACTCTATGCAGGAATCCTATGTATACGATCAATAGTTAATTCTATGATTGGGGTACCCAGCAGGAGGATGGTAAACAGATTTGTTGCCTATTTCTGCAGGTCAGCAGGGGCAACTGACTCAGGGACCCCCCTCAGTTTCAGATTATTATGTCAGCCGCAGTCTTCTAAATTTGTCAATTTAGATTTAATCCATATATTTTCATCTTTCTGTTCCTCATATGCATCTACCAGGTCGTTGACAGTGTGGGTGCATTCAGTCATTTTGGTCTCAATGAAGTGAATTCTTTCCCCCATATTTTGTATATCTGATGTAACCTTGTGAATTAGGGAGGACAGGCTGGACATCAATGATGTTTGCTAGGACACTAACATCTCCTTCATTGTGGTGTTCAGCACTGGCTTGCCAGTTGTGGGGAAAGAGGCTATGGGAGACTGTGCAGCATTGTCAGGGCCCCAGGCCTGGGGTTCTGTACTTACTGTGGCGGTGTGCTGTGGGGAATCCATCCGCATCCTCGCCTTAGCAGGGCTGTGTGTTGTCGGACTTGATAAAGGGGAGTGAGGAGGTGATGATACTGCACCTTCCCTGTGGCTTCCTTCGGTCTCAGCGTCCAGAAGATCGGTGTATGCAGCTGGGTCCTGCGAGACTGTGCCGTCTGTGCCATCTTGCCTCATTCTGCACTCTGGTGATAGCTTAAAGAAGAAGTCTGTCACCTTTTGAGGGCAACAATCTTTGTTTCTTTTCCGTTGAATGGTTGCAGAGGGACTGTGTGACATCTAGGGTTCGGTTGGAGGCTGTCTTGAAGGCAGTTGCACGCTGTTTATGTCGCTATAGCTCCGGTCCGGCGACGAGCTCCCAGCTTATGCGGCCATCCACCAGCACGTGCAAGCCATGCCCCCTACAAAAAGGGGTTTTTATTGTTACATGGGTGTACAAGATAAAAAAAGCCTGGACATCGGCTTAAGCACAAATAAAAACTAGTGGACCGCACAGACAGGTCATGACATAACAACAACACTAAACACAAACATATGGTGTGGTCATGGATCTCCTGGGGTTGGAAAGAAGCAAAACTGCAACAACATCCAAACATCCAATGCGTTTCAATATATTCAAGGTACACTCTTCTTTAGGGATGCTGAGTGTGATGCAGAAGGAGTTCATTTGCAGGCAGGCAGGTCTGACAGGTCACCATATAGACTCCCAAGAGGGAGCGGGGAAATACATTTTCACATTTAGTTAAGAGACATTAAAATTGCAGGAGGAGACATCTATCCTAAAACTAGCTGTATATTGTCTGTAAGGGCACCCAAGAGACAACCGTGCTCAGCAGTATCGCCACTTAATAATGCAGCCACTTGGGGGTGAGCCCAAAGGAGGACAGGAGAAGAGGCCCATGTGGTAGTGTTCAAAGTATGGGCATCATTTGTATAGATGCGCTTAGTTCAACCCCGCCATGGGAAAATTCCCACTCTCCAATGAGGGGGAGAGAGGAAGGAAGAAGAACCGAGTGCAGGCCAAGCTCCAATCCAGCTAGGAATACTGGATACCAGTCATTCCAGTGGCACAAGAATGCCTAGTTCCTATCAAGGAAACTTCCAACCAGCACTGGCGACGCCTCCCAGGGCTTTGGTGAAGGCTGGACCTCGAAACTCAGATGAAATCCCTACACAGCTACATCAGGTCCCTCCCCACTAAGTCGGACTTTGAGCATTATGTGAAATGGATTGAAAAAACATATAAGCAGGAAATCACGGAACTTAAAAGGGACACTGGGGCCCGTTTTGAGGACATAGAAGCTACCACTGATAACCTCCACCTCTGTACAATCTCACAAGGAAATCCTCAATACACATACCGTGATGTTGCAACAACTATCCTACAACCAGGACGATATTGAAAACCATAACCAGCGCAATAATATCCGCATTCACGGCATCCCTGAATCCATGGAACCTAAAGACCTAGCTGGAGCGGTCACGGCCATCTTCAACCAGCTCCTACAGCAGCCTAAATAGACCATGATTGAACTTGACCAAGAGCACCGGACCTCGGGTCCCCATGCACCGGACCTCGGGTCCCCGTAACCCAGTCCCTTCTTTCACGAGAGACACCTTGTGCAGAGTCCATTTTTTCAAAGTTAAAGATGCTATTATGCAAACAGCAAGCACCCAAGACATCATTCTTTTCAACGACACCCCAGTGATGCTCCTCCCTGATCTCTCACACCAAACGCTAGCTATGAGGAAGGCCCTGAAACCAATGACCCAAATGTTGCAATCCCACCCCATAAAGTATCAGTGGCATTTCCCCTTTCATCTTTAAGTCAGTCACAAAGGCAAGTTGCCAGCCTTCCTAAGTGCATTGCAGCTTCCCCAGGTCTCTCTGCCCGATTGGCCCCTTCAACCAACCACTTCTGGCCTGCCTTTCCTACCCAGAGAGAAGACACAGGGATGCAAGAAACTGCCAAGATCTTCATTGCATAAAGACTGTTATGGCTGACAGGGACCAGATTCTTCAAGTTTACCTCTTTTTTCCTCTCTTCTCTTTGATACCGCGGTCCCTACCTGTTTTGCTTAGGGATGGCGGGACTTTTGACTTTTGTCCTTCAAAATTTTTCTATTAAGAGCCCTGCACACTTTGGTTTGTTCATCCCCCTCTACATTGATTGAGAAAACTGGAAGCTGGGACGTTCTTCCCCAGGTGAATCTGGTTTTGTGTGAAATCTAGGAAATCCCCCACCATCTCCCACTGATTGAGTCACCCACCCAGAAGACATAGTTTTTTTTCCTTTCATTCAATATTTTGCCCTGGTTTATACCTCAGTTTGTCCCACCTAATGTTTATCATTGTTTTGTGACTTTTTACCCCAGGGGGCGGGAGCCCAGGTGTCGCTCTGTGCGTCCTCCCCTGACCCCTCCCCAGGTTTTTGTTGTGCCTTTCAGGCACTGTATATTGTAATATGTTACTTACATCTGAGCTTGGTTGTATTTTTTTTTGCCCAGCTGATACTGGGCCATATAGTGGCTGACCCTTCTGGTTGGCTTTATATCCAAAGCGGATCCCAGCCCCAATTACTCCACTACACCTTCTTTTTGGCTTGGTTGCTTCTTTTGGATTCTGGAGACTGGGGCTGCATTGTTTTCTAATAATGTTTATACTGCATTTGTTTTTGTCTTTCAATTCCTCCTTTTTCTTTCCTTTTTCTCTTCTCCTCCTACCTTCTAGTGTATCTCTCACCCTCCCACTGCCTGCCAGACCGAAAACTGCCCTTGGAACTGACACTCTGCAGTATGGTAATGTATTCTGTTTATTTTGTATACAACAACCATGGCTCCTAACTGCCCATTTAATGTAGCCTCTTACAACTGCATGGGTTTTAATGCACCTGAGAAGTGAAGCCAGGTCCTATATCACTTCCATAAACTAAGAGCTAGTATCCTGCTACTGCAGGAGACCCACTTTCGCACAGGCTCTGTCCCTGACCTCCAGAACAGATATTATCATAAATGGTTTCACAGCTCCAATCCTCTCTCTAAAACTAAAGTGGTGTCTATTGCCTTTCACAAACACTTTAACCCCAAGATTCTTGATACCCTAGTTGACGATCATGGGAGGTTCATATTTCTTAAGCTAAAACTGAATGACTTTCTTTTCACAGTGGCAAAAATGTACGCTCCCAACACAGATCAAGTGAACTTCCTCTCTTTCACTCTCACCAGACTAACTTTGTTCGGGGGTCCCCATCTCATAGTCGGAGGAGACCTAAATGTGGCCTCTGTGACTTCTCTAGACACGTCAACTGGTAAGTCCTCTGTCCCTACATCCGCTTTGACCCGCATTAGATCCCTACTACACAGCACATCTGTCAGATGTCTGACACATACAACACCCACAGGAAAGGGATTACAGTTATTATTCAGCAACACATAATTCCTACAGTAGGATTGACTACATCTTAGTTTCCCATACCTTACTAGACTCCCCTTTACAATCTTCGGTAGGCTACATACTCTGGTCTGAACACGCTCCTGTCCTCTTGTCCATGGTCTGCCTACCTAGGTCTCGCTTAGGTACGTCATGAAGACTAAATGATAATTTCCTGCATGATGCAGTTTGTGTGGCCGAGATCTCTTGTACAATATGGAATTTTATGTCTGATCATACTGCAGACCCTACCTCACACCTCACTCAAGGGGAAGCCTTGAAATCCGTGTTACGGGGCGTCCTTATTCAACATGGGATGCGATCGAAAAAAAATTAGATCGGGCGACATCTGCACACTCTTGACCCACATAGCCGACCCGTCACAAACAGGAATTGGCCCCGTCCACCCTGATTGAACTATCCAACGCTATACGCAAGAGAAGAATTTCAAGATTCTCTCACGGTGGTATTGGGATTCCTCAACTCTTGACCACTCCCTCAGGACCAGTGAATAGCATAAAAAAAGGCATAGTTAGCCACCCCCTCCCATTCTTCTTTTGATCCTCATACCTCCACGCACCAGTGAAGAGTAAGCAGCTCTATATCCCTACCTCTGCCTCTGTGCAGTAACCGTCTGGGTTCAGGCTCTCCCAGTTTCGGAGACCCAGTGCTCGGGCTGCTAAATGCGCTAAAAGGCCTGGGTGCCCCTTCTGTGGGTCTTGATGGGGCCCTGCAGTGTTTCCTCTTTAGGAACGAAATCTGCCATTATGTAAGTGTCTGTGGGCTGAGGCTTGGGAGGGCCAGCTATTTCATTATTTTTCCTTTTTTGGTTCCTTGCACCATACAGGGCTGCCTATCTGTTTTACTCTGTGCTGTTTCATATATGTTCTCCCTTACCTTGGTCTGTTTCTCTTTTGAGTGCCTCCCCCTGCTGATTTTAAGCAGGTAGTACACCAAAGAAAAACAAAAAATGTGTATGTAAGTGTGTGTGTGTGTGTGTGTGTATATATATATATATATTTATGTGTGTGTGCATGTATTTATTTATTTTGGTAAAAAAAAAAAAAAACTTTTATTTTCTGTTTGTTATGGAGGCATATCTTTTTTTCTCCTCTTTTTAATGTCAAAAGACTTTCGCTCTGTAGTGCTATTTTCCTTTCTGGCCATCCTCATTTGAGCTGGCCGTCCTATCTGTCCTAAAGCCATGAGTCAGTCACCGCTTATGCAAAAAGACCCTCAAATTCAAAGGTACGGGACCACCGTGTTGATAAGTTTGCAGGAAAAGAGTTCCTCCTTATGCGGATTGCTTTGAGTGTGTTCAGCCCCTGAAAAATCTCTCTCAAAAATCAAGAGCCAGGGAAAGGTGGACGGCCTTCATAAGAGTGTAACTGCAGATGCCGCATCCACTCAAGGGAAAAGGCTCTAAAGAAGACGTCTTATCGCCTCTTCCCCAGAGCAACGTCAATGCCCCAGCAAGAATCCTGCAGGGCCTGTAGCACAGCGCCTGTAGCCAATAGGCTGGTGAGTAAAGACTGCCCGGAGAGTTCGCAATTAACAGTAACACCAGATATCTTTATTAATTATGATGTAAAATGCTATTTTGGACTCCCAGTGCGAAGACCCAGTGCCCGGGCCGCTAAATTGCACTAAAAAGCCTAGGTGCCCCTTCTGGGGATCTTGATGGGGCCCTGCAGTGTTTTCTCTTTAGGAACAAAATCTGCCATTATGTAAGTGTCTGTGGGCTGAGGCTTGGGCTACCCTGGTGAGTGGGCAGCCTGCAGATAATAGCTCCTCTTCATCAGAGGAAGACCCGGAGCTGCTTGGTTTTAGTTTTGTTTTCCTTTGTCGAACAGTGGACCCAGATGGTCATGCAGGCCATTACATGGGCTGGGTGACTAGTGCTTTTTGGGTCCAGGAGATAGAGACAGCCATAGGAGAGGAAATCCATAACGCTGATACCATTCGAACGCTAGCCACGATGAATGTGTCTGTGATCTTTATTGCAGCAATAATTTCAACCAGGTGCCTGGCCATAGCGATGCTATACTCGGTCACGGCTAGGGGGGCCCTATGGTTGAGACCCTGGGCGGTGCCTTGCTTCCTAAAAACAAGATTGGTGTGAGTCACTTTATGGCAGAAGATCTCTGTTTGGTAGAAAACTGGAGACAGCCATATTATAAGTGACAGGAGGTAAGTCCGATCTGCTCCCATAAGACCGGAAGCAAAAGGAAAGGAAAATGTTTCTCCCGGCAGGTTATGCTTCTCTAGGTCCTGGGAGCCTGGGGCCAGCTGTTAGGCCAGGGTCCCAGGTAGAGGATGTAAGGGAACTCAGGCAACCTTTCACATGGCCCATAAGTAAAAATCCTTGGGTATACCACAAGTGCCCACTAAGCCCTTTTGATGAGCGCATGCCCAGACTCTTGAGGTAGGAGCCAGAGGGCACGCTTTATGGGTTTCTGGACAGCATGTTGTACAGATCCTTGGAGGAAAGTATTAGGCACTCATGGTCACTTCAGGGATTCCTCACTGCTCCTCCTCCTGACCATTTCTCTGCCAAATCCACCGCAAAAGCGGGTGGGCTGCTACAACACTTAACAGACACTTTAGACTCAGGGAGTCATTGTCCCGGTCCTATTCACGGAAAGATGGCAGGTTTTCTCCCCAACTCTGTTTGTAGTTTTCAGGGGACGGAGGCTAGTGTCCAGTTGTAGATCGAAAGACCTTGTTGGCCCTCTTAGAGATCTTTAAGATGGAGTCCGACTTCCGGTTCCGGCGCCTCATGTGCGAGGAGTGAGTGCACCCAGCTCCGCTCCCTCAGGCCAAAAAACGGCATCTAAAACCGGAACTCAGCCCACAAAAACCGCCGGGTTCGAGAGGGGAAGTCGCCTAGCACCGGATGGACAAATTCCTAACCGCTCCTCGGTCGGAATCAGCCGCCCCGGGCCGAACGAATACTCTGGGCCCACCGTCAGGGTGGCCGCCGCCATGGATCAGGCGACGGTCACGATGGACACACAGGCCCCGGAGCCTCACAACACAGAGTCACCGGATGAATACTCCAAAATCGCCCAGGCTGTAGCTGCCCTCCTGCTTCCCAACATATCACAGGTGGTAGATACCGCAGTGCAAACAGGTATGTCACAGCTGCGGAGGGAGTTAGGGGAGCAGGCACGCAGGCTCTCTGCCACAGAAGCCAGAATATCTGATATTGATGACAAACTTTATCAAATCACTGGCACCCTTGAAAAGCAAGACAAGGCATTCACTGCCATCCAGTAAAAGCTTGAGGATCTGGAAAATAGGTCCAGAAGGAGTAACCTGAGGATCATAGGCCTCCCTGAGAACTGCCCTAACAATGCTCTCGCTCATTTATGCTCATCACGCATTCCCGAGGCACTAGGCCTGCCTGCACCCTGCATCGTGGAGCGTGCACACAGAATAGACCCCCCTGATACCAGCCGCAAATCCCCCAGAGCAATCATAGTAAAATATCTTAACTATGCTGACAAGCTGGCGATACTGCAGGCTTTTAGAAAAAATCGCAACCTAAGAATTGAAGGAGCAAATTTATTGATCTTTGCGGACTATTCTGCCGAAGTATCTAGAAAACGTAAAGCCTTCTAGACGGTTTGCATGGAACTTTTTAAACAGAAGATACGGTTCTCCCTGGCCTTCCCGGCAACTCTACGGATCCAAACCAACGACGGCGAGCAGCTAACCTTTCAAACACCCCGAGAGGCAGAGGCTTTCCTCAGATCCATGTCTTCCAGACAATCTAGCCCCTCTACTTCCCAGGGCCTACCATCGCCAAACTCCAGGGAGCAACGGAGCCCTAGAAAGGATCCAGCAAAACGTTTGCGCCCAAACAAAAACGGGGGCACAACCCCGACTCCAACTTGAATCAATTTATCCACTTTAGACACCTATCTTGGGCAAACTTAGCCCCCACCTAAGCCTTATACTACTTCAGAATTCCAGGACTTGGAACCCGGTGCTCACCCTACACAAACAAACCTCAACCATTCTCTGCTGAACCCTCCCCGATTACGTTAATTACACTAGTGCCTGATGAGCGGATTAGCCGCACGTGAGAACACTGCACTTGAGGAAAAAAGTGAAGTACAGAAAGTTTGCTATGATGTTGTTTGTACTAATGTTATTCTTTGCCTTTTGCAGCCCCCCATCCCTACTCGTCGACAATATTTGCTGAGAGAGACTGCCGATGTTCAACCCAGCGAGCTCAGTTCCCCCTTTCTACTAAAATGTGAGTCCTTCTTACTTAATACACGAGAACACAATAGGCTCCACCGCAGAACCCCCATCAACCACTCACATTCATTCGGGTAGTGTCATGGAACGTTAAGGGGCTGCGATCCCCCTCTAAATGAGCCAGAATCCTCAGACACCTCAAAAGCCTCTGCACTGATGTGGCCCTACTTCACCTTAGTGCGGACGAGTTCCATCGTCTTCAAAAATTTTGGGTCGGGAGCATACATGGCTCCCCGGCGGTAGGCAGGAAAGCTGGAGTAATAATTTTATTACACAAGAAGCTCCAGGCAATCATTATTGAGGCAAACCATGACTCCCTAGGTCGCAAAGCGACGTTGCACCTTTCAACCTAAAGATCTAATGATTTCCAACATATTCGCACCGAACTCTCCCTCCCTCTCGTTCTTTCAGGAGACCACGAGATGGCTCATGAGCAAACCTCACATCCCCCATCTAGTAGGAGGCGACTTCAACTCGGTAATCAACCCAGCAGAGGACAGGTCCCCTCACAAAGCCCCACCACGGAGCTCTAATGATCAGAGCTCGCCCACCCAGCTAGAACGGTTTGCCTCGGCCACGAATTTAACAGACACTTGGCGCCTATCCCACCCTACAGACAGAGAGTTTACATGCTACTCCCCTCCACATGGGTCTTTCTCGAGACTCGATTACATCTTTGCCACCCACTCCATGCTCCATTATGTTAAAGAATCCAGCATCCACGACATACCAATATCCGATCATAGCCCGGTCTCAATTACACTATCAGACCTCACAGCCTCAACATCCCCCAAAATTTGGAGATTTCCCTCATACCTGGCAGGGGACACTCACTTACAAGAGATCTTACGCACAGCCTGGGAGGATTACTCCGTCAACAACAAACCCCACTGTACTAACCCAAACCTATTCTGGGACACAGGCAAGGCGGTTCTCCGGGGCAAGATCATTGCCTACGCGACCCACTATAAAAGAAACGCCACCAAACGATACACAGAAGCCAGTAGACAGCTGAGGGAAGCGCAGAGAGCACTACAACAAAACGACACCCTAGAGAACAGGGAGCTTTGGCGGACGGCCAGGCAGCAATTTGAAACGTGGGCAGAACATCTAGACCGCATCCACACGGCTCACTGGGACCTGACCCTACACAAACAGGGCAATAAGGCAGGGAAACTACTCGCTAGGCTCAGCAAAGGGCAATACAAACCTACACACATCTCCTTTCTCAAAGATCCAACCGGGAAATTAACTTCCAGCCCGGGGGAGATCAATGACATACTCCTCAAATATTATACATCACTATACGCAATGGACCGATCAGATCCCTCAGCCATTAACACCTTCCTCAATAATCTGACACTCCCTCACCTAGATCCCGACCAACTAGCCACATTGAATGCCCCTATCAGTAGAGACAAAATCGAACAGGCCATCAAAAATCTACCTAACCATAAATCCCCTGTCCCTGATGGCCTTTCTGCCGAATTCTATAAATTAACAATATCTTACATCCCTCAGAATCTGGCTCTAGTATACAATGAAATTTGGGAGGGAGGTCCATACTTACCATCTGGCCACCAAGCATATATAAAACAAATTGAGAAAAAAGGCAAAGACCCCAGGAGCCCAGCTCTTATCGCCCCATCTCCCTTTTAAACGTAGACTCGAAGCTGTTGTCAAAAATAATAGCATCTCGCCTAGCGAAAATTTTACCATCACTGATCCATCCTGCCCAGGCAGGATTCATACAAGGCAGGACGGCAGCATGAACATCCGTAAAGTCCTAGCAGTCCTGGACCATGCCAAATCGCACCCCACACAAAACCTTGCTATAGTCACACTTGACGCCGAGAAGGCTTTTGACAACATGAGCTTCCCCTGGCTATTCCAAACCCTTAGCAAGTTTGGCTTCTCAGGCCCCTTCTTACATTTTGTCAAAAGCCTATACGCGGCGCCCAAGGCACAAGTGGTAGCAGCCGGCATCATTTCAAGCCCCTTTCCCCTCCACAAAGGGACCAGACAGGGCTGCCCCTTATCTCCTCTCCTATTTAACATAGCACTTGAACCACTTTCACGGCACCTTACATCTTGCGTCCCTCTCCATGGTATCAAACTAGGAGACGAGGAGATCCGAGCCGCATTGTTTGCGGACAATATCCTAATCTTCACCTCAGATCCCTAACGGGATCTTCCGGTGATCATGGACACGTTTAACCTATTTCGCAATTGCTCGGGACTGAAAATAAACTTCTCTAAGAGGGAAATTTTACCCCTCCAACCAAACTATAGGGCTGGCTGGATTCCCTCCTCTCCTCTCCCAATAGCCAAACACCACATTACTTACCTGGGTGTGAACATCGGCAGAGACCCCTCTTCCCTCTATACCCTTAACTACCCTCCGCTAATTTCTAAAATTCTGAGCCAGTTGCAGTTTTCGTGGATGAACCTGCCCCTCACGCTCACGGGGAGATGCTGCTTATTCAAAATGATTCGCTTTGCAAAACTGTTATACCCCATGCAAACAATCCCAATTCTTATCAAACATATAGATCTTCAAAAATTATAAAGTGTAGCGCTAAAACAAAAACACTGCATATATTGCAATGCTATATTCACATTGGTGAAGCCAAGTGTAATGGTGAAAATTCAAAAAATATGTGAAATTAGTGGAAACAAAGAAAAAGTTCAAAGTCCAAATATATGTAAATAGTATCCTTCAGTCCTATTTAGGACACCCGATACTGTGACAATAAATCTTCAACAAACTGTGAAGAACCGCGTCATGCACTGTGCACTTCCACCAGGTGAGTAAAGGGTACTCTTACCAAAGATAAGAGGGATATGCGCATAACGTTGACCTTAGAAGGACATCCAATAGACCTCACTGTGTGGTTCCGATCCCGCCGTCTGCTAGGAGCTTTGAGGGTCCACAGCCAGATCCCAGGCTACAGTACCACCGTACAGCAGTGTGCCTCCCTAGAGCGACTTTTTCTCTCTTTTTTTCTGGTTTCTAGTCAAATTCGACTGACTAAAGTCAAACGGCACAGAAGGGAATTTAGAACATACACGTCTTGTAATATCCAGCTCACCGCTTAATCTCTCCAACCCACTGTTTCACAAAATGGCGGGATCTGCATGAAAAGCGCATGCGTGGGCGGGGCCCCAAATAAACTTGATAATTGCAGATTGTAGTCTATTTAAGTGAGATTTGTTGATCGGGATGAGTAGAGAGCGAAAGAAATAGAGGATTCTCTGTAGTAGAGTCATTTTGACTGCATTGACTCTACCCAGCCAAGATAAGCCAAGTGACTCCCATTGCGCTAGATTGGATTACAACTTTTTTATAGAGTGAGGGGTAATTTGAGTCGTAAATGCGATCAAAAGAGGTGGGGAGCGTTATCCCTAGATATGGGATATTGCCATCCTTCCAGGAAAAGGGAACTTGTTCTTTAAGTCTTTCGGCTAGTGGGCCCGGGGTGGAGATAATTTTTTTCTGTTTTTTAACGCACTTTTGTTTGTTGACATTTTCTCCCCTGCAAGGAAAGAAAGATGTAAAGGTGGAAATTTAATTCAACTGGTGAACATAGAATCTTTTGCAGCTGTGCTTAGTAACTAATCAGCTACCAGGTTTTATTTAAAGCTTAATTTAAACTGAAGTTAGAAGCCAATTAGTTACTATGCACCAGATTCTGTGTGCACCTGTTTCAGTAATATATTTCTCTTTGTTTGCAGGGAAAAAAAACTCATGGACAGGCTGCAAAGTGACTGATCAATGTGATAGCCAATCAGAGGTTATCACAGCGATCAGGTGACCAGGAATGGGGAATCCCAGTTCCTGATCATTAGTACGAGACCCAGTGCTCTTGGTGAAAGCCCAGTCTCTGTGATGGGAGGGCGCTCCCCGCACAAGCACTATTTCATAATCGACAAACATTGATTTATTTTTTCTCTTATTTAGAAAAGGATACAATTGATGTGCACCCCATTTCTATTTTTTTTTCAGTACATATACTTACCAGTTTAAGAGAGTTTGTATATTATAGTAGGCAGTTTGTTTAATAGTAATTTTTGAAGAATGATAAAATATGTTTTATTCTTTGAATCTGTTACAGAAAAAAACAAAAAAATGCATGAGGTCCCCCCTAAAAAAGTGTACCAGACCCTTAATCTGATCATGCAGCCTGGTTGACTTGGAAAGGGGTGAGTCTCCTCCTGAATCAAACCATATCAGGACACCCCTTAGCAAAGCATCTTGTCAACACAACCGTGGCCCAAGGGGTGTTGGGGTTTGTAAGCAGGGGTCTTATCAGGAACTGGAAACCCTTTTTCATAAGATGCCCCCCAGATGTTGCCTCCCATGTGAATGAGTATGGGGGACATAGTACCCCTAGTCATTCACAAAAAAGGGAAGATATAACCTAGAAATATAGAAACCAAAACATTTTATAAGTCCTTTAAAAAAAATCCCCAAAAATGTCCCTTGTAAATACATTATCAATCAATGTGCCAGCTGATTCATTGAAAATAAAACCTGATGGACCTGGCACAGGACATGGATCCTGCCGCTACTCCTTGCCCAATGACCCTGAGATTTCATCAGCTATATTTATTAATAAAATTATCTTTTTTATCTACTTAATTCTTTATGCATATGCTATTACTCTAGTGCATGAAAAATCCCAATCTTTTTGGGGGAATGTTTTTATCATCAGCTATATAAGAGGATCCGCGAGGAGAGGGGTTTCATCATTCAACAAATATGGTCATGTAAGGCAATGCTTATTGTTGCCAACAGTTCCTAGGGATGTGTCAGGTGCCGCAACCCTCTGCTTTCTTAGGAACCATTGAAAGCGGGAATCCATTAAATACAGAAGTGGGGCAAATACAACTTCTATATATGATGCTTGGCTGCAGTCACACAGGAGGCTGAAAGTTCAGTGCAAACCTAGATTTCAGCTCATCCCTGGTGACAGCAAATGGTGAGCATGAGGAAATCCTAAGGGTCATATTTATAAAGCAGTACATGTAACTTTCACAAATATTCACTGTTATATAATCAATCATTGCCATTTAAAATACATTTGGCCCATAGGGGTGCCTGGAAGTCATTACCCCTCATCTATGCTTACTTCAACGTGACTGTCATTGCTATAAGTGACTATTGATGATGGGTTTTGTAATAATACCATAGGAAACCTAAGGCTATTGTAATGATGCACCTGTCAAACCACACAATCTGTTACAGATACAACTGTACATTTTCAATTGTTTTCTTTCATGTAAAACTCAATAAAATCTTTTAACCGAAAAATAAAATACATTTAGCTGCAGTGAACATTCACCTGCAAAGAATATTTGTTAAATGTCAGATTCACTGCTTTATACATATATCCCTAAGTTTTCCCCAGGCTGGCTTATTGCTATGCTGTGAATAGTCTTTAATGTAAGCTGCCCTTACAAGTAGAAGATCATACACACAATCTATTACATGACAACACACCTCCCTTCCTCTCTCCTGGCAATGATGGAACCATCTAGATTTTATAACTACATACATGATGGTTATTTATCAGAAATCCCAGCATGGTCTGAAGACAAAATATGATGGAAGCCAAATGTAATCATTGTATATTGCTGCAAGACAGACTGTAACCAAATAATGAGAACATATAAAATAGAATCAGCTGTAAATGTTCATAAAATATTACAGTGACAATGAAGAATTACATTTTCTCTTTGTTGAGTCATACAGAGAGAGAAAAGATGAGAAAATGAGACTTACAGGTGACAATAGAAACGGAATTCAGGTGAGTTAGTAAAATTAAAATTGACAAAATAAAACTGTGAGTTATATTGGCTGTTCCAGTGAGCAGAGATCAATCCTCCAATAATGATATCTCCATCTCGGTGATATTTATACTCAAACACTGGCATTGACATATGAAGTCTACAAGCAGGTGCTGAGTTCCGGGTCAGCACTATTCCATAGTATGTGATGGGAAGGAGGAGTATCAGCAGGTAACAGACACAGAACACCGGAGAGCAATTCATGGCACACAGCAGATCCTCTCAGTCACCAGCAGCTCTGCTGAGGAGGAGACAAAATCACCAGAAATTTATACACATCGACTGACACAGATTTACACTACAGAACAAAGAACAGAAGAATAGTAACTTCAGTCTGAAAATATATAATCTATATCTGAAAGTGTAACTGATCTAATAAAGTTGGTTTATTCTTTTATCTCATATTCAGTATATTTTCAGTAATTCAGAAATAAAAGGATTCATTTTATAGTTTAAATGATTTATTGGGTTTTAAGGTATTACATTGTGCATTGCATATAATGATACAATACAATAGTTAAAGTGGTAGTAAACCCTCCTATCATTTTCAGCCAAGGAAGCTGCCATCTTGGCCTCTGTTTAATCTACAACTGCCATGATGCTGCCCATGTGATCAGCTATGACACCAGCCATTGGATGGTTTGACAGTTTGGTTTAGAGCACAACCAATGGGAGTGTTACATTTCCGGCACATGCCGGAAATGTGACTGGTTTTTAACCTGTTAAATGCATGGGTTTAATACCGCTTTAAATGACTAGCAGATCATGAATAGGTTCATTGGCATGAGGCAATATTAAAGTTGTTATCCTGTACGTATGATTGAGAAAATTTGGTAACTGATGCATGTATCAGCTTGATCGGGTGATCTTCGCAGGCCTCTTGGACACCCCCTTGGGAACATGTCTGTGTCCGTATAAGAGTTTAGCGTCATATGCTTATTCTCTAGCTGGCAGGATGCGTACCTGAGTTATTCATATTAGAAACCTTGCAACATACCTAGGCCTGTTCACTTATTGCCAATATATAGGAAACATTGGCATAGAAGTAGAGATTAGAAGTGAAAATAAAAGGGAGAACAATTAAGAGGGAGAGGTAAAGAGAAGAATAAATGATTAAAGAGTTAGAAGATTTAGAAGAAGATTCCGTGAGGCTGATCCCATCCGTCGTTCCGCATTATGCATGGTGAATATGAGTCTGCTCATCATGGTTGAAGAACTGCATGGTTGAATGTAGGAAGTAGGAAGTAAGCAATGTCTAATCCATGGGTCCCATATGCATTCAAATTTAGTGTCTTGCTCTTTGTCTAGTGCTTCAAATTTGGCATGAATCATAAAATTGGTTGTTCTGTGATTAGCTTCTGCAAAAATTAGTTGGGGGGATTTCCAGGCTTTGGCGATAGTTTGTTTCATGGCTGTGAGAGGTGTAGGTGTAATTTAAATTGATTATGAGACAGCGAATCTGGTTTCAGTTTAAGCAGGGCTATTGCGAGGTCTGGATTTATGGAGGTCTCAAATATATTGGATGCCAGTTGGAAGACTTCAGTCCAAAGATTGTTTGCTATGTGTGCCTGGTTCGGGGCAGCCTCTGAAACAGTGAGGTGGGTACGCTGGGATGTATTTGGCTATTTTTTCCGGTACTAAGTACCATCTAGTTAAGACTTTGTAATTAGTCTTTACCGCTAGGGTACTAGGCGAAGAATCTTTGGTATATGACCAGATTTCATTCCAGTCGGCCTGGTCTAATGACCGGCCCAAGTCTTCCTCCCGTTTCAGGGCATAATGTGGTTTAATCGTGTTAGGTTTAGTTAACAACTACATGTAAAGTGAGGGGATCAGGCCGGAGGCAGATAGATGGGTAAGACAGGTGTTATCCCTAATCAATGGCAAGTAAAGGTTTTTGACTTGCAGATTCCTAAACAGCTCAACAGAAGGTAAGTGAAATGATTCTCTGAGAGTGGGGAATGAAAGAAATGATGTTTGGTTAACTAAATGGTGTAAATGCAGGATGCCTCAGGAGGACCAGGTATTGATTGCTAGGGGGGATTCCCAGGCTGGTTGGAAGGCCAGGTTTTTTATGAAGGAGAGAAGTGGGTTGTGGTTGGATTGTAATTTGTATTTTGTCCCAGAGGTAGAGGTAATGTTTAACCACTTCAGATCCGCGCTATTGCCGAAGTACGTCTCCAGCCCGGATCTGAAATGCCCGGAGGACGTCCATGGACGTCCTCCACTGCGCACGCTCCTGGCGCGTCCCCTGGCGGCAGCGGCGGCGCGCGCGCCGCACGCTGCGCGAGCGTGCCCGTGGGTCGGGTGGACTCAATGTTCCGCCGATCTCTTTTAGGAGCCTCAGAACGGGGAACCGTTGTTGTAAACACGGCGGTTCCCCGTTCTGTGACAGGGGACATAACAGATCTACTGATCCCTGTCACTGGGATCAGTTAGATCTGTTATGTCCCGGCCAACCCATCCCCCCCACAGTTAGAACACACCCAGGGAACATTTGTTAACCCCTTCACTGCCCCCTGCAGGTTAACCCCTTCACTGCCAATGACATTTATACAGTAATCAGTGGACATTTAAATTTCTGATCGCTGAATAAATGTCATTGGTCCCCAAAATGTGTAAAAAATGTCCGACATTTCCGCCCCAATATCGCAGTCCCGATAAAAATCGCAGATCGCCCCCATTACTAGTAAAAAAAAAAAGTAATAAAAACATCATAAATCAATTCCCAGTTTGTAGACACGATAACTTTTGCGCAAACCAATCAATATACGCCGATTGCGATTTTTTTTTTACAAAAAAATATGTAGAAGAATATAAATCGGCCAAAACCGATGAATAATTTTTTAATGGATTTGTACTTTAGCAAAAAGTAAAAAATATTGTTCTTTTTTGCAAAATTGTCGCTCATTTTTTGTTTATAGCGGCGATCAGAAATGACGCAGAGGGGATCAAATACCACCAAAAGAAAGCTCTATTTGTGGGAAAAAAAGGACGCAAATTTTATTTGGGTACAACGTCGCACGACCGCGCAATTGTCATTCAAAATGCGACAGCGCTGAAAGCCAAAAATTGGTCTGGGCAGGAGGGGGGTTTAAGTGCCCGGTAAGGAAGGGGTTAATTATCGGGTGGCACACAGAAGCACGGTCTGTGGGGCGTAGCCAAAGGAGATTCGAAACTGATAGTGGGTCACATTCTACAGATACGATTGTCACCCAAAGTGGTATTTCTTGTGTGGCATGATATTTAGTCAAGCTAGCTAGCTGGGTCGTTTTGTAGTACACCGCAAAGTTGGGAAGTCCCAGTTTGCAGCTGGATCTAGAAAGAAATAACGTACGTCTGGCTACTCTAGGTTTGACTGTTCCCCATATAAAGTCATTAGGTCTTTTTAGGAGAAGTCGCAGATAATAATCTGGGACAGGTATTGGTAGAACCCTAAAGTGATATAATACTTTTGGAAGGATGGCCATTTTAATTACATTTAAACTCGCTACTCATGACAGTGGGAGGGAGGGCCAATGTTGTAGGAGATTTGTTATTGGTCTCAGGACCTCAGGGTGGTTGCTTTGGAAGAGTTGTGTATGATCAGCGGGAAGATGAATTTCCAGGTAAGGGATGGATGAGGCAGCCCATGGATTCGGGAAAGCCCCTTAAGCTGCCTCCTGTTCAGAGGGCGTTAGAGATATATTCAACACTAGAGATTTCCCTGGGTTTACGAAAAGACCTGAGATGGAAGCAAACCTATCAAGTATAGGGAGAAGGTTTGGACCAGAAATTTAAGGGGAGGACAGAAAATATAATATATCATCAGCAAATAAGAAAAGGGCAAATATGAGGGGTGAGAGTGGGCAACCTTAGCGTGTGCCTATTTCAATTGGGAATGGATCCAAGCTGTATGCAGCATATTTGACATAGGCCTGGGGTTTATTATACAGGGCAGAAATCCTCTGCATAAAGTGGGGGCTAAAGTCCCATTTTTGGAGGGTGTAATTCAGGTAAGGCCAGGAGATCGAATCAAAAGCTTTTCTCACATCGAGTGAGAGGAAGCTTGCGGGGATGTGTCTCATTCTAACTGCATGGGCAAGGAGAACTGATCTACGAATATTATCACTTGCCTGCCTCAATGGTATGAATCCTGTTTGGTACCTGTTAATGAGAAGGCCAATGATTCTTTTGAGCCGTGTGGCTAAAATTTTAGAGAGGAGTTTAACTTCAATGTTTAAAAGGGATTTCGGCCTATAATTGGTGAAAGACAAAGAGAGCTAGGTGGGCATATGGGTCAACACTACGGGGTCAAAGGCCTTTGCGAATGGTACAAACTATGGGCCAAGTTCTGCAGGTCTGGGAATGAATAAGAAATTTGGGGCAAAGTTAACTCAATGAGTTGTGAGCTTCAACTGATTCGAATTTCAGTGTTGGTGTCTTCTCATTGTCGCTCCCATTGGAGTGTAGGAATCTATTAGAGATCCAATTTCTATATGAGCTGTAACAGGGACAAGTTCCAGTCTACTTAGTAGTGCAACCCCGGTAACTGGGTGGGGAGGATACCGATCTTGGATCCAGAAGGCTTAAGTGGAAGGCCCATTTGGGGGCTACCAAAAATCTGGTGTAGTAAGTGAAATATTTGGGTAGTCGCTGGAGATCTCCATTAGTTCCTCTAGGGAGGGGCGTTGTTGGTCAAGGGCCAGGAGCCCTATGTTGATTCAGAGAGTTCAGTTCAACTGAAGGGAAGTCTATGGACAGTAGGTACTGAACAAAACAGGAGCAAAACAGTAGCCCAAACATTAACACATGGAGGAGTCATAGCATCAAGAAACTTAATGTGGTAAGGATCACCAATTATAATGGTGCGACCACTGGCTGACAATCCTATGGCTTGTTAGGGGGAAAGAAGATGCACTGAATAGGCAGTCCATCTCAATGCTCAGTCCATGGAGTCTTCTTGATCCTGTGATCCTGGACCTAGGTGGCTCCGCTTGTGGACATGGGAGTCAGACTGCTTATCAGGGGATGAGAAGGACTTAGTAGGGGATGTTTCAGCTGAGCTGCGGCGCAAAGTTCCAACTGATTGGTGTTCCTCAATCAGATGCAGCTCTCTCAGGGTGTGCTATCACTCCTCCGGGTTTCTACACTTGTATTTAGTCCCATTGTAAGTGAATAGGATCGAGAAAGGGAAACTCCATTGGTAGTGGGGCTTCATGGCCCTATGCTTGGTGATAGTCAGCTGCGAGATGTCCGGGAAGATTTGATATGTGTATCCCTGGAAAGACAGCTCCCCTTTTCATGAGCAGCAGCCAGGATTTGCTCCTTTGTGCGATAAAAGTGAAATTTTGCAATTATGTCGCATGGGGGACCCTCTTGTTTTTTTGGGGTCAGTGCCCTATGGACTCTGTCCATCTCCAAACATTCAATGGATATGGCTGGTTGCAGCTCTTGGAATAGGGCAGTTATGGTAGATTGTAGGTCTAACACAGTCTCTGGTATCTCCCTTATGCGGAGGTTCGACCTCCTGGCCCTATTTTCAAAATCTTCTAATCTGGATTGCAGTGTTAGATTTTCTTCCTTCAGATTCTCCACTTCAGTCATATAGTCCAGTGTAGTGGCTTCAAGTCAGCCCTTACCTCCAATGCTGCTGTGCGTGCCCCCAGCTCCTTGATCTCCCTTGTGAGGCTGCTGGTAATGTGGTCTGATGTCTGACGTAAGGCCTTGAGTAACATACGTTCAATCTGCTGTAATAATGCAGGTGAGGCTGTCATCTCAGGGTCCATAGCTGCAGGAGGGGAGGATTCGGCATCGGAGTCCACTGGTAGGGCCAGGAGCAGTAGGATCTGCTTGCAGGCTCAGGTCTCACCACTGGGAGAGGCGGCGTGCACTGGCGCCATCTTAGCTGAGCCACGAGACAAGGCCTCCTTGATGGAGGAGGCCTTTTATTTCGTTTTGGAGCCTCCGAGCACCATGGCGAGCTGGCAGGTTGTGGTCTGTGTCAGCACCGAGCTGCGGGTGCCTTCACTTCGCGTGACAAGCTGCAGGGAAAAAGGCTGGTGTGGCCTAATGTGATCCCGTGGAGCGGAGAGCTAGCCGTTCATGTCCGCTCGGTCCGGCTCAGCGCATGCACTTCTAAAAGGATTAATTTTCAAGACATTGGCACATCAGAGGATGGAATTTAAATGCTCAATAGGGGTGAAAGAGTCATTCATACTTCACTCTACCGGGTAAAATCTACAGCAAAAATTGGTAAATCAGTAAAATGAGTCCCTATGGTGTTGAAGGAGTTTGGGGGGGGGGGGCATGATGGTTAAGCATCTGCATTTGTACAGAATTACTGAACCCCATAAAACCTCATTGTACAGGATTGTTAGATCATTGCTGTAGTCTTTGCAGTTGTTTAAAAATGTCACCACCAATTTGCTTGTGGGGGAAAAACTCTCCAACAGGGACAGAGCACTACAACATTGAACTGTTGTCTATACCAGTGGTTCTAAACCTCAGTCCTCAAGTACCCCCAAAAGTCCATGTTTCGGGTATTTCTATTAGATAAAATAGCTGTCCAAAATACTATCTCAGCACTGATGGCACTCAAATCTTTCAACTCCTCAGCTGACCCCTCCAGTCTCCTCCTCCATCACTAATTTACTAACTGTGTTTTAGCAGTATGGATGTCAAGCCACTTCCAAAATCTTAATGTTTAAAAAAAAAATTAACACATAGTTAACCCCAAACCCCCATGCCCCCTACCCAGATCATTCTATTGTGATTAATAGCATAACTATCCTTCCAACCCCTCATACCAGGGTGCTTGATTTAATTTTGGAATCTGATCTTTTCTTTAATTCCTAAATTCAATCACTTTGAAAATCATGGTGCCTTAATCTCTGTAACATTTCAAAAATATGCACCTTCTTAGCCATCAACACCACCAAGCTACTAGCACCCTAAATTTTTATCTCTCACCTCAACTACTGCAACTAGCCCTCCTCATTAGCCTACCTCTCAACCAGCGTTCCCTCTTCAGTCTATCATGAATGCTGCTGCCCAACTCACCCACCTTTCCAACCACTCAATGTGAATTTAATAACAAAAACCTTATTAGGAGGGTATCATACCATTATATGGAATGTACCAACATCCATAACTAGTGTTGAGGGAACCCGGACTGTAACGTTCGGGTCCGTACCGAACTTTCGGGTGTCCGTGACACGGACCCGGACATTTCAAAAATCATTTGGGTTCGGTCCGGGGTTCTGCCATTTTACTCCATGTGTTGAGAAGCTGCAGGGCAGCCAATCAACAAGCGTTTCACTGGTTTGCCCTTAGAAGCCATCACAGCCATGCCTACTAATGGCATGGCTGTGATTGACCAGTGCAACATGTGACCCAGCCTCTTTATAAGCTGGAGTCACAGTGCTGAAGTCACATGCTCCTTGGGTTAGTGTAGGGAAAGGAAGCTGAAAGCTTGAGGGAGAGATTTGAGACATTTTAAGACCTGATCCTGCATCCTGAGATAGATTACTTTACTACTGCTGTCTGTGCTGTTGCTCTGAGGACAGATAGCAGAAATTAGAGATTTTACATACCGCTGCTTTGAGTTGCAGATCAAGCTCTGCATAAAACAACGATCGCTACGATCGTGCTCAACTATCAGATTGTTGGGGGAATTTGAGATTTCAAATACTGCTGCTTAGAGTTGGAGATTGCAGATTAAACTCTGTCTAACGAAACGATCGTACGTTCGTACACAACAATCAGATTGTGGGATCGTACACAACGATCAAATTGTGGGAGTAATTTGAGATTTCACATACTGCTGCTTAGAGTGATCTGACTGCACTAGGTAGAGGCTTCTGCTTAGAGGGACAGATT
>BLSH010353993.1:19006-32976 GCA_018402905.1 Glandirana rugosa | reverse complement strand
CGACTTTTCCGTAAACTATGGCAGTTGAAGTTTACCGAGGTGTACCATGAAAGCTTCGACCCGAAACCCCTATGAAAATGAGTGGATTAGGCGAGTTACATGAATTTCGGTTGACGGGCCAACCACCACTGGTCAGAGGAGTGGCTACTAAAACGAGAGGTGTTCCCGTGATCCGTCCCTACAGGGGATAGTGGCGACGATAAATTAAATCGGGAGCTTGGGGAAAGGTCTATGTATTGTATAGTCCGGGGGAATGTGCACTATTTTCAACCTCTGTCTCTTGAGGCTAGGACGGAAAAACGACTACTACAAGAGTAGAAGTACCGATTAGGGCGCCGCCTATACGGTTAGTATTATTTGTAAAAACTATTTAAGTTTGAAGCGTAGTTGATGGTATTTTCGCTTTACAAGGGCGATCCAAGGTAGTTTTTAGGGAGCGGACCGAACCCCAACGATTTTTGAAATGTCCGGGTCCGGGTCCGTGCCACGGACACCCTAAAGTTCGGTACGGACCCGAACGTTACAGTCCGGGTTCGCTCAACACTACTCTTGAGTGAGCCTGGCAAGCAGAGGTGGGAATTTGAGATGGTACAAAGAAGAAGGGAGTTTCCCTATCCTGACCCCCAAATATGTGATGTGAGAGTGGGTGATCTGAAAGGGAGCATTTAGGGCCCACGAGGGATTTTTGATGGAACCTAGCGGGAACATTTCGCTTTTATGGTAGTTGATGCGAAGTTTGAATTTATCAAAAATGTTTATTATGATTGGCATATCCGCCGCGGGATTAGCCATGAAGATGAGAACATCATCAGCAAAAAGGCAGGATCGGAGTTCTCTGTCTCCAACTTTTATCACGTGTAAGGGGGCCTGATATGTTATGTATCTGGAAAGGGGTTCGAGGGCTAAATTAAATAGCAGCGGTGATAGGGGACATCCCTGCCTAGTGCCCTTGTGGAGAGCAAAATCATCGGTGAGGAGACTGGTCACCACCAACCGGGCAGTTGGCTTTAAGTACATTGAGCGGATTAGGTGAGTAAAAGTATCCCCAAAGCCCAGCTTCGAAAGTACCATGTGGAGCCATTTGAAGTTGACGGTATCAAATGCCTTTTCAGCGTCTAGGGTGATGATGGCCTGTCCCCCCACCGAGGTGCCCTGGGTGCTTTCCAACACTGCCAAAACTTTCCTAATATTTAGAGTGGCTGTTCTACCTTTCACAAAGCCAGACTGGGCTGGGTCAATTATATGGGGAATTATGGTGGATAGTCGAGATGCTACTATTTTTGAGAGGATCTTACCATCGATATTGAGTAAGGAGATGGGTCTGTATGAGCCCGGGATGGTGGGATCTTTCCCCTTTTTTGCGAGTCGTTTGATAGTGGCTTGATTCCCTGTGGGCGGGTACATGCCCCCTTCCCATAGTTTGGAATATACGGCTAATAGTGGAGAAGTCACCATGTCTTGAAATGTTTTGTAGAATTCACCTGTTAGACCATCTGGGCCCGGAGCTTTAGAGGATGCTAGATGACATATAGTGGAATTTAGTTCTTCTAGCGTGTTTGGTGCGTTTAACATTTACAATTGGGTAGGTGTAATTTTGGGCAGGGGAATTTGGTCCAGGAAAGATTGCGCTAGAGTCTCGTCCATGGGGTCAAGGGCGTAGAGAGATTCTTAGTAACGTAGCATAATTTGACTTAGGTCTTTAGGGTCTGAGTGTAGGGCACCCGAGGGGTCTCGTAGGGATGTGATGTGAGTGGGGGAGTAAGGGCCTTTGCAGAGTCTGGCTAATAGTTTACCCACCTTATTGCCATATTTGTGCATAGTAGCCTCAAATTGTGATTTCTGCAGTAATTCTAAGTTGTCGGTCCAGGCCTCAAAAGCTTTTTTGGCTGGTAACCATTCGGTTCTCGAATCAGAAGTGTTAGTGTGGGATAAGGATGCTTGGGAGTTTCTAAGCCTTTCACTAGCCGTTTTGTAGTTTGAGAGCAGGCTTTTCTTATATGAGGCTGTGTAGGAGATCATGCAGCCCCTCAGCAAAGCCTTTCTGACTTCCCAAAAGAGATTGGGTTCCTCTGTGTGTGCAGCATTATGTGAACTAAATTCTCGCCATTCCGCATTTAAAAAGCTAATAAAGTCCTCGTTATGTTGCAGATAGGAAGGGAATCTCCATAAGTTCTGGGGTTTCGGGCGGTCAGCGAGAAGAAGGGATATGGAGATCGGAGCGTGGTCAGAAATTGCTATGGGGTAAATGTCTGCCTCTTTCAAAAGGGGGACGAGAAGGTCCGTGGAGAAAAAATAATCTATCCGTGTAAGAGTATTGTGTGGGTGCGAGAAAAACGTGAATTCTTTGTCCGTCGGGTGTAGTAATCTCCAAGTGTCTACGAGATGGAGAGAGCGCATAGTATCTGGAAATAAAGTGGTATAGGGGTTGGGGCATGGCTGGTGAGTACGTTTTGGAGAGGATTTGTCCTCCAGAGGGTCCATTACGGCATTAAAGTTCCCCCCACCACGTGGGGAAGATGGGGGGTCCTGAGCAGAAACACCGCCATCTCACCAAAGAAAGGCTTGCTTGGATCGTTGGGAGCATAAACATTTGAGATGAGATAGTCTTTATTGGCTAGTCGGAGCTGGGCCGTGACCAGTCTCCCAAAATTATCAGTTTCCACCAAGGTAACTGTACATGGTAGGTTTCTATTAATCAGGATAAGGACTCCCGCTTTATGGCCTATAGCTCAAGATCCTAGAACCGTTCCCACCCAGAGCTTCCGCATGCGATGGAAGTCTGATGAGGGGAGGTGGGATTCTTGGAGAAGGGCGATATCGGTTTTAAGCCTTTTCAAGTGGCGAAGGATTTTAATTCTTTTCTGAGGTGACCTAAGGCCTTTCACATTCCATGATATTATTTTTATGAATGTTAACTATGGTGAGGGATTTGAGGAGTTGGGGTTAGCCTCCCCGTGTTGGGCTGAGGAGAGAGTGGGTAAAGTTGATGATTCCCGGATGGCGTGGATTGGGAATACCCATAATGTGCTTGGGGATATAATTGATCGGTGGGATAGTAGAGCCAGGTGGGAATAGAGGGAGGGGGGTAAACATTAATAAACAATTGAACATAACCAAGAAGCGAACAATCATTGAGCTTCACCTTTTTCCGCTTATAGGGCGGCTCGGGTAGGGAAGGAGTGACAAAGGCTCCTGAGGCCCACTTGAGACATCGTGTCTTGACACCTGCAGCCTGTAGAACTGTGGCATACAGGGAGGGGGGCCCAACAGATCGCCACAGCAGCACCATATGCAGAGAAAGGTGTCACCTTGTTATATCAGTAGCATTTGCGTCCCCTGACACTTAGACAGCCATGGAGAAAAAACATAGGGATCTAAACACAAACAATACAGTACCCCAGAAGAGAAAAGAAAGTCGACCTTCTGGAGGGTTGGCAAGAATCCCCTGCGATGGCAGGGCGTGCGTGCACCTGAGGTCTGGCATGACCTGGTCAGTGACGTGGGTCCCGCTGACCGATGGAGTTGTGGCTAGAGACCCTTAGGCGCTTGGGAGAGTCTTTGCGTGGGCTCCTTTGTTTCATGGATCGAGGAATGGTCGAGGGTGTTGAACCTGAGACCTGATTAGGTGGGGCGTGAAGAGAGCGGAGGAAGAGTTCAGCCGCTTGGGGGTCTTGGAAGGTCAATTGATCTCCATTTGGCGCTTGAACATGAAGCACTGCTGGAAAGGCCAAGGTGAACTTCACTTGATGTTGGTATAGTTGTGAGCAGACATTTTGAAAAGCTTTCCTTTTCTTGGACACCTCGATGGAATAATCTGCAAATATTAGGATTTTGACGCCATCGATCTGGAGGGAGCGTGCTTGTCTGTATCTCTGCAGGATGCTAGCTTTTTCAGCATAATTAAGGTATCTTGCAATGATGGGTCTTGGGCTGGTGCGATCGGTGCCCGAAGGGCCTATTCGGTGAGCCCTTTCCACTATGGCAGGGGCAGGAAGGCCCAATGCTTCTGGAATGCGACGAGCGCAGAATTCGTTGAGTTTGTGTGCTTGGAGTAATTCGGGAACTCCCACGAAACGTAAATTGTTTCTTCTGGAGCGATTTTCCAGATCTTCCAATTTTTGAGCGATAAGTTGATTGGTTTTGTCTTGGGCTTGTTCCAAGCTATGAAGCTGGTACACCTCATCTTCGATATTTGATATGCGGGATTCAGCCTCATTGAGTCTGGTGGAATGATCCTGAAGCTCTTTCCTCATTAAGGCCATTCCAGCGCTAACAGCCCTCTCCACAGCCGCTTCTATGGTGGGGGATAGTAGAGCTGCCACAGCCTGAGCTATGTCAGAGGTGGTTCCAGGACTATTGGTAGGTAGGCCGCCCGCTTGCGAGGAACCCGTATCCATGTCGGAGTTGTCTTGGGCTTCCGCAGAGAGGGATGATGTGGAGGAGGTGTCCCTTGGGAGCGGAGAATGTGATGTATTGACTGCTGATGGGCAGGCTGAAACCGCAGTCTCGGTATCTGTAGTGGCAGAAGCCGTTGTCCTCGGCGTTTGTTTTTCCAGGAAACGTTCCATCTTCCTGTAGGAAGGGCCAGTGGCCCAAATTGGCGTGAGGAAAGGAGCGAAGGTTAGTCAATCCCCAAAAGAAAGGGAGTGTGCGGAGTATGCCCTAGGTCCTAGTGTATATCATTTATACCTGTAGGGTCTTCGCAGATCTGGGGTTTTGGCCTCAGGTGTCAGGGATTACGCCTTTTTTCTGAGAGTTTGGCGATTTTAGACCATGTCCCCCGGTTTTTATGTTCGTGTGGTGATCTTACCCGCAGAGTGCGATTCACCTCTAGGGCTGACAGAGCTGCCTATGTGGCTGTGGCTGCTGGGTGGTCGAGGCTAGGCCGGAGCCACAGCCTCAATTTTCAAAAGTTGAGATCCGGGGTTGTAGCAGGTACATTGCGGCCTATCTCTGAAAGATGAGGAGGTGCTCCAGGGCATCAGTGTCCTGAATGGTCTCGAGTTCTGAAGGTGCTTCTGGACCGAGTAGAGCTGCTGTGCTGCTGATGCAGGCCCAAGCCACGGCCTCGAGTTGCGGCGATGCAGTCCAGAGAGGCCGTGAGCGGGGAACAGAATGTCACTGGATGCGTTGGGGAGAAGGATGTACTTCTGGGCGTCCAAGCCGAAAACGATCGCGGAAGCTAGGCTACTCTTCCGGGCCGTCTCTGGCTGTAGTGTTTCCGTGCTAGGCCGAAGCCGCGGCCTCGATTTTCGGGGATGCGGTCCGGGGTTCCGGAGCACGGAGACCCGGGCTGTACCTTGTAGCTGGGATGACGTGGAGGCACTGATGGGTACCCCAAACCAAAAAGGAGGGTATTTTGGGACAATTTTAAGCAGATTTTATGCCGCCCGGCGGGAGCTGCTGCGGAGAGCAGCTAATGCATACGGCGCCGGAACCGAAAGTGTGATCTTTTTTAATGGTATTCAGTAGGGGAATAAAATTACATCTGAACAGGGAATGAGAATGAGAGGTCAAATGTATGCCCAGGTATTTTAGGGTTGTCGACTGCCAGCGGAACGGTAGGGTAGATTTTAGCGAAGAGGCCATTGAACTGGGGACATTAATGTTTTGAATTTCGGATTTAGTCATATTAATTTTAAAATTAGACAAAATTTGAAATTCTTGTAGAGCTGACATGAGGTTGGGTAAAGAAATGCAGGGTTGGCGCATGCGCGAAGCTCGGTGATGGACGCCTAACACCGGAGCTCCGCGCCTTTCCAGCAGACAGCGTCCCCAGCAGCGTTCCGACCGGGGCCAGCCTTTCATCCGCACCTCGGTAACACCCATCTCCCACCAGAGAGCATCCCAGGATGGATCGGGGACTTTTTATTAGAACGCCCAACGTTGGAGACCGAAGCAAGCTTCCGAGGCCGTGGCTCCTAAGATGGCGGTGGTAAGGCACTGACGCCTCACACACACTCAAGCCCGCGGCCTCATAGACAGACCCTCGGAGCTCTCCCGGCCTTAGAACCAGCCTCCCCAGGGATCTTTGAAACCTACAGCCCACCATAGCATGTGTTTCTTTGAAGAGGGATCTCCACAGGCCTAACTACATCCTCTGCAGCTTTACCTCAGAGTCTCCATCAATACCCCCTGGACGCTCTCCTGGCTGTGTCTGCCTGACAGAAGGGCCTCTGGCATCTCAATTTCTGGACTGGGAGGTAAACTAAATGTAATGGACCTCATACATAGGAGGCTTGGACCCGTACTGCTGGACTCACTGGGGGAATTTTTCCTTTATTTTTTATTTTTACTCTCCCCCCTCTTATTTTCGTTTTGGTACGTTTGTTTTTCTGCAGACTTTTTTTCTTCTCCTCATCTGCGGTCTATATAGTCTGAACATACTCAAGGCCTGCCTCAGCTTCTGGGGAGTAAATCTGCCTCACTCCCACAGCCCAATCTTGATACTGCCTTCTCCTACTGCATGTGGGCCAAAACTGTTAAACGCAATCTGCAATCTCAATACGGACAGACCTCTATAGGCACCTCTCCTAACAATATGACTTTAGAGCAATCATCGGGTGTGGCACCCTCAGAATTCCCAGGCTACCCAGACTGGGATGACACCCCTCATCATTTCCTCAAAGGGGGCGATCCTGACCCCTCCATTCCTCTTTCACCGGCCTCCACTGTACCCCTGCTTAATCATACCATTGAGGAGATACCATTGAGGAGATTCTGTAGTCCAGTGGCACAGAGCAAGGCACTCGTGCCCATAATCCTTTGGGCATAGAACCTCATTCATCCCAGCCTCAAGACATGTCACTCATGTTCCAGAAGTTCGCTGTATTACTTGACAGAGGTCTGGCCCAGACAGCAACAAGGATAACATCGGAGATCAAATCAGATCTTCATATGCTAGGGGCCCGCATTGAGGAAATGGAAACTAAAGTGGACACCACCGTCTCCCGAGTCAACCAGAACTCAAACATCATTCAGGAACTTCACACACGCCTGTAGGGGGCGCTAGCAAAAATTGATGACTTAGAGAACAGGTCGAGGAGACTCAACTTTAGAATCAGAGGATTACCTGAGGAAGTCAAAAACATCCCTGAAGCGGTTCAGACCCTAATAAAATCTCTCATCCCGGACATCCGCCCGCACAAGATGGAGCTAGACCGGGCCCATAGGGCCTTGGGCCCCCTCCGCTCAGATGGTCTCCCGAGAGACATAGTGGTAAAGCCTCACTACTACAGCACCAAAGAGGAGGTCATGACGAGAGCCCGCACTATACCCCAGCTCAAACTACTAGGTCACTCGGTGCAAATCTTTGCTGACCTCCCTCCCTACACTATCCAGAAACGGAGGTCCCTAAAACCACTCCTCACCCTGCTGTCTCAGAAAGAAATCAAGTATGGATGGCAATTCCCTTTTGGGCTGAAATTTGACTTCCAAAACAAAACACACAGATTTTCCTCTTTTCAGGAGGGAGAGAGGCTCCTGCAGCAGCTAGGGATTCTCTCCAAAGATCCTCTCTCTCCAATGCAAACCT
This sequence comes from Glandirana rugosa, assembly GCA_018402905.1. Lineage (NCBI taxonomy): Eukaryota > Metazoa > Chordata > Amphibia > Anura > Ranidae > Glandirana > Glandirana rugosa. Next base: position 25,442 of record BLSH010353993.1, on the reverse strand, counting down.
CTGCCACGTGTCTATCCAAACGCCCTCCTCCCTCAAGTCCTCTCACCACTCTCTGGCAAAAGCCTAAACTCAAAAAAGCCAAGGAAGGCCTATCAATCTGAAAGGGCCATCTGGTCTTCACTCTTGGATAACTCCTTTGTACATTGCTCCCGATTCATCTCCTTACCCTAAGACGTAGCGGACTGCTCTACAACATTGACTTTGTTGTTCTGGAAGGGGGGGTTTGGGTTTTTCTTGGTTCTCTCCACCCCTATAAACTCAGTGATGGGTTCTCTGTTGGACTTTGAAGAACTCTCCCCTTCACCGGGGGGCCCAATTCACATGTGACTTCCGGCAGAAGCCCTGTCCATATACATCTCAATCTTGGAGATCTCCGCCTCCCTTCCACCCTCCACCCCTTTTTTTTTTTTTTTTTTTGCTCTCTCATCCCCTCTCACCCTATCCCTGCTTGGGAGGTTAGGGTGGGACACCACCTTAGTCTGGGTTATGTACCATCATAGCCCCATAATATAGTCAAGGCGGCTCTGCCGTGGGTCACTAGGTTCTGGTCGGAACTTATTTTCATTTGATGTTACTTAAGTTTTGTTTGCTTACTATATTTGCTGTATTTATTAGCATAGTTTTGGGGACGCGCTGCCTGGATTGGTTCCTAGCGCCTCCTCCTGCCCTAGGTGAATGCAACATTGCATTATCTGGGTCAGGACGCTCCCACTATCAGTGGGTGTAGTAGTGTCTTATCGTTGGAGTATGTTACTCATACTTACATTACTTCTGTGTTCTTCTCGCTATCAACCCTTTCTTCATCTCTTCTCTCCTCTCCTCCTCAGGTACTTCCTATCACTCCTGGTGTCAGACATGGATTCTCCGCTCTTCAGGTACCCCAGCTCATGCCTCCACTCCTCATGCCAACCAAATGCTCCTTCCTTCCTCCTAGGTATCAGGTAAGCGATTGGGGGTCGGGGTGTTCCCCCTCTCTCTCTGTTCCATGGCTGATCATACCTCCACCAATCTCCACTTACGTATAGCCTCACACAACATTCAGGGCCTGAACTCCCCAGTTAAGCGGAAAAAAACCTTCCAATATTACGCTGCACAGAAGATTGATGTGGTCTTGTTGCAGGAAACTCATTTTCCTTCCTCATACTCCCCATCTTTTATGCACCGCTCATATGCCTCCTGGTTCTTAGCTAGAGCGTCGAATAAGACCAAAGGGGTAGGGATCTTCTTCTCACGCAACACTCACTTTTCATGCTCAAAAGTACTGAAAGACCCAGAGGGCCGTTACTTGTTAGTCAAGGGTCTCATTGACAACCAGCTTTATACTTTTATCTCATATTATGCCCCGAATAAGGGACAAGCAAGATTTTTTGACTCCCTCTTCGAGGCTACCAGCTCCTTTGCAGCTGGAATTGTTATCTATGGGGGGGACTCAAATACAGCTTTTGACAGGAGTCTCGACAAATCGTGCCCGCCTGGTAGGGATCAGATAAGTCCATCAAGGCAGAGCCTGAAGGTAGCCAAAAAAATCTTTGGTCAAGGCTTGGTAGACACCTGGAGGGAAATGAACCCCTCTGTTCGGGACTACACTCACTTCTCCAACCCCCACAATACATTCGCCAGAATAGATCACCAATTCATACATAGCACTCACATCCCCAGGGTCTGCAAAGCACTCATTAAAGACTCGGCACTCTCTGACCACTCTTGCCTCATTTTGATACTACACAGAACAGACGCTGTTCAGAGACCATTTACTTGGAGACTGAATGCCTCTATTCTCAGTAACCCAGTTCATGCCTCAGAGATTAACAATGCCATCCAGGATTATTTCCACTCGAATGACACTAAAGATGTTTCTCCACTGACTCTATGGGCAGCGCATAAATCTACTATTAGAGGGAAATGAATCCAACTCTCCTCAAGACTGCGGAGAGCCAGACACATTGAGTTAAAACGGTTAGAGAAAGACTTCCTCCAAGCTAGCACACATTACAAGAGCTCACCTTCCTACTCCTCACAAGGTAAGCTAGAGACGGCTCGTATGGCCCTGAACCTCGCCCTTACGACTAGGGCAGAAAAACAACTCAGGTGGGAAGGAGGAAAATTCTATCTCCAACGAGATAAAATTGGGTCAATGCTAGCTCACAGACTGACTCCTAAAATGAAACTACACGCTATCCCCAAAATTAAAACTCAGGATGGCTCTCTCTCCCAAAATCCCCAGAAAATCTTGGTTGCTTTCCAGAATTTCTATGGGAACCTTTATAAGGGGGAACGAAACCAGGCTCAGGAGGACAAGTTCCGTTCACTCTTTAATTCCTTACCTATCTCTTCTCTGAAAGTACAACACAGGGACGAACTAGAGGCTCCTATCTCGGTGGAGGAGATTAGGCAAGTTATCAAGTCCCTAAAACCCAGCTCCGCACCAGGCCCAGACGGATTCGCGATCCCATATTATAAACATTTTGTAGACACGCTCGCGCCTTTCATGGCACGCTTCTTTAATCACCTACGGAAGGGACATCCCCTTAACTCTGACCTCAACTCCGCATTTATTTCTGTCCTTCTGAAGCCCAATAAGGACCCCAGCATGATCGAGAATTATCGCCCTATTTCCCTGATCAACAACGATCTTAAGATCTTAACAAAATCTTAGCTAACCGCCTCTCCAACTTTATAGGGCAGTATGTTCACAGGGATCAAGTGGGCTTCATACTGGGAAGACAGGTCCCGAACCAGATCAGAAGGGCAATCGATATCATATCCCTCCTGCAATCCGGCTGGGACGGAGGCCCCCGTTAGGAGGGCCTCCTCCTATCCCTTGACATGTCAAAGGCCTTTGACTCGATCTCCTGGCCTTTTCTTTTCCAGGTCCTACAGCGATGGGGCTTCGGGAAATCCTTTATGAACACAATCAGCGCCCTCTATTCCTCTCCTGAAGCTAAAATTAAACTGCAGGGCTTTCAAACCTCTTCCTTTCCAATTAGATCAGGCACATGGCAAGGATGCCCTCTCTCCCCCCTCTTATTTGCCCTGGCCATCGAGGTTCTAGCCATCTCCCTTAGGGACAACCCAGACTTCCATGGGGTCTCCTGTGGTGATCAGGTTCATAAATGTGCCTTGTATGCGGATGATGTTCTGCTTTTCATCACGGATCCACATGTCTCTTTACCGGTGCTATGCAGGATCATTGATGAATTCGGTCTCACATCGGGTTTGCATGTGAACTACTCCAAATCAGTGGCTCTCAATATCAACCTACCAGACCGCTTAGTTGACCCTATTAAAAGCAACTTTCGCTTTTGTTGGGATACCGCATCTCTCCCCTATCTAGGGGTGCATCTAACGCCCTCCATAGCTAATCTATACTCAGCAAATTTCCCCCCTATGTATAACAAATTATCATTGGAATTAAAAGAATGGGAGAAGCTAAGGATCTCATGGCTAGGGAGAGTTAATTCCTCAGGGCCCCACTGAAAAAGTTTCAATCCAAGGTCATTCGATTTATCTAGGGTAACAAGGGACATAGACTAAACAAAGAAACACTGTTCAGGCCCAAGGAACAAGGGGGACTTAATCTACCCAACCTCACCTGGTACTATCAAGCAGCGCAACTAGCCCAACTTTCGTCTGTCTACTTTAAAAATTCTCTCCCCGACTGGGTCCGGATGGAAAGGCTTGCCATCCCCAATCACACAATTGGCTTCTTATTATGGCGGTCCCCTAAGGCTAGACCACCAATCTTAGCCCCTACCCTGTCTCACTCCTTCTCTCTCTGGGACAGCATGAAATCCTCCCCCTTGCTAGTATCCTCTTGGCAACTGCTTTCCCACCTATTCCACAATCCACTCTTTGCTCCGGGGATGGAAACATAGAAACATAGAAACATAGAAAAGCGACGGCAGAAAAAGACTGAGTAGTCCATCGAGTCTGCCCCTTTTTATTTTTTTTTTATTTTTTTATTTTTATGTTATTTTTTTTACATTAACCTTGTTGTCTGACTATGGATTTATGTTTATCCCAAGCATGTTTGAAGCCATTTACTGTTGACAGTCTCACAACCTCTGTTGGTAGTTTATTCCAATCATCAACCACCCTTTCAGTAAAATAATACTTTCTAAGATTAGTTTTGAACTTCCCCCCAGTTAGTTTGAGGTCATGTCCCCGTGTTCTTGATTTTGGTTTCATATTAAAAAGACTGCCCTCCTGAACCTTATTCACCCCCTTGAGGTATTTAAAGGTTTCAATCATGTCTCCCCTCTCCCTTCTTTCCTCCAGACTGTACATATTAAGTTCCTGAAGTCGCTCTTGATATGTTTTATCCCCCAGACCTTTCACCATTTTTGTTACCCGTCTCTGAACTCGTTCTATTTTATCAATATCTTTTTGTAAGTGAGGTCTCCAGAACTGGATGGATATCTCAGCCTTCCGTTGGTGGCTGGATAAAGGCCTATATAGAATTGGCCACTTTGTGAACCCCAGGGGCCCCCTTTCAGCAACCTATTGCACCAGCAGATTAGACATGCCTAGCACGGAAAGATTCAGGCACATGCAGATATCTCACTTCATCAGGTCCTTGTGCAGGAATGACAACTTCCCTCCAACGCTTTCAGCTTATGAACAGTGGTGTGGTCAGCCTATGGAACAGAGGGGGGGCATTTTGGTTATATACCGCTCCCTGGCCTCCTCTTCTGGCAAAACTAAATACATGAGGGATTGGGAGGAGGAGCTTGGCATGGAGCTGAGGTTTGGGACTTGGTACAGAGCCTTCACTGCCTCCTCGAAGGGCTTCTGTAATACCGTCATAGTCAAGGCAAACCTTAAGGTTTTACCAAGATGGTATCTAGTGCCCCTTAGGCTTGCCAGGATGTTCCCCAATTCTTCACCTCTTTACTTTCGTCATTGTGGCATGACTGGGTCCATGATCCACATCTGGTGGGAATGCCCCAGTATTAGGGGCTTATGGAACAAAATTTTTCATTTAATCAGGAAAGTTACGGGTCTCTCTATACCAAACTCCCCCCAGACGGCTCTTCTAAATATGTTAGGCCCGACTAAACCGAAATTAACCAAACGCCTCATATCCTTTATCCTGTCGGGCACCAAGTTATCTGTCGCTAGAGCTTGGAAAAGCCCCTCTGTCTCCTTTCTCCAGACGAAGAGAAAAATCTCTTGGATTATGGCCCAAGAGAAGACGGCAAGCATTCTCCTAGACACAGAGGAGAAACATGACGCGATTTGGGAACCCTGGCTGGCCTATTTGGCCCGGACATAATCTAGGCTGTAGTGGGCGGGGATCCCTGCTCTGACATTGGGCTCTACCCCTCTCTGACACCTCCACTTCCTTCTGTCTTCTTCCCCCTTGCTCTTCTTTCCCTACTTTCTCCGTCTGACTGACTTCTTATCTCTCTTCCTTCTTTCTCTTCCTCTAGGCCTCTTAAGAGTGCCCATTGATGGGACACAGTTTATGCTGAGCACTGGAATGGTAGTCACAACTTACTAGCTTCTATCCTCAGGAGGAGGTTTAACCCCTAGGGCACCTCCTCACTATGCACCCTGGGTCTCTCTCCATCCGCTCTGTTAACCAGTTGGATCAATTTGTTTTACATGTTGTTAGTCGCATCCTCCGGTACCTCTATTGTGGTTCTAGGCCGCCCAGCCGTCTTTGGTAGGGGGGACATGAGCTCCTCTTCATAAGGATGGCCTCTCCGAGTGGAGTGTGGCGATATTTCGTGGGCCATATAGATGATACTTAGGCCTGCCTTATTAAGGGCAGGACGAAGGGGGGGTGGGGCTGCCCTATCCCTGGGGTCGCTGCACAGCAGGTTCCCATTTGGGGTGCTGACCCGGGGGGGGGTTGGGGTGGTGTCGCCTGTGTCCACCCCGGACGTCGGACAGGGTACTGGCTCACAGTAGGATCAGGGCTATTCTGGATGGGAATTTATCACTCTCTGTATAACATTTGCTAGACTCCAGTTTTATCAATGCCTCAGATACTTTCAGGTCTGGATTTTTCTACAGGGAGTGCAGAATTATTAGGCAAGTTGTATTTTTGAGGAATAATTTTATTATTGAACAACAACCATGTTCTCAATGATTCCAAAAACTCATTAATATCAAAGCTGAATATTTTTGGAAGTAGTTTTTAGTTTGTTTTTAGTTGTAGCTATTTTAGGAGGATATCTGTGTGTGCAGGTGACTATTACTGTGCATAATTATTAGGCAACTTAACAAAAAACAAATATATACCCATTTCAATTATTTATTTTCAGCATTGAAACCAATATAACATCTCAAAATTCACAAATATACATTTCTGACATTCAAAAACAAAACAAAAACAAATCAGTGACCAATATAGCCACCTTTCTTTGCAAGGACACTCAAAAGCCTGCCATCCATGGATTCTGTCAGTGTTTTGATCTGTTCACCATCA
>BLSH010353993.1:0-18606 GCA_018402905.1 Glandirana rugosa | reverse complement strand
TCGGGTGGGAAGAGAACAGATGACTACGGTTTTTCCTCAAACCATCCCACTTGACCTGGATGGAAGCGAACTGGGTTGTCATGAAACCGGAACCGGGGACCTATAACCTATCCTATAATCGTTACATGAGGACGGACTGCCGCGCCCAGTCCTACTTGCCCCATGACTCACCCGGGAAATGTAATCCCTTACCGTGATCTGTCCCCACGGGTAACAGCGGGGACAACAAACGGTATAGGGACCCTGGGAAGGATCGGAGATAGTCTTCGTTGGGGTTGTAACTGCCCTATTGACATCCGGTCCTTAGTGTATTTATACGTCGGTAGTAGGCTTTCGAGCCTATACAGCTTGGAGTAAGACAACATGCATAAAGAGGATGATGTGGTCAAAATACTCATTTGCCTAATAATTCTGCACACAGTGTATAAGAGAATATCATCTGCATACGCATCTGCATATTTATGTGATTCCTGGCCTACAGTTATCCCGTCAATGTTGGGGTTGCTTCTGATAGAGGCTAGGAAGGGTCCCAGGGATATGGCAAACAACAGGGGCGACAATGGGCACCCCTGTCTAGTGCCATTCCCTAATGTAAAGGGCCCACTCAGTACCCCGTTCATCCTGACCCGCGCCGTCAGGCAGGAGTACATTGCTAATATCCTATCCAATATCCAGGGGCCAAGGCCAAAGTACTGTTGGGTCAAGCGAAGGTAGGTCCAGTTCACCCTACCAAACTCCTTTTTGGCATCAGTAGACAAGAGAAGGGTGGGCTGGGCGTTTCTACGAGCAAAATTAATTAAGGAGAGAGTGCGTAATGCATTGTCCCTGGCTTCCCTACCTGGTATGAATCCTGATTGATCCACCGAGACCCATTTAGGTAAAAGGGGAAGTAGTCTATTCACCAATACTTTGGCTAGAAGCTTCATATCCACATTTAATAATGAAATAGGGCGATAGCTCCCACAGTTCGTGGGATCTTTATTAGGTTTGGGCAGAACTGTGATGTGTGCAGTGATTCCGGGTGGAGGGCTGAAGATGCAGTTATGGAGTTGGCGTATTTAGTTAATCTAGGCAATAAAACCTCACTGAATTTTGTATAATAGGAAGCGGTAAACCCATCTGGACCAGGGGCTTTCCCTGATGGCATGGATTTTAAGGCTAGCTGGAATTCTTCTAATTTAAAATCTGATTCCAGAGCCTTAAGGACCTCAGAAGGTAGTGTTGGCGTTTGTGAGTTGCCAAGGAAGTCAAGGATTTTTTTGTGCCTATTTCCGGGGGGAGGTGGTCCAAGTCACCCTTCACGTTATACAGATCTGAGTAAAAGTCTCTAAAAGCTTCAGCAATTTGTCATGAATTGTGGGCCATCTCTCCACCCGGAAGTTTAGTTTTAAATATGAAATTGGCCGTTTTCTTGGCATGAAGGGAGCGTGCAAGTTGTTTAACAGGTTTATTACCCCTCTCATGCATTTTTATGGGCCACCGAGTAATATTTCCTGTTCATGTCAGCTTGTAGGAGATTTCTAAGTTCTTCTCGTTGCAGAGTGAGCGCCGCCATATGTGATGCGTGAAGGGACAATTTGTGTTGTCGCTCCAGGTCCGTGACCTGTTTCAGCTTGTCTCTGAGCTCCGTGTTGTGTTCCCTTTTTTTCCTAGCCCCCAGTTCTATGAGTACTCCCCTAATAGTGGCTTTATGGGCTTCCCAGACCAGTGATTGGGGGGATTCCTGTTTGACATTTTCTTTAAAAAATAGCTCTATCTTTTTGGCAATGAGGGTTGTATCCACTGGATTAGATAACAATGTATCGTATAGTTTCCAGTTGTTCGTGTGTATAGGGAGGGAGAGGAGAGACAGCCAGGCTGTCACAGGAGCATGATCAGATAAGGTTGTTGTGCCTATAGAGGCCGAGTGAAGTAGCGGAAGATGGAAATTATCTATAAAGATATTATCTATGCAGCAGTATGTGTTATGTGTTTTAGAAAAATATGAGCAATCCCTCTCGTTAGGATGAAGTATTCGCCAGACATCTATGAGTTGAGAGTCATGGAGTCTCTTTTTAATATGAGATATACGTTTAAAGGGTATCAAGGACCTGCCCAACATGGTGTCCATAATGGGATCGAGGTGCATATTGATGTCTCCAGCTAGTATGGTCAATCCCTCTGCAAATTCGGCTAACCTGGTCAATACTTGGGATAAAAAGGCAGGTTGGTTTATGTTTGGGGAACAGATATTAGCTAGATTACAAGGAACATTACCTATGAACCCACGTAGGAAAAGGTATCTACCATGATCATCCACTTCCATTGTAGTGAGACGAAAGGAGACACGCCTGCTAAACCCAATGGCAACTCCCTTGGCCTTATTGGTGTCCGAAAGACTATAGTATCATTGAGGAAAATGCGGGGAAAGAAGTTTAACGTTGATGGTGTGAGTCAGGTGATTTTCCTATATGAATGCTATCGAGCAGGATGCTCTTTTTAGCTCCCTCAAGACCTAATGTCTTTTCGCAGCCATGTTTAGCCCTCTTACATTATATGTGAGCACACTTAAGTTAGCCATGGGGATAGCGGCGTGTCTCCGAACGGGTCATTCAGCCAACCATGCCGGGAAGAAGAGAAATTAGTGAAAGAAGTAGGATAGAGAAGGAAAGGAAAGAAACAAGAGAAACAATATACTTCAGGAACAAAACATAGTAAAACATGTAAGTAAAACAAAGCAAATTCATGGGTTGTTGGAAAGTCACGCATTTTACTATGGTGATCCCATAAGGGACGGCGAGGCAGGGCCAGCAGGAGACCACCAGGTGGCACGTACACCACCGGCGGTCCCCAGCCTCCCGCCCCCCCGACCCCAAGGGGAGGGGGTCTGTCACTAAGAGCAGTTGCATGTAATGCATCAAGTGAGAGACGTCCTTTTAGTAAGGCCTTTATCAACTTATTTTATAAGCCATTTACATAACAATATATTTAACAAAGTATCTCTGACACCGAGGAAGACATTTTGTATAAATACTTAAGTAAGAAAAAAGGAGAGAACCGTACCAGTAAAGTAAAAACTGAGTAACATATGTGTATTTAACTAGAATATGATGGGCCTCATATGTGATTGTTGAGGATCAATGAAGCTGGGCGGCTATATAACCACAGTCATATTCCTCGCTCCCAAGCGGGCGGAGGCCCCAAGGGGGAGGGAGGAGTAAAAACCAAAAAAGTAAGTGACCCAGTCATGCATTGAAGTGTTAGAGGGCACAGTCAGTTTGAAAAATAGAGAAGCATTAACGTGAAGCTTGAAAAACAGGGGAGATCTCACCCAATTTTCTTTGAAGATGATCCCGGAGTTGCATTGCGCTTCCTTTTAGAGGGGGTACGACGACCATAGGATTCAGGTATGGGTTGAAAGGAGGGGATTTGATCCTGCCATCCCGGCAACTCAACGTGAGCCATGTTGAGGTCTTTCAGAAACATTGGAAGATCTTCAGGAAACTGTAAAGTAGAGTAACGACTGTTTTTAGTGGCAATCAGACATGCTGGAAAGCCCCATCTATACATCGCGCCGTCTGACCGTAGCTGGTCTAATAAGGGCCGAAGAGCATAGCGTCTTTCCAGGGTTTCTTTTGAGAGATCAGGATAGATGGTTAATTTAGCGCCATCAAAGTCTATGTCGGAGGAGCCCCGTAGCTTGACCATAATAGCATTTTTCTCCTCATTCTCCTCATAGTAATGAAGACGGCATATCACGTCCCTTGGAAAGTCTGTGTTAAGGTTGCGGGGGCACAGGGCCCTATGTACCCATGACAGTATTTAGGATGCCACGGATTGTGGATTCCAGGTCATCGTCCTTAGTTGCTTCAGGGAGCCCCCTGATGCGCAGATTGTTCCTGCGATTTCTGTTTTTGATATCTTCCAACTTATATAAGGTGGCACGGTGAGTAATTGCAAGTCTGGTAACTGTGCTCTGCAGCTCCCTGATCGCCTCATCTTGTATATCTTGCTGCTTCTCTGTCTCCTCCACACATGTGAGCAGGTGCGCCATGTTCGTACTTACGGCTGTAAATTATTTTTTCATGGCTTTTTCAAAGCTACGGAACATGCCTGCTATTTCCCCCTTGAGCCCACTTACTAGGGAGACCATGTCAGACCCTGCCGGAGAACCCGGGTCCTCCATCGGTTCCGAGCCCTGAGAGGAGGCCGGCGAGCAGCCGCGGGAGGAGGCTGTGTGAGCAGAGGGGGAGTGACTCGGCCGCAGGGCTTTATCCTTGCTGTGCAGTGTTGCAGATTCCAGCTGTTCTGTGGTGAGGAAGTGTTGAATTGAGCATGAGGTGGCCAGTTTTGCTGCCGAGCCCTTCCCCAACTTCTTACTGGAGTTGGCACGAGCATTAGGTCCTTTAGATGGCATAGTCAGAGGAAAGCAGGCCTGTTATCGGACGGAGCTCTCACTGCAGAATTCTTTACAGTGCCATGCGGAGACTGTGCTCCCTGGGTGGGTTTAAATAGCTTGGCAGTTGTCCCTTATTGTTAGGCCCTTTACTAGTAGGATGGATCTCCTGAGTTAGGTTGTTAAGGTCAGGTTTAACAGTACTGATGCAGCTGAGGTTTGCTAGTGCTACCAGATAGTATTAGAGCAGGCCTGGGTGTATCAAGATGGCCGCCGGACTTTCTTAAACACAATCTCAAGTGATTTTAAAAGTCCCTGTAGCACAGTAAACAGACTTCTTAAGCCCTCTGAGGGCACTGACCCCAGTCCCAATGAAAGATAGGACCCAGGAGGGCAGATGGGGCCCTGTAGAGGCTGCAGATGGCGCGTCCTGCAAAAGCCGGGGCCTCAATTTATTAGCGGCACGGACCGGAGCTTCCGATCCGCGGAATGAGCATCCTAAAGTATAGCTGCAGGGACAGGGAGGCTGGTGTGATGGAGGATGCCTCTTACCCGGGTCCCCAGATGCCACTAGATGATGTTCCAGTACAGGGAGCTCCTCCAGATAAGTCCAGTCACCTCAGCGTCCAGGGTCACCCCCCCACCATGCTTTTATACACAAGGTGGGATTGTAAGTGTAAATTATAATTTTGAACAAAAGAAATAAAAAATATATTCAACCTAAATTCATAAAAGTTGTTACTTGTTACATAAAGGGCCTACGCTCCCTGCATAAAAGAATGGCAGTTTTACATCACCTTAAACGCCTTAAGGCAGACATAGCTCTTGTTCAAGCTATGCGCCTGCGCACAGTGGATTTCTCTTGTATGAGTAAATTGTGGGTAGGCCAAGTATTGGGCTCCCCAGCCGTCAAAGGGAAAGCAGGAGTCTTAGTGCTTATTCACAAGCAATCCTCATACGAGGTACTCTTAGTCTAAGCTGATGATGAGGGGCACTTAAAATTTGAACGAAAACATGGGCCATATCCAATGTATATGCACCCAATGCTCCCTGAAAAACATTTTTCCAGCAGCTAACATCGCTCCACACCCCGTACGTTCACCTACTACTGTTGGTGAGACTTTAACCAGACCCTAATCCCCCAGGAGGACAGATCAAATTACAAACCCCCCCGGGACCTCCCACCCACGTTACTGACACGATTCACGGAAGGACTAAATTTAACAGACATATGGAGCAAAACAAACCCCCTTGGGAGGGAGTTCACCTTCTTCTAACTGCCCCATAACACCATGTCCAGGATAGATTACATTCTAGCTAATCCAACACTTACGGAAGTTACATTTAACCCACTAGTTCATGACATAGCAATATCTGACCACGCGCCGACTTTGGTGGAACTGAGGGCACTTGACAACTACAGCTCGGTTAAATTTAGGCGCTTCCCATTGTACCTAGCACATGACACTACACTACAAGCCATCCTGAAGGGATCCTGGTCAAACTATCTGACTGACAACTCTGAACACGTTTCCGACCTGACCCTACTGTGTAATGCCGACAAGGCTGTGCCCCAGAGCAAAATTATTTCCTATTCTTCCGCCTACAAAAAAAGAGGGCCAGGGAAGTCACCAAATCCAGTAATGCTTTGCGCTTGGCACGACACTTGGCCACCGAAACTCCCCAGAAAATAGGGAGGTTTGGCGGAAAGAGAAAGCCCGCTTCTACTTGTGGGCAGCGGCACAGGAAAAAATGCACCAAACGGCAACAGACCTTCAATATCATAACTACGGCAACACCAATCTGGATGAACTCACAGAGACCGCAACATCATATATCAGTTTCTGTGAGGATATATGCATTCCTACCAGGACTCAACTAAATTACAGTAATGACAAACCGTGGTTCACTGCAAAACTCAGACAGCTCCGTCAGACCAAAGAAGATGCTTACATGAAGAGGGACAATGTCTTGTATAAACAGGCTAAATACACACTGGAAAAGGAGATCAAAGTGGCAAAGAGGAATTATTCTGGTAAAATAAGGACTCAGTTTACTTCGAAAGACTCCGCATCAGTGTGGAAAAGTCTAAAGAAGATCACCAATTACAAGACACCACCCCCCAGCACTGTGGAGAATCAACGACTGGCAGACAATCTGAATGAGTTTTACTGCAGGTTTGAAATAACACCCATCACCTGCCCTGAAAGGCTCCCTACACAACCATTCACACCATTCACAAGTCCTGCAACCCATCCTGTACACCTCTCCAAACAACCGTTCACACCATTAACAACTCCTGCAACCCGTCCTGAACATATCTCCAATCAAGCGCTCTCACCATTCACACCTCCTGCATCCCCTCTCTCCCCCACACCTGCAATTCAGATCAGCGAGGATTTGGTGCGCCGGGTCTTCCGGAAGCAGAAAAGGAAAAAAGCACCAGGCCCAGATTGTGTTACACCAGCCTGTCTGAAATCCTGTGCTGACCAGCTGGCGCCCATCTTCACAAAGATCTTCAACAGATCGCTGGAGCTGTGCGAAGTCCCTTCATGCTTCAAACGCTCCACCATCATCCCCATCCCAAAGAAATCCAAAATTACAGGACTAAATGACTACAGGCCTGTGGCTTTAACATCCATAGTCATGAAGTCATTTGAAAAACTGGTACTGGCCCACCTGAAGGGCATCACTGGACCCTTGCTGGATCCTCTTCAGTTTGCCTACAGAGCAAACAGGTCTGTGGACGATGCAGTAAACATTGGACTGCATTATGTTCTGCAACACCTAGACACACCGGGGACTTATGTGAGGATCCTGTTTGTGGACTTCAGCTTGGCCTTTAATACAATCATCCCAAACTTCCTCCTGCCCAAACTAACTCAGCTCTCCGTGTCCACCTCCATCTGTCAGTGGATCAACAGCTTCCTGACAGACAGGCAGCAGCTAGTGAGGCTGGGAAAATACACATCCAGCACCCGTACAATCAGCACCAGAGCTCCTCAGGGCTGTGTTCCCTCCCCATTGCTCTTCTCCCTGTACACCAACAATTGCACATCTAAGGACCCCTCTGTCAAGCTCCTGAAGTTGGCAGACGACACCACACTCATCGGCCTTATTCAGGATGGTGACGAGTGTGCTTACAGACAGGAGGTTAAAGAGCTGGCTGTCTGGTGCACTCTCAACAACTTGGAGCTTAACACACTCAAAATAGTGGAAATGATCGTGCACTTCAGGAGAAACCCCCCTGCACTCCCCCCACTCACCATCATGAATAGCACTGTGACTGCAGTGGAGTCATTCAGGTTCCTGGGCACCACTATCTCTCAGGACCTGAAGTGGGACATTCACATTGACTCCATTGTGATAAAGGCCCAGCAGAGGTTGCACTTCCTTCGCTAGCTGAGGCCGTTTTACCTGCCACAGGAGCTGCTAAAACAGTTTTACTCCACCATCATTGAATCCATCCTCTGCACTTAAGTAACTGTCTGGTTCAGCTCAGCTTCTAAATCTGACCTCAGAAGACTACAGAGGGAAGTCCGGACTGCTGAGCGAATCATTGGTTTAACCCTCCCGTCTATTCAAGAACTGTACTTATCCAGAGTGAGCAAAAGTGCTGGCAAAATCACTCTGGACCCCTCACATCCAGCATACTCCCTCTTTGAACTGTTGCCATCTGGTCGATGCTACAGAGCACTGAGCACTAGAACGACCAGACACAGGAAAAGTTTCTTCCCTCAGGCAATCCATCTAATGAACAATTGAGAAAAAACTGTGGAACACACTACATTATTTATATTCATATATACATACACTTATTAATCTAACATACATACTTAGTGTACACTTACATTTTTTGCACATAATATACCTGCACATACATAATGCTCATTGTAATATACCTGCCATACATTGTCAATTTGTATATTTTCGTTCCTTACCTACCTATTTGTATTTTTAAAATTTTTTATTCCATTTTGTGTTTTTTGTTCTGTCGCTGTTATTATGTTGCACTGTGGAGCTTCTGTCACGAAAACAAATTCCTCGTATGTGTGAAAATACCTGCCAATAAAGCTCATTCATTCATTCATTCAAACTCACAATGAAAATCAGGTGAACAGCGCTCATCAGGAAAAAGAGGCTATAGGAATGCATGATAAAGTCCTGGATCCACAGGTTGGGTGCTCAGACTATAGATGTCCTCTTTACATCACAAATCCATAAGTATATATAAATAGTCGGCACTCCATCTCATTGAACGATTTATTGACGATGCATCAAGAGTACAACAAAGCAGACGCATTTCGGCGTCAAGCGCCTTGGTCACATACTTACGGCAACAAACCCGGCAAGCTACTAGCCCGACTGTGCAAGGGCCTCCATGCCCCTGCTCACATAACTGCCCTGAAAAACACGCAGGGCTCACTTGCCACGATCCCTAAAGACATAAATGCCGCACTAGAAAGCTTTCACACCTCACTCTACGGGCCAGACCCCATTGACGAAACTTTGGCATGAGAATTTCTGGAAAAGACCACCCTACCCATCATAGAGGACAACCTTCTCAACAAAGTCAATGCCAAAATTTCAATCAAGGAAATTTCAGATGCAATAAAAACTCTTTCACCAGGTAAAGCCCCAGATCCTGACAACTACACCTCAGAATTCTACAAACTTTTAAATGACACCATCTCCCCCACACTCCAGGTAGTCTTTCAAAACATTCTAGATGGGGCCCCATATCTCCCTTTGGGTTATCAAGCCTATATAAAATGAATTCCGAAAAAAGACAAAGATCCCACAGAACCGGGCTCATATCGCCTGATATTCCTGCTCAACCTAGATGCAAAGTTACTCTACAAAATAATGGCTCACAGACTTGCTCTTATGCCAGACCTCATATATCTCTCACAGGCTGGCTTAACATAGGGACGTTCGGCCACTTTAAACATTAGAAAAGTGCTGATGGTGCTAGAGCACGCAAAGACCAGCCGAGCCGCGGAAACTGCCATAATCACGCTAGATGCCGAAAAGGCATTTGACAATGTCAGTTTCCAGTGGCTGCTGCTGGTCCTCTCAAGACTTGGATTCAGGGGTCCATTCTTCTATCTGATCTCCACTATGTACTCGGCCCCAACAGCAAATGTTGTTGCAGCATGCACAATTTCCAACAAAATCTCACTACACAAGGGCACACGGCAAGGGTGATCCCTCTTTCCATTATTTTTTAACCTGGCCCTAGATCCCATATCCCGTCATTTATAAACACATCCAAAATTACATGGGATCATGGTAGGCAACACAGAGTTGAGAACGACCCTATTTGCCGATAGCATACTAATCTTCACCTCAAACCCACAGGAAGACATAACACATATCCAAGAAATCTTTACACGTTTCAGGAAATGCTCAGATAATCAACTTTACAAAGAGTGAAATTCTACCCCTTTTCCAGGCATCACCACCTATGTGGGCAGTAAATTCAATCTCACTTCTCAAAACTGTTTGATACCTATACAGGGTCCAGCCTCCAATTCTCTGCGGTAGCCCAGAAAATCAACCTCCCTCCCAGTCATTTTTTAGCCTTCCAACAAGCTGTCAACTTTGTATGTAAGATGTGTGCATCAAGAACTCATATATTCAGGCATTTTCTTTTGGACTCATTTGTGAGCTCCCAGAAGCATAACATCTCCAGCCTATACAAACCCCTAAACCTCCTCCTGGGGACACCTCTGCACAACACCTCTTCCAACTCTTGGAATAAATATCTACAATCTTCTGAAAGGATACAACACCGCCCAGACTCATATCACAAACAAATTCTGGCGGGAACAGCAATATAAAGTTATGCACAGGGCATACATACCACACTTGAGGCACCCGCAAACCACAGATAACAAACAATGCACCTGGTGCAAGGCGCAGAAACCCACATTGCTGCACAGGCTGTGGTCCTGCCCTCTAATTTTAAACTTTTGGGACCAGCTGGAAACACTAGCTGATACAGTGACAGGCCTTCAACCGCACAGAAACATCTTTGCCCTGCTATTCGGACACCTGGATACACCATTACCTGACCAGTCAAAGACACAATCAAGAGCTAAGCAGCTCCACAAACCTTGGCTGGCAACATGATAGCCAGAAGAGTTATCCTCAAGCACTGGACTTCCACAGCTCCCTCCAGAATCACAGATGGTAAAACCAATCTGTTACACCTATTCCACATGGAAAAACTGGAATTGACAAGGTCTCACCAATTGCAACATCTCCGATTTCACCATAAATGGGACAGCTCCGTCAAAAGATTCCCTCCAGACAAGACACCCCACCTTTTAGAGGACTGTACTATTCTTTGACTCAAGTCTCACCGTAGAATGGAGCCACTGCAAACAAGTGTCATTATCCCTCCTCTAACCCTACGGCTCCCAACAAAACCTTTACTCCCCCCCTCATGACTAGAAATGCCAAGTTCACATGGCAGGGAGATAGTATGTTTCCGTAGGAGTAAAGGTCCTTCCAGCTCGTATCCGCAAATACTAACCAGTGCAGTCAACAGACTCTTATGGGAACCCGGAGAAGCCACACTACCATCAAATGGACATCTATTGCTTGCTACCCCCCCCCCAGTTACCCTCCCTCCGTCCACCCTTCTTCCTACCTATCCCCCCTGCCCCCTTTCTGAAGTTTACCTACGTTAAAGACTGCCTTTCACCAATCCTATTAGTTGTTTGTGTGTAATCCATCAGTACAGTAACCTATTGTTTTGAAAGTTACATTGTGCTGTGATTATCTTTTGACTTTTTGCTCAATTTATATTGTCTGCACTTGAAAATGCCAATAAAATACTATTAAAAAAAAGGTAGACAGTCTTCCGATGCAAGCAGGCGAGTCCTGAATGTTACATTATGTGGAGTCTAGTTGAATGCCTTCTCTTCTGCTTTCTATAGATGTAGAGAAGGCGTTCAACAGGGTCCACTGGCAATATATGCTACAGGTTTTACAAAAATGTGTTTTTCAAGGATCCATCCTGCAAGCAATCCTGGCCCTCTACTCACATCCTTCTGCCCAAGTCCTCACGTCAGGCCTACTCTCCAAACCATTCCAGATTTCGAATGACACCCAACAGGGTTGCCCCCTGTCACCCACCGTCTTTAACCTTATGATGAAACCACTCACAGAAACTATTCGTACAGACACACTTATTACATAGTTTAACTTTGCCCACAAACTTATTAATATCAATCTATTTGCAGACAATTTGATTCTTCCCTTGTCAAACCCACAGATGTCCCTTCCTCAAGCTCACTAAAAACTTATAGAATTCAGCAACATATCCTACTACAAAGTCAACTGCACCAAATCCTTAGTCCTTGGCATGAACATTACTTAACACCACTTAACACTAAGCAACAACTGCAAAACACCTTACCCTTTAAGTGGAGCGACTCAGGTATACCATACCTAGGTATCACTCTGACACCCTCAGCAGCGATTCTAGCCCAAGCTAACCTCCAGCCTCTCATCACCAAAATAACACCCCAACTCCAACACCTAGACCACTGCAACCTCTCATGGACTGGCAGATTAGCTGCCTTCAAAATGTTACTCCTGCCCCAAAACCTACATATCTCCATAACCCTTCCCATCTCTATTCCGAACCAATACCTAAAGACGCTCTCATCCCTCCTTCATTCCTACATCTGGAATTAGAATAAACCAAGGTGTGCGCACAATATCTTTACCAAACATAGATTGGTTGGAGGAATGGGCTTAGTTAACATCCAGGACTACTACTGGTCAACATAACTGGCCCAACTTAAACAATGGTTCAGCAGTATAGAAGTCCCCCTATGGGTAACCATAGAAAAATACCTATCCCCCACAAAGGACCTCATATAACTGCTGATATGTGACTCGTGGAAACCTTGGGATACGTCCAAACTTCCCCACATCATAGTGGACACCCTAAAAGCATGGAGGCATCTCCTGAGCAATCTGAGTGACTCCATTCTAATCGCCACTACCACTCTCAAAACCCAAGTCCTAGAAGCAATGATCCCCATATTAGACACAACCCACTTAACAGCCCAAGGACTAACAGAGATAAAAAAACTTCTTTAGAGGACCTGACATCAAGACATAGGAATGCTTTAGAACAGAATACAACCTATCATCAAGCACCCATTACACATATCTTCGTATAAAACACTTTTTACTGAAGCACCCCATGCTGGCTATAAAAATCTCACCAAAAGCTTGGAATTTCCTTTCTTCCCAAAACCCCACACCCAAGGGCACGTCCTATTCTATAACTTACTACAGGACAAACTTTTATTCAACAAAAACTCATACACACGCAAATGGGAGCAAGACCTAAACACAATATATACCCCCCAGCAGTATCAAACAGCATATCAGTCAAGATATAAATCCTCCCACTGTACAATGCATTGGGAAATGATGCTCAAAATAAGGTTAAGATGTTACTACACCCCACTCAGGATCTCAAGATTTTCCCCCGCGACGTCAGCCTTTTGCTAGTGCTGCTGTGGAAAGGTGGGAAATCGACCTCATATTTTATGGGACTGCCCTATCCTGACCAACTTCTGGACCCAAGTGTTCAATCTCATATCCACAATAACTCCACTCTCTACATATGCCAATAAGGAGCTTGCCATCCTCAACTTAGAAATAGAAAACTTTCCCCCATCTATGAGACCTGAGAGCTGTAACCCACATCCTATCAGTAGCGAGAAATGCCATTCTTAAGAAATGGACATCCCTAGACCCGCCAAATATCTAGGAAGTAATTAACTTGGTTAATACCAACTACACTTTTGAATGGTTGCTTGCCATGAATATGCTAAAGGGTCACAAATTCAACAACCTCTGGTCTGTATGGTCTGATAAATGTGTTCCTAACTACTGATGAAACAATCTGAACGATGCATTTATATGTCTGTAATCCATATCCTGTAACAGAAGCAAAATGTACCATTAATTGTTACTTTTTCTGTCTTACTACTACTATCATTTGTTATTTCTTAAAATTCAATAAAAATCAATGAAAAAAGAATGTGTATGATGTCAGAATAAAAGAAGGTGTGCATCCGGGGGCGTGGCCTGACGCGACGGAGAGCAGACCTCTTGCATCGGAGCTCCGATCCAAACCCAAGCAATCTATTGCCATCCATCCAAATCTAAGGTCGGTAAGAGTCTGACTCACCTTCTCCCTGTCCCCTGTTCACCCGACACCGACAAGAGGGCTTTTTGAAGCGGTGCGGAGACGCAATCCCGCTGTGCTAATACACGAGTGGCCGACTCCAAAGGCCTGCGGCCTTCTCCCGACTCTGACAACTACACCCTAAGAGCCCACTGCTCAACCAAGGGACCCACCGGGATACAACCAACGGGCACCAAAGACTTACTTCAGCCATTTATCCGAACGGCGGTAAAGTACGGTCCCAACCGCCAAGCGAGGCCGAGGCTTCAGTGAGGCCTATAGAGAATCCGCCATCTTGGTACACCTAGCCACTCTAGCAGCACAACGCACCCACCTCCTCCCCTCTAACAACTATAAAGGCATTCCAAATCACACTATAACAATCAAATTCAGGTGTGAACAGGGAACAGAACAATGACCACCTAAACCTAACTGCTCACCCATTCGGAGAGACACTCGATTCAGCGTCTGAATACAACACATAAGCACCCTTGACTTTCTCAGTCACTCATAACCAAGACAAACCCCCCAGACATAAGAGGTGACAACCATGACGTCAAGGAAGAGAAAAGAGTATAAACCCCCTAAAAAACTCACAGAATTTTTCCCCCAACCTCCAAAGACACCCCCTGCATCTCAACAACACATCCTAGACCCTGGATCAGGCGCATACACAGACCTACCAGATGCAGAGGAGGGGGCACCACAGCAGTGCCAGACTTCACCCTTGGAGCCCCTCTCCTCACCAACTTCCTCAACTGGAAATAGTCCAGCAAAATCTAGACAACGCTTAAACCCAGAGCTTTCAGAGCAGGAAGAAAACAATGATCACAACAACAACCCCTCACCTATCACGGAATTCCCCACAACGGGACTACCTGTAATAGACACCACCATGAAGGAGATGCTAATCTCTCTTCAATCAGCCATGCACAGCCATGCACAATGACATCCTAACACTCTTCAACAAATTTAATGTGGGAATACATGCCATCTCAAGGAGAGTACAACATACCGAACACCAACTGGGAGCAATGACAGATCTGGTTGACGCAATAGAAAACACGAGAGAAGAGATTAACAACAATGTCTGAAAGCCAAAATTGCAGATTTAGAAGACAGATCCCATAGAAATAATATTAAACTACGCGGTATCCCTGAAAATATCCTCCCTAAAGACCTCAACACCTATGTCAGAAAACTCATTATGACCATACTACCAGAATCCACCCCGATGGACACGGTCATAGACCGCATACACCGCTTACCCAAACCTTCCCATCTCCCGGATGACATCCCATGAGATGTACTGATGAGGGTACACTTTTACCATACGAAAGAACATCTATTACAAAAATCAAGACAACTGGGTCAACTGCCAGCCCCATACACCAATATACATCTGTACGCAGACATATCCCAATATACTCGCCAGCTGAGGAAAGAACTCAACACGATTACCAAAGCACTCAACAATCATAAAATTTCATACCAATGGGGATTCCCTACCAAAATCATGGTCGTCAACAATGGAACAAAACGATCCTAAAACTTCACCAGCCGCCACTGCCAGTGATCATCATCACAGGTTTCTATGGGGGTGGTGTGTGGAGGATCCACATTCCATACTGAGGGGCGTGGCCTGACGGGAACATGAACGGACGTGCTTTCTGAGAGCTCCGTGGACATCTACCGAAATCCATCCGAATCCGAGCCCTAGAGACAGTGGTGAGAAACATCCTCCACTTGATACCCCTCACCACACTCCCTCCCACAACACAGACCAAAAATCGAGTGTGGGGGGGCCCGCTCCCGCCGCAGCGCTAGGCCTCAAAGCCATCCGGACCTCCCGACTCTCAGCCGCCCACTAAGCAGGCCATCCACACCAGCCACAGATCACCCACCCTGACAGGCACCCAGGGGACATTCCTCAAGATTCTCCCCAGCGCTCGAATATCCTGGGAGTTTCTGCCAGACCGGAGTTAAAATCTAGTCCGCGGCTTCAGTTGCGGCCTAGCGCAGCCGCCATCTTGGGACTCCCAGCGGCTCCATTACAGCAGAAACTGTCCTGAGGGGGGTCTTGACCCCGGTTCACCACAACCCTTGGCACATAGAACCTCCCCACAGTGATCTGGGGGGTGATTATAGACTGCTATACTCCTTCCAAGTCGGAGCTCTGAGGCCTACTAATGGCGGCCATATTGGCACACCCAGTACAGCGGCCACCTTGCTACTCCTAACCACAAGGCCTACACTAACAGCAATTACCTTGATACACTTCTTTGCTTTCAGACTCTTATAAAAGACAACCGCGGTAGATGGGCGCGTGATCTCCTCGCTCTGTCGGCCGGCGGCCTAAAATTAGCTTTTTCAGCGGAGCCGACTACCTTAAACACCAAATAATGGCAGGTAGAAGTTCATCATCGAACCGGGGACACCCGGATACCGGGACACAACTCAGCCGAACTATCCCGGAGCTGTTCCGGAGCAGCCAACAGGATACACTGGCCTCGCAACAGGTCTCTGACGGAGGAACAACCTGCAGCGGTCTTGATTTGGGACACAGCCACCAGGTGAGCGGGCACCAGGCACAACTACAGCCCCCGCAGTTTCTAAGCTTGGCGGACCTCCATCCTGTGGCGGCTGACATAAAGGGTACTTTGTCAGCGGCGATCGCTGAACTTAAATCAGACATTCAGTTCGTGGCCAACCGCTTGGATCATGTAGAGGATGTGACCGCTACACACGGAGTCGCCATTACCCAGGTACAACAGGCTGTCAGCACACATAACCAGCATTTACTCTCCATGCACCGCCATTTAGAAGATGTGGACAACAGGGGCCGCAGGCGAAACCTCAGGTTTAGGGAGGTCCCAGAAACAATTGAAGGACCCCAGATTCAACAAGCTATTTGAGCAATTTGCAACACTCTTTTGGGCAGGCCACATGACGCCCCCATAGACTTTGAAAGATGTCATCGGGCACTGAGACCAAGGGGGCAAGACACTGAACCTCCGCGAGACATAATTTGCTGTTTCGTTAGCTTCCCACAAAAGGAAGAAATATTACGACAAGCCCGCACTCAAGGTCAATTGCACCATGATGACAGATCAATCCAGATCTATCAGGACCTGTCCCCTATTACATTGCAGCAGAGGAGAGAATTACGCCCCCTGCTCACAGCCCTGAGAGAACGTCAGATAATATATCGATGGAAATTTCCTTTTTGCCTTACGGCCACCCTGGGTAACAGAACCGCTACACTGAGAGTCCCAGCAGATTTGCCAGCCTTCTGTGAGGCGTTAAATATGCCTCTGATCCCAGTTCCAGATTGGCTCAGCACATTTATGCCACCTGAACCCTGGATGTCCACCCGTCAAGAAGACACTCCACGGTCCCGCAGAAACAGACAACGGAGAAGGAGGCCCTCCTCAGACTCCACTAGAGAACACCCGGATGACTTGATCACTGAAAGATCAGCCAGAACAAAGCCGTCCTCGGCGAGAATGAAGACAGATCATTGAATCGCTCCCCGTGGTCCCCCGCGCCCGGCCGTGCCTGACAAAGACATAGAATGGATAGATGCTAATACCCTACTCTAATTTGAAGATTGATGTTCACTTGTTTCAAAGCTGGAACTCATATAACCCACGCGAGTATGTGTCTCTTGACCGGCAGCATGACCCACTCGTTGAAGCTCTTCTGATACACGACTGTCGATCCTGCTGACTGCGGACCCAGCCAGCTGAGAAGAACTTTTGCCATCGCCCAACCTTAAAAACCGGATCACCTATAAACTCCCTGATACGTACTTTCCAGAGGCACTCTGGCAACATTGGCTTTAAATACCCTGACTGTGGTGAACTTTGGCCCGATGCTCCTGCTTGGCTCATCCCCATGACCAGACATCGTCAGACTGATAATCTAGCCTCTAGGGTATGAAGATGGTATGCCTCAAAGTATCTTATACTTATCAGACTGTGTTGTGTTATCGATACAACCATTCGGCACTGTCAAGAACTAAACAGGTTTTTTCTGTGGTGCCTGGGCCCGCAGGCATCTGGGCCCCTTTGACCGGTGGGTGCTCGCGGCTGGGGTCGGCTCCCCAGACGACCTATCTATGCCGGGGGGCCGGCCCCAGCCGAACCCAGACAAGCGGTGAGTGTCTGCTTATGTGTTTATCTGTTGTTCACTTATAACATTTTGCAGCTTCCTGCTACATCTTGACACTTGTCCTTCCTGGACTAACTGCATTCTGTTCCTTCTTTTATTGTTATGTCTTTGCTAATATATTTGGTGATGGCTGGGGGGCGCAGCCGTCCCGCGCGTGGGGGGGGGCTTCCTGCGGGGACTCTTTCACAGAGTCTCGGTGGGGGTTCCCCTGCCTCCTCCCTCGGGCGGGGGGCCGGCTCTCTGGGGGGGGAGGCGGGGCTTCTTCGGGTGCCCCCCCTTGGACCTTCCCCCCTGTCTCCCTTGGTGGTAGTCCGCCGGGAGCTGGATGGGGGGGTCCCCGCTCGGAGTCTCGGCTTCTAGGCATTTTCAGCCGAAAGGTTCTTACAAGTTCTTATTTTGTTGTTTAACTGAAGGTTACCCATTCATGTTCTTCTGTTGCTCCGTTATAGGCAACTACACGAATTCTAGCTTTACTGAGCTATTGTATACATTTATTTGGCGGAAATCCCGGGCAGCCGGCGCTCTCGGCTGCTCCTGTCGGTTGAACCCGATTAGGGTCCCGGTGGGGGGAACGGAGACGCCGGTCTAATAACAAACATAAGTCACTCTGCGTAAAAGAAAGAATTGAGAGGGGGGAGGGGAGATCTTTGGATGATTGTCCCTTTAGTCCGTTGGGGCAGTTGGGCTCGTCGGGGCTCCCCCTCCTCCCCCTCCGAGTTAGATTGGCTCTGGGTTGTTCTAACATACCCTGGAGCACCCTTAGGCCGCCGGCCGCACAGGTCTTTGACAGACCTCAGTTTCAGTCACTTCCCTCACCACTAAGTGGCAGGTTCCC
>BLSH010353841.1:147949-159737 GCA_018402905.1 Glandirana rugosa | reverse complement strand
TTCTTTAGCAAGCCAGTGGTTGTCTTGGAGGTGTGTTTGGGATCGTTATCATGTTGGAGTACTGCCCTGCGGCCCAGTCTTCAAAGGGAGGAGATCATGCTCTGCTTCAGTATGTCACAGTACATGTTGGCCTTCATGGTTCCCTCAATGAACTATAGCTCCCCAGTGCCAGCATCACTCATGCAGCCCCAGACCATGACACTCCCGCCACCATGCTTGATTGTAGGCAAGACACACTTGTCTTTGTACTCCTCACCCGGTTGCCGCCACACACGCTTGACACCATCTGAACCAAATAAATTTATTTTGGTCTCATCAGACAAACTACATGGATTCAGTAATCCGTGTCCTTAGTCTGCTTGTCTTCAGCAAACTGTTTGCAGGCTTTCTTGTGCGTCATCCTTAGAAGAGGCTTCCTTCTGGGACGACAGCCATGCAGACCAATTTGATGCAGTATGTGGCGTATGGTCTGAGCACTGACAGGCTGACGCCTCACCCCATCAACCTCTGCAGCAATGCTGGCAGCACTCATATGTCTATTTCCCAAAGACAACCTCTGGATATGATGCTGAGCACGTGCACTCAACTTCTTTGGTCAACCATGGCGAGGCCTGTTCTGAATGGAACCTGTTTGGTTAAACCACTGTATGATATTGGCCACTGTGCTGCAGCTCAGTTTCAGGGTCTTGGCAATCTTCTTATAGCCTAGGCCATCTTTATGTAGAGAAACAATTCTTTTTGTTCAGTTCCTCAGAGAGTTCTTTGCCATGAGGTGCCATTTTGAGCTTACAGTGACCAGTATGAGAGAGTGAGAGCGATAACACAAAATTTAACACAACTGCTCCCCATTCACACCTGAGACCTTGTAAAACTAATGAATCGCATGACCCCGGGGAGGGAAAATGGGCAATTGGGCCCAATTTGGACATTTTCACTTAGGGGTGTACTCACTTTTGTTGCCAGCAGTTTAGACATTAATGGCTGTGTGTTGAGTTATTTTGAGGAGGCAGCAAATTTACACTGTTATACAAGCTGTACGCTCACTACTTTACATTGTAGCAAAGTGTAATTTCTTCAGTGTTGTCACATGAAAAGATATAATAGCATATTTACAAAAATGTGAGGGGTGTACTCACTTTTGTGAGATACTGTAACTTTCCATAAGAGTTGTCCCCAGATAGAACAAGTTTTCCGGTAGTATGCAAAGGACAGGGTTATCCCCAAAGTTGGGTGCTCACTGTTAAAAAATGATGAGGGGCACCGAATTAGCACACCTATGTACAGTATGGTGGTAACCAAAAAAAAATGAAAATGCAGTGTTATTTTAAAATGTTGCCTAGGACTTATTTGCTTAACCATTTCCCCCAAATGGATGTACCTGTACGTCCTTGGGTTTCAACGGTACTATCAGAATCATGGCTGCAGCTGCAGTCACAACCCTGGTATCTTCTTTTAGAGCTTGTGATGTTCTATAAAAGAAATGTTCGATCACGTTTACATGTGGTGGAATGTAATCCACCCCCACCGCTGCATTCCTCCACCCAGTGGAACGGAAGAACCCAGGACTGAAACTGGTGGTCGAGACAGCACACTATAGACATGAAGGAGGAACTTCCATTCTCTGATCATCTTTATGGTCTATGAAACTGGAAGCAATGAGAATTTTGTCATTTCTGATTTGGGCTTGTTGCTCACAAATAGGGATGCGCCTGATGTTCAAGTCGAATGTAAGTTTGCCAAATCTCGAACACTATGGAGCGTTCGTGCCAAATTCGAGCATCCAATAATGAAGTGTAAGACTGCGGGGAATGACACGATTGGCCAAAGCATGCACATGACCTGCATGCTATATATATATATATATATGTATATATATATATATATATATATATATATATATATATATATATATATATATATTGTGACAGCAGGCAAACGCCTGGTTGCGTGCAAGATGGCAGGCATGTGTATCGGAGATTCAGACTCTATGCGGACTTATACCACTAGGGGTAAGTACTACGAGTCTATCAGGGGTAGAGGTAATGAGCCCAGCTGAATTGAGCTGGCTCATTAAGGCCTTTACATAAACTCCCAGGTAGCCTAGGGAATTGCTCCTCCCTGGAACCAGTTTCTCTGTCAGCAGACTGGGGAGCGTAACAACCTGAATGGTAAGACCTGTGTGGCTGAGTGTGCCCAATGAGAGATAGGAGCTAGCTACAGCGGTAGGCTGTACCTAGCTGACAGACAGGGAAACCTATCATGCAGTTAGTGGCCAAGTGGCCTAGGATTTATTTTGCTGTTTGTTTTTGTTTTGCTGATTTTTCACCTTGTAAATAGTGTAATAAACGGACTTGTTGATTTCACCTACAACTGCTGTCTTGCTGTGCCTAAAATGTGTAGTGACCCCTTCCAGGGGGTCACACACACCCGCTGCTGAGCTAACCCCCTTACAGTTGGTGGAAGAAGCCAGGGGCAGTTTTTCTGAAAGGCCAGCATGGAAGAGTTACTGAAACAGCTTGCTGTGGAAAACACTAATTAGCAACAAGCGAACCTTGAGCAAAGGCGTACAAATGAACAGGTGCAGCAAAGTATGGAAGCACAGCAGCAAGCTCACCAGCAAGTATGGAAGCACAGCAATGAGCCCAGCAACAATCTGAGGCCTGCTTAATTGATCTAGTACAGAAGCAAGAGCAGAGACTCCAACAACATATGGATGCCATAACACAACAGTGTCTGCAGACCAGTGAGGCAAGTGGTTTGATTAATATGTCATCATTTTGTGTAAGCCGTTTACTGCCAAAAATGACTGGAGAGAATGATCCTGAAGTGTTTTTAACAGCATTTGAAAGGACTGCTGAGAGAGAAAAGTGGCCTAAGGAGCAGTGGGCAGGACTGGTGGCTCCTCTATTAGCTGGGGAATCGCAGAAAGCATATTATGACTTAGAGCCGGACAAAGCAAAAGACTATGTTGTGCTAAAAACAAAAATATTGGCACGGCTGGGTGTCACCCTGGCTGTCCGGGCTCAGCGTGTGCATAACTGGACTTTCCAACTTGAAAAACCCCCCAGGTCACAAATGTATGATCTCATTCACCTGAGCAGGAAGTGGCTACAACCTGAATCTCTGACAGCACCAAAGATTGTGGAACGTGTGGTAATGGATCGGTTCCTGCCATACCTAATGCTATCCAAAAGTGTGTAAACCATGAAAACCTGGACACGGCCGACAAGCTTGTGGATCTGGTAGAGAGGTACTTGGCTACAGAGAACCTGACCGCCTCTCCCAGGGACTCACAGACTTTCCACCCTAGGACCAGACCATCCCCAGCGGCGGGTAAGATGACTCCAAGGGGTAAGGGTGGAGAGAGTGAGAGGACGGGAAGTTTGCATACTGTATGGCGAACGCAGTCAAAGTCGCAGGAAGCAGCGACAACGTTTATTTATTACCGTTCCCGGCAAGAGGGACATATTGCAGCCAATTGCCCAGTTGTGGATGAGCCTACTGAATGCGACTATCTAAGAGACAGACGTCAGTAGCTGTTTGCGACAGTTGCATGCACTGCCACTCGGGGAACTGAAAAACATTAATGCAAAATGTGTATTAATGGTAAAAATGTTGTTGTGTTGCTAGATTCAGGTAGTCTGGTAACATTGATAAAAGCTGAATTAGTTACTACAGAGGTCCCTGTGAATAACAAGGTGGCTGTTATTTGTGTACATGGGGACACCAGAGAGTAAAAAACAGCAAAAACAAGGGCCAGGGATAAATCCAAGGCAAACACCAAGCTCTACTTATCGGCCAGCTGCGACTAACCAAATGAACTTGTCTAACAGTATGCATTTAAAAACAGGGGTTTAGTTGCAGACATTTGCAAATGCATGTGTAAGCTACAGGCCCCGCCAAGGCACCCTGCGATCTGTAGTCCTATCTCTGACTTGTAAGAGACTCCACAGTGGAAGCACATGCATTCTAATAAGATAGGTCCCATCCCTCCTTAAAGGCGCAGGGGCACATTGAACACCTAGCATGTAGCTCAGTGGCAGCAAAGATGTCAATGCGTTGCCTGACCAAAAATCAAACATACCAAACAAAGACCACTGCCTACACCTATAACTGGCCTTTGCAGCAAGGAGTATCCAGTGGTTAAAGTGTTTTTTTAGACCCCCAAAGGTAACATAATTCATCAGGTGGGGTTGGTGTCTCACTCACCACATGATGCCATTGTGGGGAGGGATTTTCCAAAATTCTGGGAACTCTGGGATGGTCCTGAACCCCCCACAGAGCCCCTAGAGGCCAGGAAGAGGAATCCCATGTATCCTCTGAGAATGGTGAGACCTCTCCAGATTTTCCCTTGTCGTGTTGGCCTGAAACACCTGGGGAGGAACCAACATTTTCAGACGAAAACATGCCGTCTGTTGAGTTCTCTGATTTAGAGGTTCACAGGGAAAATTTTGCCACAGAACAGGTAAAAGATCCTACGCTGATAAAAGCACAGGAAAATGTGGTAAAGATAGATGATGAATTAGTGAACCCAGATCAGTCTTGCGGTTACCCATACTTTATGGTGGAACGGGATCTGTTGTATCGGGTTGCTCAAAAGGCGGATAAAACCATTGAGCAACATGTGGTACCCAAGCCCTATAGGAAGTTGGTATTGGAATTAGCCCATGGGCACATTTTGGGAGGTCATTTGGAGGCGGGGAAAGCCAGAGAGAAAGTATTGCAAAGGTTCTATTGGCCTGGGGTCAGGAAATAGAAAATGATTGTTCCTCCTGCCCTGTGTGTCAGAAGTCGGCACCTTTGTCACATTTCCATAACCCACTGCTACCTCTCCCCATCATTGAGGTTCCCTTTGAGAGAATGGCAATGGATTTGGTAGGTCCGATACTGAAGTAGGCTAGGGGGCATCAGTACATTTTGGTCATAATGGACTATGCCACCCGATATCCCGAAGCAATCCCTCTTAGGAATACCTCCGCCAAGACAATAGCCAAAGAGCTATTTTTGGTCTTTAGCCATGTGGGTATTTGTAAGGAATTGCTTACAGACCAGGGTACCCTGTTTATGTCCAAGGTAATGAAAGAGTTGTGCAAGTTGTTCAAAGTGACACAATTACGTACATCCGTATATCACCCTCAAACAGATGGGTTGGTTGAAAGGTTTAACAAACCCTAAAACAAATGTTAAAAAAGGTGGTGGATCGAGATGGAAAGGACTGGGACTGTTTATTACCCTATTTGATGTTGGCTATGCGGGAAGTACCACAATCCTCTACCAGGTTCTCGCCCTTCGAGTTACTCTATGGGAGACACCCAAGAGGGCTGTTGGATATCGCCAAGGAAACTTGGGAAAGTGAGAGTTCTCCCCACTGGAGTGTGATTGAGCATGTTGCCCTGATGCAAGACAGAATTGCACAGGTAATGCCAATGGTCAGGGAACACTTGGCCCAAGCACAGTTAGCACAGCAAAGGGTGTATAACTGCAAGGCAAAGACCCATACTTTTTCACCGGGGGATAGGGTGTTGTTACTCGTCCCTACGGTCGAAAGCAAATTCCTGGCCAAATGGCAGGGTCCATACGAAATAATTGAAAAAGTGAGTGAGGTGAACTACAGGGTCAGACAACCAGGATGGCGAAAGCCAGAACAGATATACCACATTAATCTGTTGAAAGCCTGGAGGGATAGGGAATCCCTAGTCATAGAAACCTTGGTGTCGCAGACTCAGTCTGATTGCTTAATTCCTGAGGTTGGAATAGCAGTCACCCTATCGAAACCCCAAAAACAGGAAGTGAAAGAGTTTGTGCTCCGCAACAGAGAGGTGTTCTCTGAGCTGCCGGGACTAACATCTGGGGTAGAGCATGACATTATCACCCTGCCAGGAGAAAGAGTGAAACTAAAACCTTATTGAATACCGGAGGCCCGACGGGAGGCAATACATGGGAAAGTTCAATGAATGCTTGAATTAGGTGTGATAGAAGAGTCCCAGGGTGACTGGTCCAGCCCGGTCATTTTAGTGCCCAAACCCGATGGGAACGATTTCCGGCAGTTGAATAAAGTTACAAAATTTGACACCTACCCCATGCCACTCATAGATGAACTGATCGACCGTCTGAGAACAGCACGATATATGACAACTCTTGTCCCCTAGCTGAGTCAGCAAAGGAGAAAACGGCAATTGTAACACCAGAGGGGGCATTCCAATACAGAAGAATGCCGTTTAGGTTACAAAATGCACTAACCACATTCCAGTGGAAAATGGACAAGATTCTGAGGCCCCATCAGAAGTATGCTGCAGCCTA
Organism: Glandirana rugosa; assembly: GCA_018402905.1. Taxonomy (NCBI): domain Eukaryota; kingdom Metazoa; phylum Chordata; class Amphibia; order Anura; family Ranidae; genus Glandirana; species Glandirana rugosa. The sequence goes on along the minus strand of BLSH010353841.1, from coordinate 153,437 downwards.
CTTGGATTATGTGATTATACATAGTACGGATTGGGCCTCACATCTGCCAAAAGTGCAAGCCGTGTTGGACTCCATAAGGGAAGCTGGGTTCATGGCCAATCCCAAAAAATGTACCATTGGACAGGAAGAGGCCAAATATCTGGGGTACACTATTGGGAAGGGAGTAATAAAACCCTAAGTCAACAAAGTGGAAGCCATAGATGGTTAGCCGCTCCCCGACAGTAAGAAGCAGGTTCGAGCATTCCTCGGAATTGCTGGATACTATCGGCGATTCATTCCTCACTTTGCTTCGCAGGCTGTGCCCCTAACCAACCTTACAAAAGGGAAAGAGTCTACCATGGTGAAATGGACCCCCGGAGGCTGAAGCAGCCTTCCAGGCTTTAAAAAAAGCCTTATGTAGCCAACCAATGCTGTACTCCCCTGACTTCACTAAGGACTTTGTAGTACAGACTGATGCGTCAGACGTAGGCTTAGGAGCAGTGTTGTCCCAGGTCTGGAAGGGGGAAGAGCACCCAGTAATATATTTTAGCAGGAAACTTTAGCACTGAAACCCCACAAAGAGAATTATGCCACCATTGAGAAAGAATGTCTAGCGGTGAAGTGGGCGCTAGACTCCCTTTGATATTATTTGCTGGGTAGACACTTGGACCTGAATACGGACTACGCGTCCTTAAAATGGATGGCTCAAAACAAGGAGACCAATAGAAAGGTAAATAGGTGGTTCCTGACCCTGCAGGAATTTAACTTTACGGTGAAGCATCTCCCTGGTGTTCAAATGGGGAATGTGGATGCATTGTCTCGGGTACCTGCATGCCTGACTGCATGAGTTCCAAACCCAGTTGGAAACAAGAGGGGGGTATGTGACAGCAGGCAGGTAAAAAGGCCTCGTTGCGTGCAAGATGACAGGTATGTGTGTCCGAGATTCAGACTCTATGCGGACTTATACCACTAGGGGTAAGTACTGAGAGTCTATCAGGAATAGAGGTAATGAGCCCAGCTGAATTGAGCTGGCTCATTAAAGCCTTTACATAAACTCCCAGGTGGCCTAGTTGGGCCCAAATAGCCATTTTCCCTACCGGGTCATGTGACTCATTAGTATTACAAGGTTTCAGGTGTGAATGGGGAGCAGGTGTGTTAAATTTTGTGTTATCTCTCTCACTCTCTCATACTGGTCACTGGAAGTTCAACATGGTACCTCATGGCAAAGAACTCTGTGAGGATCTTAAAAAAAGAATTATTGCTCTACATAAAGATGGCCTGGGCTATAAGAAGATTGCCAAGACCCTGAAACTGAGCTGCAGCACGGTGGTCAATATAATACAGTGGTTTAACAGAACAGGTTCCACTCAGAACACGCCTCACCATGGTTGACCAAAGAAGTTGTGTGCACATGCTCAGCGTCATATCCAGAGGTTATCTTTGGGAAATAGATGTATGAGTGCTGCCAGCATTGCTGCAGAGGTTGAAGGGGTGGGGCGTCAGCCTGTCTGTGCTCAGACCATACGCCGCACACTGCATTAAGTTGGTCTGCATGGCTGTCGTCCCAGAAGGAAGTCTCTTCTAAAGATGATGCACAAGAAAGCCCGCAAACAGTTTGCTGAAGACAAGCATACTAAGGGCATGGATTACTGGAACCATGTCCTGTGGTCTGATGAGACTAAAATAAACTTATTTGGTTCAGATGGTGTCAAGCATGTGTGAGGGCAACCAGGTGAGGAGTACAAAGACAAGTGTGTCTTGCCTACAGTCAAGCATGCTGGTGGGATTGTCATGGTCTGGGGCTGCATGAGTGATGCTGGCACTAGGGAGCTACAGTTCATTGAGGGAACCATGCATGCCAACATGTACGGTGACATACTGAAGCAGAGCATGATCTCCTCCCTTCGGAGACTGGGCCGCAGGGCAGTATTCCAACATAATAACGACCACAAACACACCTCCAAGATGAACACTGCCTTGCTAAAGAAGCTGGGGGTAAAGGTGATGGACTGGCCAAGCATGTCTTCAGATCTAAACCCTATTGAGCATCTGTGTGGCATCCTCAAATGGAAGGGGGAGGAGCGCAAGGTCTCTAACATCCACCAGCTATGTCAACATGGAGGAGTGGAAGAGGACTCCAGTGGCAACCTGTGAAGCTCTGGTGAACTCCATGCCCAAGAGGGTTAAGGCAGTGCTGGTGGCCACACAAAATATTGTCACTTTGGCCCAATTTAGACATTTTCACTTAGGGATGTACTCACTTTTGTTTCCAGCGGTTTAGACATTAATGGCTGTGTGTTGAGTTATTTTGAGGGGACAGCAAATTTACAATGTTATACAAGCTGTACACTCACTACTTTACATTGTAGCAAAGTGTCATTTCTTCAGTGTTGTCACCTGAAAAGATAGAAAAAAATATTTACAAAAATGTGAGGGGTGTACTCACTTTTGTGAAATACTGTATATATATATATATATATATATATATATCGATACGCTGTGTCCGGTGTAGACTATATATACAGCTCATTCAGTGTACAGTATATAGAGGCAGTGCAGGAGGGGGAGGCCCCGTAAGAGGTGGGTACTGTCATGAATCTGCAGTAACATTCATGTCTTGTCTGTCTGATTACCTCTCTGCTTGTGTTCAGCTTAGAGATTATGCACCTCTCACCTGTGTGCTTAAGTAATCTTCCCCCTATTCCTGTCTGCTTGTTACCCAAGCCTTGGCGTGCTCTCCTGTTTGTCCCTGTCTGCTTCTTGTCCTGACCCTTGGTTATCCTACTGACAATCCCTTGTTGTCCTGCACTGCTGCTTCCTCTTTATCCACCAGTAGCCAGCCACGAGCTTGAGCTGGTGGACCCTGGGGGCCACGACTTGGAGTCAGTAGCAGCCAGCTCCATCCTCACCATTTGAGGCTCTGGTGAAAACCAGCTGGCTCTTAGACTCCGTGCTGTGGGGAAACCTATGCTCTAGCTCCCTGTGTAATCTGTGTCAGTGCTCCAGTGGACCTGCTTTCCTGCACCACCTAGAGCTCCATTAGCAGCAGTCAGCTAAGGGTCCACGACATGGCACCTCATGGCAAAGAACTCTCTGAGGATCTGAAAAAAAGAATTGTTGCTGTACATAAAGACAGCCTAGGCTATCATAAGATTGCCAAGACCCTGAAACTGAGCTGCAGCACGGCGGCCAAGACCATACAGCAGTTTAAAAGGACAGGTTCTACTCAGAACAGGCCTCACCGTGGTCGACCAAAAAAGTTGAGTTCATGTGCTCAGCGTCATATCCAGAGGTTGTCTTTAGGAAAAAGGCATATGAGTGCTACCAGCATTACTGCAGAGGTTGAAGGGGTGGGTGGTCAGCCTGTCAGTGCTCAGACCATACGCCGCATACTGCATCAAATTGGTCTGCATGGCTGTCCTCCCAGTAGGAAGCCTCATCTAAAGATGTTGCACAAGAAAGCCTGCAAACAGCTGAAGACAAGCAGACTAAGGACATGGATTACTGGAACCATGTCCTGTGGTCTGATGAAAGCAAGATAAACGTATTTGGTTCAATTGGTGTCAAGAGTGTATGGTGGCAACCAGGTGAGGAGTACCAAGTGTGACTTGCCTACAGTCAAGCATGGTGGTGGGAGTGCCATGGTCTGGGGCTGCATGAGTGCTGCCGACACTAGAGAGCTACAGTTCATTGAGGGAACCATGAATGCCAACACGTACTGTGAAATACTGAAGCAGAGCATGATCCCTCCCTTTGGAGACTGGGCCACAGGGCATGATAAGGACCCCAAACACACCTCCAAGATGGCCACTGCCTTGCTAAAGAAGCTGAGGGTAAAGGTGATGGACTAGCCAAGCATGTCTACAGACCTAAACACCTAAACACTATTGAGCATCTGTGGGGCATCCTCAAATGGAAGGTGGAAGAGTGCAAGGTCTCTAACATCCACCAGCTCCATGATGTTGTCATGGAGGAGTGGAAGAGGATTCCAGTGACAACCTGTGAAGCTCTGGTGAACTCCATGCCCGAGAGGGTTATAAGGCAGTGCTGGTGGCCACACAAAATATTGACACTTTGGCCCAATTTAGACATTTTCACTTAGGGATGTACTCACTTTTGTTGCCAGTGATTTAGACATTAATGTCTGTGTGTTGAGTTATATTGAGGAAACAGCAAAGTTATACTGTTATACAAGCTGTCATAGTCTGGCAGCCTAAGACCATGACACTCCCACCACCATGCTTGACTGTAGGCAAGACACACTTGTCTTTATACTCCTCACCTGGTTGCTGCCACACATGCTTGACACCATATAAACCAAATGAGTTTATCTTGGTCTCATTAGACCACAGGACATGGTTCCATTTATCCATGTCCTTAGTCTACTTGGAACCTGTCCTGTTAAACCGCTGTATGGTCTTGGCCACCATGCTGCAGCTCAGTGTCAGGGTCTTGGCAATTTTCTTATAGCCTAGGCCATCTTTATGTAGAGCAATAATTCTTTTTTTAAGATCCTCACAGAGTTCTTTGCCATGAGGTGCCATGTTGAACATCCAGTGACCAGTATGAGAGAGTGAGAGCCATAACACCGAATTTACCACACCTGCTCCCCATTCACACCTGAGACCTTGTAACACTAACAAGTCACATGACACTGGTGAGGGAAAATGGCAAATTGGGCCCAATTTGGACATTTTCACTGAAGGGTGTACTCACTTTTCTATAGCTGCAGGGCAGCCAATCAACAAGCGTTTCACTCGTTTGCACTTAGAAGCCATCACAGCCATGCCTACTAATGGCATGGCTGTGATTGGCCAGTGCATCATGTGACCCAGACTATTTTTGGCGCCTGTTGAATAGCTGCAGGGCAGTCAATCAATAAGCGTTTCACTCGTTTGCCCTTAGAAGCCATCACAGCCATGCCTACTTTTGGCATGGCTGTGATTGGCCAGTGCATCATGTGACCCAGCCTCTATATGAGCTGGAGTCACGTATGTCGCATGTCACATTGTCTCAGGCTAGTGTAGGGATAGCATGCTGCTGGCGCTGTGAGGGATAGATTACCGATCTAATATGATCTCATCCTGCATTACAGACAGATTCCTGGCGGTGCTGTGAGGCGAAAGCTTAGCGTTCTAAAACCATCTGATACTGGACTAGGTACAGTTTACTAGTGCTGTGAGGGATAGATTACCGATCTAATATCATCTCATCCTGCATTACAGACAGGTTCCTTGCGGTGCTGTGAGGGGAAAGCTTAGCATTCTAAAACCATCTGATACTGGACTAGGTACAGTTTACTAGTGCTGTGAGGGAAAGATTACCGATCTAATATCATCTCATCCTGCATTACATACAGGTTCCTGGCGTTGCTGTGAGGCGAAAGATTAGCATTCTAAAACCATCTGATACTGGACTAGGTACAGTTTACTGGTGCTGTGAGGGACAGATTATTATTCTAAAATAATCTCATAGTGCTTGGATCAGGTCATAGTCTACCAAAATCTTG
>BLSH010353841.1:115031-128990 GCA_018402905.1 Glandirana rugosa | reverse complement strand
AATTTACAATATAATAAAGACACTGCCCAATAATAAATCGCCAGGCGACGATGGCTTTACCAATGAATATTATAAGCGCCTAGCAGATGAACTAACCCCACACCTCTGTAACACCTTTGATCTAGCCTTTACCTCTGGGACCTTTCCTGGTGAAATGTTGAATGCAGTTATTGTGACCCTACACAAACCAGACAAAGATCCAACAGCCCCCTCAAGTTACAGACCAATATCACTATTGAACGTAGACGTGAAAATTTACGCCAAATTGCTCGCAATGAGACTACAGTCAGTACTACCACACTTAATACACCCAGACCAAGTAGGGTTCGTACCCAACAGGCAAGCACCTGACGCTACCAGACGATTAATAAATGTTCTGCACAGTGCTAACCAAACACAAATGCCTTCTCTGCTTCTATCTCTAGATGCAGAGAAGGCATTTGACAGGGTGCATTGGGGATACCTTAAAACAACCCTCGATATCTTCGGCATTACAGGCCCGATACAAATAGCTATCCTTGCCCTTTACTCTAACCCCCTGGCCACAGTATTGACGTCTGGACTATATTCATCCCCAGTCCATATAAGAAATGGAACTAGACAAGGCTGCCCGCTCTCGCCCATTATTTTCACTCTACTAATGGAACCACTAGCAGACAGATTCCGTAACCACCCCAAAATAAAAGGCATTAAAATTCACAACCGAGAACATAGAATTAGTTTGTTTGCCGACGATGTCATGCTCATGCTAACACACCCCAAAACCTCCTTAGCGGAAACACAACACCTGTTGACAGAATTTAGCAAAATATCATACTACAAACTAAACGCCACAAAATCACAGATCCTAGGCATACACGTCCCAGTAGCCACCCAAACTACCCTACAGAAGGAATACCCTTATATATGGACCACCACCTCCATCCCCTTCCTAGGCACTCACTTAACAGCTCAACCCGCCCAACTATACAGATTCAACTTTAAACCTCTTTTGAATAGTTATCCGCAACTACTCCAACAATTTAGGCTACAAGGCACCAACACAGCAGGCAGAATAGCCACATTAAAAATGCTGATTCTCCCCAAGCTCCTCTACCTATTCAGAACTCTGATAATTCCCATACCAAAATCATTCCTGGTGTCAATTCAAAAACACTTCAACCAATACATTTGGAAACGTAAACCCCCCAGGTGCTCATTTAGCATATTAATGAGGGCTAAAAATAAAGGAGGACTAGGAGCCCCCAATGTACAGGCCTACAATAAGGCGTGCATCTTGGATCAAATCAAACATTGGTGGACTCCTCCCAGACACAAACTCTGGACAGAATTAGAAGCAGCCTCCACACCTCAAGCAGACCTGCGAGTGACGCTCATAGCCTGTAAAATAGGCATCCTGCCCACCACTTCCACCTCCCCCACAATCACAACCTCACTTGACGCATGGACTGGACTAACTATGAACAACATCACCTCAGACTCAATCCAAAAAGTGGATACCCCAATAACTGTCCTAAATCATGCCATCCCCCACCTCAACCTCTCACCATGGCGTGCCAGAGGTATTAACCTTCTAAAGCACCTATATGATGGCCCCCATATATGCTCCTTTACAACACTACAGAACAAACACAATATCCCAGACCATGCTCTATTCGAATACATTAGAATAAAAAAATACCTCACATCCCACAAAATCCCCCTTAACCTTAAAATCCCCTTAGAAATCCATAATTTTCTTAACAATGATAACCCCAGAGTTAAAGGGATATCACTGTTCTATAAATTACTGCAAGCCCAAACCTCTCCACTGAAAACCTCCACAATGCACAAATGGGAGGATACCTTAGGGAAACCCTTTTCAGAAGAGGAATGGAACAAAGCCTCCCAGGCGACCTATTCAGCCACAAAATGTGTAAATCACTGGGAGAATTATCAAAAAACACTACACCTATGGTACTACACCCCGTTCAAATTGGCAAAAATATACCCGAACCAAAATCCTAAATGCTGGAGAGAATGCGGAGAACCTGGCACCCTGTTCCATATCTTATGGTCCTGTAAATCTTTAAAATCATACTGGAATAAAATATTCTCACTGATCTCAGATATATGCAAACAACAAATTGAACCTAACCCCGAACTTGCGATACTGCACTTAAATACTCACATCCTTCCCTGCAAGGTACGTACCATAATAATACACCTCCTACTTGCCGCAAAAACAAATATTACAAAACTCTGGAAATCCAACGAAACACCAGCGTATACAGACACAATTCGCCTGCTAAATTTCCAATGTGAAATGGAAAAAACCCTAGCTTCTGCCAACTCTTACTCCTCTAAATTTCGGATATCCTGGGACACATGGCTCAACCATAGTTTATTCTCTACACACCAATAACATGAGACTTTGCACTAGGTTCCACCCCCTCCCCCCCCCCACCCTTACCTACCTCTCCCTCCCCCCACCTTCCAATCTCGACTATTCAGTTTGATTTGACATATCGGAGACATGAAAATATCGGGTCTTTCCCTATAACTTGAAGACTTTATAGCAACCCTTCGCCACCCTCCCTTCCCAAAGGGCACAGTATGTTCCCATTGGGGTGCCGGGAAGGGGGAGGTGACGAACCCCCTTACTGAGTCCTGCAAACCCGCATAATCCTTTTAGGTGTCTAAAACCCACCTAGCAGATGTGCACCACCTTACTTCAACTCTAAAGGTTTCTTATGCATCAGACTAATGTACTGTAACTTATGGTTCTGCACTCTGGAATGTCAAATTTGTCTATTTGCTACATGTTATTGTTTCCTACATTTTCTTAATTTCAATAAAGAAATATTGGAAATTAAAAAAGAAAACACGGAGGAAAGGGGGAAGAGAGTCAGAAGGGAAATATGAACAAGGATGAGAAGTTGAAAAAAAGGGGAAGAGAGGTGGTAGAAAATTAGACAAAGAGGACACCTAGGAGAGGAGTCACAGCAGAAAAAACGAAGGTGTCTACAGAAGTGAGACACTTCGTGAAATATCACGTGTTAGGCACAAATCGTGCCACACCTATTTAGGGAGAGAGGTCGGAATCGGAAGATCTGGGTTGTGATCCCAGCAACAGAGCAGGCATATATAACATAGATGTAACACGCCCGTCTACAGTACATCGATTACCCAAGAATTTAGGTTGTGAGAGAACACAGCATATACCACAATCCTACATTGTAAAGAGATGCCCAAAATGCCCATATTCAGTCATCTACCACCAGGAGCAACAATATGCCGTAAAAGCATTTAAAAAATGTAGGATGGCATGGAGAAGGGCTGTCAGTTCTATGATACTATGTCAGTTAAGCCCGGGGCTGAGAAGAGACTAAAGAGCCCCAGAATAGACAAAAAGGCAGCGTCTGGGGGACATCTAGTCAGTCAGCAGGTCCACTGACCACAGCACCAAGAAGGCACATTAGTTATGGGGACTTCCCCAGTAACTTATCGATAGGCTCCGTTCGGCCCAAGCCGCATCCCAGTTGGAGATCAAAGGGTGTGGAAGAATTTGTAGAACACGGAAAGGCTGCTAGGTAAAATGGAGCTGAGAGTATTCAGTTTGGTAGTTTGGTTTCCCAGCCAATGTGTGGGAAAGTACACGGATAGGGCCTGGATGGACAGGTGCCGAACGGAGCCCCCCAGCATCAATTAAGAGCAGCAATATTGTTAACATCTCGTCCATAACTCTGCTAGGTGCACCAATCGTGGCAGAAGCAGTGGGAGGACCCCATGTGCAAACAGGCATCCATACCATCCCCATGAGCTAAAAAATACGATTAGTAGGAGTTCAGAGGTGGGGGGTATATAGAAAAACTGTACCAAGGCTAATCTGGGTGAGCTCTAGACTGGAGAATGCAAACTCACTGTGAAACAGTAATCAGAAAGAAGAAAAAAAACCCCAAGGATGGGCTTATGTGGGGAAAGTCAATTCAGTCTTCCGGTGATATTGGATGTCTTGGTCTAGGGCCAGAAGAGACGGATCCAGATCTCGGACGTCTGCGGTGTTGCGGGAGAGGGCCCAGGTTTGCCAGTCTTTGACGGTCCTCTGGAGGGTCCAGCCAGTTCAGAATGCTGATAGGGTCTTGGTCAAGGAAGAGGAAGAAGGCAGGAAGCTGGTCAGGATCTGACAAAACAAATTTGTTATGGCCGTCTCGGGTTACTTTGACGCTGAAAGGATGGCCCCAGGGGTAAGTAGCCCCAGCTTGATGGATCAGATCCAACAGCAGAAGGACCATCTGCCTCATGTACAGAGTGTTGCGGGAGAGATTCGGATAGAGTTGTATTGTAGATCCATCAAAATCCACAGGGCCCAGACGCCAGGCCTTCCTCATAATCTCCTCCTTTAGGGTATAGTAGTGGACCCGGCATAGGACATCACGAGGGTGATCGGTGTGGTCTCCCCCCATGCCCCCCACTCTATGTACTCTGTCTAGTTCAATAGGGGATGTACCATCTCTGCCTAGAAACTGGTTGGGGATAGAGATGACAGTGGGTTTTAGATCAATGCCTGAGGTTGCTTCCGGGACACCATGCAGCCAGATGTTATTTCTGCGGCTCCTGTTTTCACTGTCCTCAATGCGAAGCTGATGCTGTCACAAACGGGAAAGATGTGTTGTAGTTGCAGATTCAAGGGCCACAATATAAGCTGTATGGTCATCCCAGGCAGCAACCAGAGTGGACACGGTGGTCTCCATTGCTGAGACCCGTTGTTGGAGGGCTTGCAATTCAATATGAAGGGAGGCTCCATCTTAGATGCCCAGGATTTGAAGTCAGCTCTAAAGGCAGTGAGCAGAGCTCTGGTCGGGATCCTGCTGATCCATTGGGCCATCTTCTGCGTAAGTGGCACGAGGCACAGCTGACCCAGCTACAGGGGCTGGAGGTGCCATCAGAAGAGCCGGGGGCTCATCCGCACTATCCTCGCATGTAGAGGAGTCCATTGGAGCCTGGGAAGGAGGTTTGGGCCGCCAGCTTGTCCTTCCCCAAGTGGGAATCTAGCGAGGATGGACAGAGCAGGTATCTCTGGATTGAACCCTGCTGCAGCTCAGCTGAGTCAGCAGGGTGGGAGCTTGAGGAGGACATAGAGAGTTTGGGTACAGGTAATCAGGAACACAGCCTGTTAATGTCGGGAGGGCACAGAGTTCAGCTGCCCGTGCCATTAGCCTTCCATCATTGGATGGGAGGTATTGTGTTTAGTAAGAGACAGGATGGCCGACACACATAACTCTGGAGCTAGGGCCGCAGCCTTGATATCAGATTCCCCCACCACAGAGTGAGATGGAGATGTACTGTAGCACGGGTATGGGGCAACCGACTGTTAGGTGAGTGAGCTCCGATGACCCAGCAGAGCAAGGGTCAGGCACAGATGAGTCAGGGAGGCTAGATGAGATTGCTGGAGTGGAGTGAGATGGTGTGTGGAACTGCTCGTCAGGCGGCTGTGGAAGTGGAGGAGTTCTGTTGATGAAGGCTGCAGGTGTTATTTAGCAGGCAAGGTAGCTCCACCAGTAGTGTAAAAGGTGATTGAGGGTTAGGGAAGTCAAGAGTTAATGCAGAAACTGTAGGAGGGTGTAGCAATATGGCCACCACACGTGGCCCTGAGGCCCGGGCCCTGATCGGGACCCGCACCACAGATGGGGGTGTACACCTGCTGAGGGCCACAATCCAGTAGACCAGGGTACTTTGGTGCCGAGATGTGGCTTGGGTCTGACTTAGGGGAGATGGGAAGGCCGGCGGCGGCTGCCAGGGTGTAGCAAGATGGCCACTACTCACAGACTGGATCCGCAGCCTTCTTCAGTGTGGCATGTAGGAGCAGCACTACGTGGATTATAGGCAGCTGGTGGCAGGCTGGATATCACCAGCGACTGTGTATGAGGAGAGTCGGGCGGTGATGAGTCAGGGAGGCCAGAAGTCAGCGGCGGCTGAGTAGCTGGGTGGACCAAGATGGCCGCCACTCCCTGTGTAGAGGCCGAAGCAGGGGTCTGTCCAACAGGCAGCTGTAATGCGGAGGAGCGCCGCACCGATGGTCCCCATATCAGCAGTCCAGAAAGCGCCAGGTTCTGTGAGCTGGGCAAGATGGGTATGTAGAAGGTATTCCTAGGGATACGGCTCAGGGTGGCAGGAGCTCTGTATCGATGCGTCCGCTCAGATCAGCATCCGGCCACGCCCCCGGGACAGCAATTTTACACTGTTATACAAGCAGTACACTCACTACTTTACATTGTAGCAAAGTGTCATTTCTTCAGCGTTGTCACATGAAAAGATATAATAAAATATTTACAAAAATGTGATTGGTGTATTCACTTTTGTGAGATACTGTATATATATATATATATATATATATATATATATATTATACTGCATTCAGTGTAGACTATATATACAGTACATTTGTCAGTGTACAGTATATAATACAGTGTAGTGCATTGTTAAAAAACATCCCTATCATGTCCGAAAGGACACCAAGGAGAGGCAGACTCTCCCAGGCCAATAAAAGAGGACAAGCAGCTTCTGTGTCTACAGTAAAAAATGGTGGTGGCAGACATGGTGCATGGTGCATGGTTTAAATTTTCTATAGAAGAGGAAGATACGAAGATGCACACTTATGGCACAATCTCTTGCAACTTGCACAACTCTTTCGGGGGTCCTGGTCTGTTCATGTGCTTCCATGCCCTCCTGTACCGGACATCCAGATGACTTTGGCCCCCCCCCTTTGCTTCCCAACATGACGCGATTATAGATAGGGGCTTATTTTTCTTGGCCCCTTCCACCCTTCTAATTCATATTGACTACCTACTTTATACATATTACTAGACCATGGTTAATATGTTTTTTTGCATGATGAGTGGGCAATCCTCCACGAAACGCATCGGGCTTACAAAGATGCCCTCTGCCCATGCAGATGACTCCCATGTGTCTTCTATATGGTTTAACTCCAATACCATGTTTAGCTCTTGATTTTATGATTGGTGGATGTTCCCTATCCTGTACCATTATTAATGCTATGTTGTATACATGTCTATAGGAATAGATGGCATGTTTTCATTCATGTGCAATATTTATTATATGTTTTGTGATCTGTTATGTTCCTCATGATTTTTTGTAAGAATAAATGCACTTTACTCTGATTACCTGCTGACCTTGGTTTATGTTCCTCATTCAAATTCCCAACTCCCCTCCTTCTTCTGTCTCAATAAGGGATGGAGATGCATGTTTCCTTGCACCTCATGCTTCTTTTTGTATACTAAACTTTGTAGGTTTCCCTGTCTGCCAGCTAGGTGCAGCCTTGCTCCCTGCTGTTATAATAAACCACACAGGCTTCTTACCTCTGTGTAACGCTTCCCAGTCTATTCACACAGAAACGGGTTCCAGGGTGGAGCACTCCCAGCAGGCTTAGGTGAGTGCTCCACCCTGGAACCAGTTTCTGTGTGAATAGACTGGGGAACATTACACAGAAGTAAGAAGCCTGTGTGGTTTATTATAACAGCAGGGAGATAGGTGCTAGGTGTAGCACAAGGCTGCACCTAGCTGGCAGACAGGGAGACCTACAAAGTTTAGTAAGTGGTCAAGTTGGCAAGGATTTATTTTGATGTTTGTTTTTGTTTTGCTGTTTTTCTACAATTGTACATAGTATAAATAAACCACACTTGTGTTTTCATCTACAACTGCTGTTTTGCTGTGCCTGTTTTGTGTAGGGAACCCTTCCAGGGGGTCACACAAACATGTGCTGCTGGGCTAACCCCCTTATAGGGGTTACAGTGTTCTGCCGCCACCAACACCCAAGGCCCAATTTTTCTGCACCTGTTTACTGGGGCATATCATTATAGTTTTTAAAACAATTTACAACAGCAGGGCCTATTCCTGCACCTAACAAGAGTAACTGCGAGGGGTTACAGTGTTCTGGCACCACCAACACCCAAGGCCCAATTTTTCTGCACCTGTTTGACTGGGGCATGTCATTATAATTTTTGTTAATTATTTACAACAGCAGGGCCTGTTCCTGCACCCAACAAGAGTAACTGTGGGCAATTACAGTGTTCTGCCACCACTAGAGTTGAGCGAACACCTGGACGTTCAGGTTCGGCGAGTTCGGCTGAACTTTCCAGAAACGTTCGAGTTCGGTACCGAACGTTATCTGAACTTTACCCCGGACCCCGAACCCCATTGAAGTCAATGGGGACCCGAACTTTTTGGCACAAAAATGACTAAAAAAGTCCTGGAAAGTGCTAGAGGGCTGCAAAAGGAAGAAAAATGAGAGATGTTATTAGATTAGATCTGCAATCTGCAATCTGTCCCTCAAAGCAGTAGTAATCTCTACCTAGTCCAGTATCAGATCATTCTGTAATCAGATCATTCTGTAATGCAGGATGAGAGATGGTTCTGTAATCAGATCATTCTGTAATGCAGGATGAGAGATGGTTCTGTAATCAGATCTTTCTGTAATGCAGGATGAGATGTTATAGCCCCTCACAATCTGTCCCTCACAGCGCAGCATCCTTTCCCTACACTAACCTGAGAGCATGTGACATGCAGCACTGTGACTCCAGCCTCATATAGAGGCTGGGTCACATGATGCACTGGCCAATCACAGCCATGCCATTAGTTGGCTTCACAGCATAGACAATTGCCTTCAGATGACCCCAAAGATAAAAGTCTAAGGGGGTCAGATCGGGAGACCTTGGGGGCCATTCAACTGGCCCACGATGACCAATCCACTTTCCAGGAAACTGTTCATCTAGGAATGCTCGGACCTGACACCCATAATGTGGTGGTGCACCATCTTGCTGGAACTATGATGTCGGTGATAGGGAATTGCTGGCCATCAAGTCAGCTTTGGAGGAATGGCGGTACCTCCTGGAAGGAGCAGCTCACCCGGCATTGGTTTTTACTGACCATAAAAACCATAAAAAAAAACATAGGCTGTGAAGATACGAGATGTGCAGAACCTGAAACTACGGATACTGGAAGCCTGTGCTAGCATTTCTCCTGTGGTGTTGCTATCAGTGTGTGAAGAGTGGGAGAAGAGGGTTGCATTGACAATCCAACACAATGGGCAGCACATTGAACACATTTTATAAGCGGTCAGAAACTTGTAAATACATCATGAAATAATAAAGTCACATCAGAAACCAAGCACACCATTGTTTTTCTTGTGAAATTCCCAATAAGTTTGATGTGTCACATGACCCTCTTCCTATTGAAAAAACAAAAGTTGGATTCAAAATGGCCAACTTCAAAATGGCCGCCATGGTCACCACCCACCTTGAAAAGTTCCCCCCCTCACATATACTTATGTGCCACAAACAGGAAGTTAATATCACCAACCATTCCCATTTTATTAAGGTGTATCCATATAAATGGCCCACCCTGTAGAATAGACCATCTATTAACTCCGTTATATACCTTACCAACCATTATAGACTCCCACATTCATGACACAGCCCTATCAGACCACTCTCTGGTCTCATTGTCCATTCATATTCAGTCAAGGCTTTTCCCTAAACCATTCTGGAGATTAAATGAGTCGTTACTCACAGACCAGGTAAATGTTACTGGAATAGAGAATAGTCTTCAAGAATACTTCTCTACTAACGGGTTAGGAGACACATCGGTTGAATCAGTTTGGGCTGATAGGAGTAGGGGTAAATTTATTCAGTTAGCATCCAGGATTAAAAGAGAAAGGGGAATTCATTTACAAAAGCTCAAGGAGTCCTTTATTGCAGCTAAAGCAGAGCACAAGGCCCATCCATCTCAGTCTCTCCTAGAGAAGCTTGACAAAGTGAAAGTAGAGCTTAATCTTGCGCTCACGACGAAAGCCGAAAAGGCCATCCGCTGGTCTAAGAATAAATGTTATTCTCAGGGTAATAAAATGGGCCCTTTGCTGGCCAGGAAGCTCACTCCCCGGACAAGGCATTTTGCT
Organism: Glandirana rugosa; assembly: GCA_018402905.1. NCBI lineage: Eukaryota > Metazoa > Chordata > Amphibia > Anura > Ranidae > Glandirana > Glandirana rugosa. The sequence goes on along the minus strand of BLSH010353841.1, from coordinate 119,038 downwards.
ATGCCCAAAATTAGGGTAGACTGTAATTCCACCACCTCCAACCCTAACACAGTTATAGGGGCTTTTCAAAAATTTTATGAGAATTTGTACACCCCCAAGACCGATGAGAAGGTAGAGTCAGTAACGCAGTTCCTTGGTGGAGTTTCTCTTCCCCATCTTTGGGACAAACATAGTGATATAATGGAGGAAATAATCTCAGAGGAGGAGGTCTTGGGGGTCATCAAAGATCTTAAACAGGGCTCATCCCCAGGCCCAGATGGTCTGCCGGGCCCTTACTATAAAGCATTTGCCAAAACTTTGGCTCCTCACATGGCAAAATGTTTTAATTCTAAAATGAAAGGGGACCCTGTCGAGAAGCATCTTAACACTGCATACATAACAGTGATCCCTAAACCTGAAAAAAACCCAGAAGAAATAGACAACTACCGTCCTATTTCTCTTATAAATAATGACCTGAAGATTCTTACTAAGATAATGGCAAACTGGTTAGCATCCTTTATAAGCCAATATATTCATAAGGACCAGGTGGGTTTCATCCTGGGCAGACAAGGCCCTGATCAAGTCAGAAGGGCAATAGACATAGTCTCTATACTCCAGTCCAATTGGACAGGAGGACAGGCACAGAAGGGGATGTTGCTCTCCTTAGATCTATGTAAGGCGTTCAACTCGGTCTCTTGGACCTATCTATTGTCCCTTTTGAAGCATTGGGGTTTTGGGGTAAAGTTTATAGGCCTGATCAGAGCACTCTACTCGGCACCACAAGCTATGATCAAACTGCGGGGGTTCTACTCTGAATCGTTTCCAATCAAGACGGGAACCAGGCAGGGCTGTCCGTTATCTCCGCTACTTTTCGCTATTGCAATAGAGACCCTTGCCATAGCCATCAGAGATAATCATTTTATCAAAGGGGTGATGTGTGGTCAACAAGAGCACAAGTGTAGCCTTTTCGCTGACAATCTACTGGTCTTCATAACTTCCCCAAAGACCTCCCTTCCCAAATTGTGTCAGCTACTCAAAGACTTCTCTGAGAGTAAATTATTCTAAATCACAAGCCCTTAATGTCTCCCTGTCACCTGAGATAATTGCCAAGCTTAAGAATGATTTCAAGTTTAGGTGGAGCGATACCTCAATTAAATATCTAGGGATCAACCTTACCTCTAAATACGAAACCCTATATGGCAATAATTTCCCTCTGATGTTTCAAAAGCTAGAAGATGATCTCAAACTTTGGTCTGGGCAGAATATTTCATGGATAGGTAGAGTAAACTCAGTTAAAATGACCTTGCTTCCTAGACTCCTCTACCTCTTCCGCTCCTTACCAGTCTCTATTCGGTCGGACCAACTATCTTCCTTCCAAAGCAAAATTCTCAAGTTCATCTGGGGTAACTCAGGATATAGGATCACCCAACAATCCCTATATCATCATAGGCGTAGGGGAGGACTAGGTTTGCCACATCTATTGAAGTATTTTCATGCCGCCAGGCTAGCTCAATTGTCCTCAATTTATTTTAGGCAGGAAAGGCAGGACTGGGTGCAGATAGAGAGACAGGCCATTCCACGGCACACACTCGATTACCTGCTATGGTGTTCTCCTAAAGATAGACCTCCAATTATGGTCCCTACACTCTCTAATGCACTTACCCTTTGGGTTAAGATCAAACTAACGCCCTCCATGGTTTCCTCGATCAAACCCCTAGCACATCTATTTAATAACCCAGACTTCCCCCCCGGGGCGAAATATCAAAGCCTTTCAATGGTGGCTGAATAAAGGGCTGTTTCGTATCGGACACTTCTTTACGGCTATAGGCCCAATATCTCTTAAATACTGTATAAACAAATTAGAGCTTCCAAATTCTGAATATTTCAGATTTTATCAAATATCTAATTACCTGCACAAAATTTGGAGGGATAAGCCTCTCCCCTAGAGCTTTACAAACTATGAACATTGGTGTGGTCAACCATCACAGCAGAAGGGTGGTATCTCAGTCATATATGAAGCACTCACTCTTCCCATTAAAAAATCAGCCTTCATGATTAACTGGGAATCAGATCTTCAGTTTGATTGGGAACTGGACAAATGGCACGTGGCCTGTTCCAGATCCTTCAAGGGCATCCTGAACACCACTATCTCTGAAGCCAGTGTAAAAGTTTTGATGAGGTGGTATCTCACACCAGCTAGACTGGCTTCATTTTACCCATCAGCGGATCCTCTGTGCTTTAGGGGATGTCTTCTTAGGGGCACTATGGCCCACATCTGGTGGGAATGCCAGAGATTTAGATCTTTCTGGTCCAAAATATTCCGCATTATTCAGAAGATAACAGGATGCAAACTTGAAAGGTCCCCCACGGTAGCACTCTTGAATGACAACATCCCTAACACCACAAAACACAACAGGAAATTAATTCGTTTTATCTTCCTAGGGGCCAAGATAACAATAGCTAGGGCTTGGAAAGAGGATAGGGTTCCCCTAAACTCTGCTATTCGGAAAATCTCCTGGCTAATGTGTCAAGAAAGGTTAGCTAGCATTCTTACAGATAATCTACACAAATTCGAGTTAATCTGAGATCCATGGGCAACATTTGTAGGAGTTTTCCTTACTCCAGGCATCCCGGGATACCAAAATCTTTAAGTGAACGATGATAGTAACAGCTCTTGAGCCAATCCTTCTCCCTTCTAGACAATCTTTTCTGTCTCTCCCTCTAACTTACTCGCCCCCTCTCTTTCTCCCCATCCTTTTTTCTCTCTCCTTATTACCTTGGGTTGGTTGGGGGCCCTCAGCTCCCGACACAGTTTGCTCCCATTAAGGGTGCTGGGATCCTGGGAGCTTTCCATCAGGGTGTCTTCTGTGTGAGAGCACCTTAGGGTGTCCCTTGGGAGATCTCCGTCCCTGTGGGGCTTGACTCAGAGGGTTTGTATTTAACTACATGATATGTGACAAAGGCTTATCTGATTTAAACTCTTCACCATAAGCCGACACAACAGTCTTCTGTGTTGATATTGTCGGGATCCAATTTCTTCTCAGTCAGCCTGCTTGCCTAATATAGACATCTCAATCATTCTCTCCCCTCTTACATGCTTTCCAATGTTTTCTCTACTCATCGTTAACTTGTTACATGTAACACTGAAACAAATCTATTAACTTTATTTTATGATTATACTCGGCAGTTCGCTGTAATTTTCCTATGGTTGTTTTTTTGCTATGTTACCTAACATAATCTCCAATAAAAATTTTTAAAGATAAAGAGAATAAAGAATTGGCCTTCAGCAAGAAGTGATTGTTGCTACAATCTTTCTACATCACCCTGTAGGGGCCCCTCAGACTTGTTACATATGTTCTGCAATTTCTGTATTTTGTATCCAATTTACATATTTTTCTTGTGCACCTGTATTTATCAACAATTTTTCTTGTCTATACTCCCATTTTAATGATTTTGAATAAATATAAGTTTTAAATTAAAAAAAAAAAAAAAAAAAGAGTAACTGTGAGGGGTTACAGTGTTCTGGTACCACGAACACCCGAGGCCCAATTTTTATGCACCTGTTTGACTGGGGCATGTCATTACAATTTTATAGAGTGCAGTCCTAGTAGCATATATAATACAGTTCATACTATATGGTGCAGTCAGTGTAGTATATATAGCACAGTGTATTGAAGTGGTTAAGGGGAACCCTATGACAGGATTAGTGCAAAAAATGGCATGGGGTGCCCCCCAAAATCCATGTATGCCCTTCAGGTCTGGTGTGGATTTTCAAAGAAACCAGGCACCAAAATTGTGCCTGGTTGGGATTTTGGGGGGACTCCCACGCAAATTTTTTCAGTGATTTTTGATCTATATTGCCAGGAGATGGCAATACATTACAGCCGAGAGCAAGTTTAAATTACTTTTTTCTTTAAAAATTTTGTTTTGCTGCCGCACTGTTCTACACATCACACAGGTGCACCACTTTACAAGCAGACTAAGGGGACCCCCCCCCCCCAAGCACGACATTTAAAGGAATATTTCAT
>BLSH010353841.1:86778-100418 GCA_018402905.1 Glandirana rugosa | reverse complement strand
AATCAGGCATGGATCCCACAAGACTTGTCTGTACCTTGTGCAGAATAAACATTTAGACCGGACTCACACAGCCATTCATATACTTCTTTTTTTGAATAGGCCTCAATACAAAAAAAAAACATGTTGGCTACCTCCTCCTACTCCTCTACCACCGCCACTTCCACCTACACTGCCACGGTCACGGCCTAGTCAACCTCTAGGCTCCTACTCCACATCCACCCCCCTTCCCATTTTTTTACTTGATTTTAATTTATTTGCCCTATCCCCATTTATTTGTAGGGCACTTGCCCTAGTTTGAAGATGATTTTAGAACAGTTATATGGCTTCTACCGTTAATTAATACTTTTCAGACACAGTTTGAAGATGATCCACATTCACCTCCATTTTTGCTTTTTTTATGTTTTTATTTTTTAAAAAATATATAAAGTTATTTCCCTGTCCCCATTTTTTTGTAGGGCACTTGCCCTACCCTTACCCCCATTTTACTTCCTTTTGCAGCCCTCTAGGGCTTTCCAGGACTTTGTTACAGCCATTTTTGTGCCTAAAAGTTCGGGTCCCCATTGATTTCAATGGGGTTCGTTGTCCGTCCGATCGTTCTTGTTCCGTCCGGACCCGGACCCGGACTTTGTCCCAAAGTTCGGACGGACCAGCAGAACCCGAACTTCCAGAGGTTCGCTCAACTCTAGTAATGAGTTGTAAAAATTCTCCCAGAAATCTGTTCACGATATCTTTAGAGATTGGTTTGTATCACTCTTTATTGTGTAGGATTTTTAACTTACCCTACCTTTGGAGGGTACGTTTTTGTCCTGCATTTTTCCCTAACTTTTTTTACTATATTATTAGCCTTAATATACAATGTAAATACAAGGATATCTTCTTTTCTTCCGTTGTAGGTGGGTGTCCACATCCATCTACACCCATTTTTGGGATTTACAGGGATTGACTACATTACCATCCAATGACCTTCTTTCCCCCTCCCCTTTTCGGATACCTATGAAACACTACCTCTTATAGGTACATATTTTACGAGATAAAATATTCCTCCTAAAAGATAAGATCCTGAGAATTTGGAATCTGACTGTAAACATATTATAATCAATATTAATATTTATATATTTAGGTTCTAAGACATTGCTTCTTTGGGATCTCTACCACACTGTTCTGGTCTGATTACATCACCCCCTGTGTCCGCCCCCCTGAGTATTTCCCACGGCCACATATGGTCTACTGTAAGCATCTTTTGATATGTGCACAGCATGCAGATTCTTGTTACTTCGTTACATTGTTACAATTATGCATTATTCGATTTTTATTGTATGTTGTTATTATATAATATATTTATACCAATGTTCTCTTTTCTATTAAGTAATTGCAAATCCAAACCCATGGTGTGAGAGGTCCTGAAGAAGCCTATAATAGGCAAAACACGTCGACCTGCTCTGCATCATACATCATGGAGTGTTGGTACTTTGTATCGCTTATCAAGCACACCAATGTGATTTAGATACTCTGTATAGGCTATGTTGTGGACTGTCTTTGTCCACTTTTATATATTGTCAAGCTTTGGCTTTCTCTCTTTTTTATGTATTTTGCAATAAATATGTGTTTTTAATACACTTTTGTCATGTTATCTCGTGGTGTGCCCTTAAAGTCCACTCCTAGGGGGGTATCTCCCATATCTTTGCTTTCTGACCTTTTGATGCTAGTTTCTTCACAAGTCACAACTATGAACTTTATTTTTAATATTTGATTTTTCACAATTATGAACTTTATCTAGTTTAATACTTTTCAATCTTGGATCATAATTAATATGAATTCTTCACTATAAGCTATTTATTTATATGCTTATGCACAGTGCACTTTATGTTGAAGGAGTATTGATGCATTTATTTATAGGAATTTATGGTTTTATTATGCACAGTGCACTTTCATATTGTGAGTTATATTATGGACGTAGGGAGAGAAAAATAAAATAATAAAACAAAATAAATTAACAAAATAACACACAAGGAGTGAGAGGGGACTAGCCCACCCCCACTATCCACCAACAAATGTACTGTGTCCCATGCAAGGGAGGACCACATCTTCAGCCAAGGCAGCCAAGGTATGCTGTGATGGTCCTTGCCCTCCTCAATGAACCTCCTATGTTCACCGAACCGACATCTAAGAGGATAAATGCTTCGGCCCACATAGAGTAGTCCACAAGGGCATGTAAGACCATAGACCACAAAGTCCGAGGAACAGTTGAAAAATTCCTGCAGCGTATAGGACATGCCTTTGGTGCAAAAGGATTTTTGTCTATGATGGACAAATTTACAGGTTTTGACACTGGTACATCCCTACTAAGGGCACCAATACTGGTCTGGGAAGTCCAGCATCTAGAGTCCTTAATTTACTTGTGGCAATCTTACTTTTTAAATTAGGTGCCCTATGATAAGTGACCCTAGGGCGTTCTTGAAGGGTATCTATAAGATGTGGATTCTGTAAAAGAATATTCCAATGATGAGAAAATATTCTTTCCATTTTCCTATATTGGGAGTGGAATGTGGTAGTGAAACGGATGGATGAAACGGATGGAATGGTTCCCAGATTCTAAGAGAGTGGTTTCGAGGGGCTTTGCTTTCAAACAATATTCAAAGGACTGATCAACCAGAACCTCCGGATATTGTTTGTCCAAAAATGTATTTTTTTTTTTGAACAATAATTTTTATTGGTTTTGTAACAAAACAAAGACATAATTAAGGCACAATGCCTATTCAATGACATACATTAATCATATTACACATATCAAATGTTGCATGATGATTTGTAAGTAACAATTGAGTCAGCCATTTTACTACTTATTATTATATAGTGGTGGTGCAGAAAAAATGTTGACCCTTGTGAATACTATATCATGCTATGATGGGAAGTTTCAGTGTTCAGTAGTTTTGTGGGCTACGATGCCTTTATTATAACCATTTTACAAAAACAACACCTGTATTGTATTGTACCTGAACTTCTACTATGCCTAGCTACCATAACCATTTCTTGATTCTTATATGTTATCTTGTTTGTCATACCCATATCTTCCATGCATTTTGGAATTTATCCAGTGTTAGGGAATTAGTCGCTATTGCTTTTTCAAGTGACCTGTTGGATTCAACCATGCCTTTAACCTCAGATACATTGGGGGCCTGAGTGGATTTCCAATTCTGTAGGATTAGTGTTCTTGCAGATACCAATATATGGGTCACCACCTGCCTTTGTTATTTAGGGTACAAGTCCACCCTCAGGTTCAGGATAGCTAAGCCTGGGTTTGGACCTATTAGAAAACCAGTGCATCTAGCTAGTAGATGAAGGATTTGTGTCCAAAAACTTGTGAGTGCTGGGCACTCCCATAGTATATGCATTAAGTTTCCTGTTTGTCCGCAGTTTCTCCAGCAATTTGGGGATTTGTCCAGGTAGAATTTGGCTAATCTGAATGGGGTGTAGTGCCATCTGTTCCATAGCTTTAAGGACATTTCCCAGTGTGCCTCACAGTGTGATGAGCTGCGTATGGATTGTATGGCTTTGTCCCAAGTGTTAAGTGTGAAAGTTTGTTTGAGGCCTTTTTCCCACTTATGCATCATTGGTGTTTTTTGGGAGGGTTTCATTGTTTTGGAGAATTCTGTAGATTGTGGAAATATCTTTCTGTAGTTTAACACAGGAGTGAAGATAAGTCCACATTTTAGTGTTGATTTTAATGTTCTCCCATGGGTTTTTGAGTAGGTAGCTTAGGATTCTTGAAATAGTGAATGATTCTGTGGGAGGTAAGTGGAACTCCACTAATATTGAATTTGTTGTCTTTAGGATGTGGTTGTTGTATAGCTGTTGGATTTGTGTTAACCCTTTTGAAATGCAATGAGAGGTGTTTAGCATGGGAATTATGTTGCTCAGTATTTTAAGTGGGGGGCTGGTTGATTGGGAAATGTCTTGAGCGTTGGAGTTATGGTCTAAAGATCTCCACACTTTCAGCGTGGATTGTAAAGTGATTGGTATGGGGGTGTGTTTCCAGGGACTCCGATGATCTACCATGATAAACCACTGTAGATCTCTGGTAGGGGATAAAGTTAGCTCTATTTCCTTCCATAGTGGGGGGTCAGAAGTGTTCCACCATTCTTTTAATGGTGCTAGTTGTGCTGCCCTGTAGTAGTAAGGGATGTTTGGGATTCCTGCTCCTCCTAATGATCTGTGTTTATGTAGTATTTGTTTAGTGAATCTTGGTCTTTTTGCTTGCTAAATGAATTTTGTAACTGCAGAGTTGATTTTTGAGAAGTATTTTTGTGGGATTATGATGGGGAGGTTGTGAAAAATGTATAGTATTTGTGGGAAAATGCTCATCTTGAAGGAGGCTATCCTTCCTCCCCAAGAGAGTTCTATTTTGGATATTCTTTCCATGTCAGATGATATTTTGGAAATTAGTGGGGGTAAGTTTACATTGATTAACTGGGATGTTTTAGATGTTAGAGTTATTCCTAGGTATTTTATCCCCTCCTTGCTCCAAGGGTAAGGGAGTAGTGATTGGATACATTGTTTGACCTTGGGGTGTATGCCAAGGTCTAGTATTGTTGATTTGGATGTGTTAACTTTATAGTAAGATACTTCGCTGAATTGTTGCAAAATTTGGTGTGCTTATAAGATAGATGATTGGGGGTTCGTGAGCATCAGGATGATGTCATCTGCGAACAGATTAATCTTGTGGTGGTAGTTGTGTGTTATGAATCCTTCAATTGAGTTGTGCGACCTAATGGATTCAGCCAAGGGTTCTATTATTAGGTTGAAGATGGATGGCGAAAGGGGACATCCTTGTCTAGTGCCATTTGTTATAATGAAGGGATTTGATAGTGTGCCAGAGGTGTAGACCTGCGCCGAAGGGTTTGAGTATAAGGAAGAGATTGCAGATTTAATGAGTCCTTCAAAACCAAATTTAGTCAATACTTGTGCCATATAGCCCCAATCTACCCTGTCGAACGCCTTCTCTGCATCCAGTGCAAGAAGCAGAGAAGGCTTTCTAGTTCGTTCAGCCATATCAATTACATTTATCACTCTTCTGGTGGCATCTGATGTTTGACGTCCAGTTACAAATCCTGTTTGGTCTTTTTTGATCAGGTGCGGCAACACCAGCATCAATCTTTTTTCTAATAGTTTAGCATAAATTTTCACATCACAATTTAATAGTGAGATCGGTCGAAAATTGGAGGGTGTATTGGGATCCTTCCCTGGTTTAGGGAGTGTGATCACATAGGCTCTCAGCATCTCCAGGGGGAGAGAAGATGATTCTGCTGCTAGACTGAAGACTTTAGAAAGGAGGGGGGTTAGAGATTTGTGGTGTATTTTGTAGTACTCATTAGGCATACCATCAGGTCCGGGGGACTTTCCATTTTGGAGGGATTTGATTATCTTAGAAATTTTGTGCCGGGTAAAGGGTGCATTTAAAGCTTGGCTTTGTTCTACTGTTAGTTTTGGTAGTGATATTTTGTCTAGGAATGATTGGATTTGTGGTAAGGACGGTTGGATGGTGTTTGGATCCTCTCTGAGGTTGTAGAGATCCCCATAGTATCTCGCAAATTCATTTGGTATATCTTGAGGGTGAATGATTTTATGTTTGTGAGTGGGATGTAGAAGGTATTGAATTTTCTCTTTAGCTTGTTTGAGTTTTATTCTATTTGCCAGGTATTTTCCCATTTTGTTGGCTTGGGAGTAGTGGTTGAGTTTGAGTTTTTTTAAATGGTGGTCTGATTGTTCTAGAAGCATTGCTCATAGAGCATTTCTCAAATTAATAATTTTGTCCGACCTTCCATATTGTGGGGCTTGTTTATTTTGGGATTCTAGAGAGTGAATTTCTGTTAATAGGTTGTTTATTTTTGAGTTATATTCTTTTTTTAATCTCGAGTTTTGTTGAATACAAATTCCCCTGATGAATGCCTTATGGGCGTTCCACAGGGTCCATGGGCTACTTACTGATTGTTCATTGGTTTGGAAAAATTCCCGGAGATGCTGAGACAATCTGCTTTTACAGCCAGGAGTTTGTAGGGTTTTAATATTACACCTCCATAACCTTGTGGTGCTTTTACAGCAAGAATTGTTTAAGGACACTAGTGTTGCTGCATGACCTGACCATGTGATATCTAATATCTTGGAAGAGGAAACCTTTTGCAGTAAACCCAAATCTGTTAATACCATGTCAATGCGGGAATATGAGCAGTGTCTGGAGGAGAAGAACGTGTAGTCCCTTTCTAGCGCATGCTGACACCTCCAGACATCATACAGTCCCTCCTTGTGAAACATAGAACCCAGCGAGAAGCCCCTCCTCCCACTGGTGGAAGAGGAGTCCATCCCTGGGTCGTTCACTGAGTTGAAGTCCCCACACATCAATAGTTGACCATATTTACATTTTGATACCACCTTCATGAGTCTGCGGAGAAATCTTTTTTGATGCGTATTGGGCGCGTATAGTGTCACCACAGTCATTGGGGTATTGTTGATGTCGCATGTAGTTATGAGAAATCTTCCTTCTGTATCTGCTGTGTATTCTTTCAGGGTAAAGTCCAGTGAATGTTTGAATGCTATCAGCACTCCTTTGTTTTTGTGCATGCTGTTTGCCAGAAAGGTGTGAGGATAGTCCTTGTGGGTGCATCTTGGATGGTTCTGTTGCTGGAAGTGGGTCTCTTGTGCACACACTATGTCAGCCCCGTGTTTCGTGGCTTCTTTCCATAGTGATAGTCTCTTGGCTGGGTGGTTGAGACCGTTTGTATTAATCGAAAGACAGGTAATACTCATTCTTGTTGAACCAGCAAAGGGATAGTGCTGTGTTCTGGTGCTGGCAATTCGTTATAGACTGATTTATACAGGTTTCGGGTACAGTATTTGATACTTCGAAGGGTAACATGGTGAAATAAAAAAAGGATCTAAACAGCGATCCGAGAACAGTTAGAACGATCCCCCAGTTTCGCAGGGAATGGATTCCTTCTTACAGAGATGTCATGGTAATTGTATTGCCATTGTAGGTTGCTGAAAGAGTTGCCGGGTATTTCCAGCGATGTGGAATATTATTATTTCTTAGGGCTTTCGTGATTGTGGCTAGATTTTTCCTTCTTTGTAACGTATGTCTTGACAGATCTGGGAGCAGTTGTAAGTTTATATATTCCCCAGGTAGATTAAGTGCTTTTTTAAACACTGACATGATCGTCTCTTTTGTTCTGTAATGGTGAAGTTTCATTATGACATCCCTTGGTATGTCATTAGCCAGGAATATGGACTTGGGGAGTCTATGAATCCTGTCTATTGTCATCTCTTCTTTTGTTAGTGATGGGGCTAGTTTAGTAAATAGCTCTGTTACATAGCTTAGGAGTTGGTCCTGTTGTACACTTTCTCGTATGCCCCTGATCTTCAAATTTTCCCTTCTAGTGCGATCTTCCAGATCATAAAGCTTATCCTTCAGCCATTTTATTTCCTCTGCTTGTTCGTTGTGGGCATCTACCATAGAATTAAATGAGGATGTGATTTCTCCCAAAGTGTCCTCCGTTTGGGCTACTCTGTCCCCTAGATTATGTAGTTCTTGTGTGAACTGATGAATGCATTCTCTAATGTCCGTCTGTAAAAACTTGCGCAGGGAGATCAGCATCCCTTTCAGGGTGATGTCTGAGATAGATTGGCCTGTTGCAGGAAAGGCGTCTATGGGGTCTAGGTTGTTGTCAGGTATATGGCTGGCTGCATTCATTGTGCGGCTTAACTCCATACCTTCCTCCTGCGGTTCTGTCCAGGGTTTGGATTTGGCCGGGCTCTGGGTGGAGGGTGACGAGTGCCCTGATGAGTCACCGCTATCTGGATTCCCCACTTGTCTAATCTTCGGATCGGTGGGTGTCTTTCTGTGTTCCGCTCCCGCGCCGCGTGTGTGGAGCTGGTGGCACCATCTTGGTGGAGCCTCCCCGCTCCCTGTGTGAAGTAGTTCACCAGTTTTTTGATCTGCAGGATATCTTTTTTCTTGCGGGTCATGGTCTCTGCTGTCCCGGAAGGTCTCTAGAGACGTTTGCGGCTGGTGTAGTTTGCGGAGGTACCCGCTATGCTGTGTTATCCCGGGTGGCCTGGCAGAGCTTCTGGATTAAGCGTCCATCTTCTCCGCGGCTTGCCACGCCCCCCCAAAAATGTATTTTTGAGAGTGACACTCTGATCAGCATAGTCACTGTCCAATGTGCATTTCTGCCGTAATCTTCAAAATTGTCCCTTAGGTATGTTCTTGTCCAGGGAGATAGTGACAACTCTTATGGTGTAGAAATGAATTGCCCGCAGTGGGCTTGGTAAAATTCTTGGCTATAATAGAAACATCTGTGTACTGATACTGCACGGCATGTAAATTCATACTTTAATAACTTTTTTACATCTGGAGGATATGAGCTGGTGGTTGTGAAAGGGCAGATGGAGAGACGAATGCCCGCAGGACACCCTCGGCTGAAATATGTGTAAAGACTGCTAATAATTACCGCCTATTCATCTCTGATGTCTGTAAGTGCAATACTTTAGGGGGGAGAGTGATATGCAATAAATAGAGTTGAGCGAACACCTGGATGTTCATGTTCGGTAAGTTCGGCCGAACTTCTGGAAAAAGTCTGGGTTCGGTACTGAACTTGACCCAAACTTTACCCCGAACCCCACTGAAGTCAATGGGGACCCGAAATTTTCGGCACAAAAATGACTGTAAAAAAGTCCTGGAAAGTGCTAGAGGGCTGCAAAATGATTTTAGAACAATAATCTGTCCCTTACAGCAACAGCAGGAACCTGACCCTATAGGAGTAGGCAATGATTTTAGAACAATAATCTGTCCCTTACAGCAACAGCAGGAACCTGACCCTATAGAAATAGAAGATGATTTTAGAACAATAATCTGTCCCTCTAAGCAGTAGACTCTACCTAGTCCAGTCAGATCGTTCTGTAATGCAGGATGAGATCTGCAATCTGTCCTTAAAAGCAGTAGTAGTAGTAATCTCTACCTATCTATCTATCTGCAATCTGTCCCTCACAGCACCGGCAGCATCCTCTCCCTACACTACCCAGAGAGCATGTGACATGCAGCACTAAGTGACTCCAGCTTATAAAGAGGCTGGGTCATATGATGCACTGGCCAATCACAGCCATGCCATTAGTAGGCATGGCTGTGATGGCTTATAAGGGCAAACCAGTGAAATGCTTGTTGATTGGCTGCCCTGCAGCTATTCAACATGCGTGATAAAATACCCGAACCCAGAACTCGAACCCAAACTTTTTTTTCAAATGTCCGGGTTCGGGTCCGGGTCACGGACACCCCAAAGTTCGGTACGGACCCGAACTTTACAGTTCGGGTTCGCTCAACTCTAGCAATAAAGTGTTCGATTTTAAACGATATCACACAATGTCTGGCACTACTTTTCTCTACCCTCTATGTGTTCGATGGTTGGGAGGCAAGCTGATTGATCATCCCCTGTTGTCTTGGTTTAAGAGACAAATCATGCTTTTGCCAAACTCGAGAGTGTAAGGCAACTCCAGCTGGTGAATTAACTAGTTACTGAGTTTCATAATATTTGGTTTGCTACAATGTATATAGCAGCTGCTATACAGAGACTATTTATTTCCACAGCGCGGTGTGAAGGATCTTTTTAGGTATTTTTGGGTTTTGGTTTTGATCCTGTTTTGTTTTAATGTACAAGTCATCCAAAACATCATGTCTGCATGTTTCAATATGGTAGATAATATCCATATTACGCATTGGAGTCAACTAAATGTATAAAAGGTATATATACCAAGGATTAATGGTAAAAATCAGGAAACAAGGAGGAGGTGGATTTACATACCCATATATATAAGCTTAAATGAAGGGACAGTGTTAAGGAGGGCACATGGATGATGGAGGTGATAGGGAACAAGGGAAGGATATTGCACATCAGGGGTCTAAAGAAAGGACAGTGGGTATGCAGCACTATTGTTTCTAATACAGACAGCAGCAAGCAAAATAGCAAAGCCCAAATACTTCCAGGGATCCCAAGCACAGCAATAATGAATAATAAATGAAAACATTAAAATATGACATTTTAAAAACAGAAAGTCCAATAAGTCCTTGTAAATCCAAAGCACTGAGGGCAGCCGCCTATGTAGAGTAGAAACACACTCTGGTAGAACTGAAAGAGAAACAAAAAGTCTTGTGCAAAACCTGTAAATTTGTCCACGATGGACAAAAATCCTTTTGCAATAAAGGCAAGTCCTATATGCTGCAGGAATTTTACAACTGTTCCTCAGACTTTGTGGTCTATGGTCTTACATGCCTGTCACAGGATGTACTTGATCCTGAAGCCGAAATGCCGAGAGGGACCCTCTTGAGGCTAAACGCAGTGTACCCCTGAATGTGATACAGGAGGTATGGTGCATAAAGAAGCACGGGCTACCAACAGCGGGCGTAGCCTTGACCCGGAGTGCAGGAACATCAGTAAACGCCCAGCTGGGGTGCACGTCCGTACTTGCAGGTAGACCTGGTAGTTGGGAGCAGAGTAGTTTTGTAGGTAAGCCAAGGTCATACACAGGTGAGCAGCAGGAAAAGGGGATGAATCCGAGGACCAGGCCGGGGGTCAAGCACTGGAGAGTAACAGCAAAGTCCGTAAAGCATAGTAAATCAGGAGAGAAGACAAAGTCCGTGAGCAAGCCGAGGGGTCATACACTGGAAATCCAAAGGGAGGCAAAGTCCGTAAGCAGGCCAATGGTCAATCACTGGAGAGAGGCAGACAATGGTCAGGAGCTGAGCCGGAATCAAAGCCAAGGGAAGCAGAGCAGGAGCAAGTCCAAAAGGAAGCCGGGTCACAACAGGAGATCACAGGAACAAGACACTGGTGCAGATGCAGGAAAACTGAAGACGATCCAGCGATTTGCTAAAGACAGGGGCTGCCTTAAATAGGCCAGCCGCGTGTCTCTATTGCGCTTGCGTGTGCGCCTTCCCGTTCCTTGCATCTGCGCATGTGCACTTGTGCACAATCATTCCAATTCTCATTGGAACGAATATTCCGATTCCCATTGGAACAAACGTTGCGATTTTCATTGCCATTTCTCTTACAGTGCCCCCCCAAGGGGCAGCCTCCGGATGCCCATAC
The DNA here is from genome assembly GCA_018402905.1 of Glandirana rugosa. NCBI lineage: Eukaryota > Metazoa > Chordata > Amphibia > Anura > Ranidae > Glandirana > Glandirana rugosa. Next base: position 89,289 of record BLSH010353841.1, on the reverse strand, counting down.
AGGCCCATTTCTCCGGGTATTTGTTCTGGAAGGTCTGAACCAAACGTGGTGCGTGTACATTGTCAGCAGGTTCCCAGGAGTTGTCTTCCTGTGGGTACCCTTTCCACTTGACCAGGTCCTGCAATCCACAATGGTTTCCACCTCAAATTCGGTTTTACCTTCCTTCACAATAGGGGGTGGTGGTACTTCCTCTCCTCCCGGAAAAGGGCTTGGAACTGTGGGCTTTAGTAGAGATATGTGAAACAAAGGATGAATCTTGTATGAACTGGGAAGAATGAATTCAATGGCAACAGGATTTATCGTCCTCTTGATTTCAAAGGGTCCAATGAATCTTGGCCCCAGCTTCTGTGAAGGACAGATACGTCGGAGATTTATGGCCAATAACCATACTCTGTCTCCTACCTTGAATGCTGGGTTCTCTTGTCTTCCCCTGTCATGAAACCTCTTGTAATTCCCTGTGCCTCCTTCATGGCTTCCTGGAGACGTAGGTAGTTAGATTGGATAAAGTTAATCCGGTCCTGAACTTCAGGAACTGATGCCTCTGGTATGGTGTTAGGCAAAAAGGAGGGCTGGAACCTATAGCTGGCCCAAAATGGAGATTGATTGGTAGCGGAGTGGATGGAATTGTTATATGCAAATTCCGCACACGGGAGAAGTGAGACCCAATTGTCCTGAGAGCAAGTGCAAAAGCATCGTAAGTACTGTTCGACCGTCTGATTGGTGCTCTCCTTCTGACCATTGCTCTGAGGGTGGTAAGCTGACGAGAGGCGTACTTCGATGGACAGGGACTTGCAAAGATCTCTCCAGAATTTGAAGGTAAACTGTACACCTCTTTCGGACAAGATATTGTCTGGTACTCCATGCAGCCTGACAATTTCTTTGATGAAGATATTCGCTGTTTCAGAGGCAGTAGGTGTTCCAAGCATGGGTAAGAAGTGAGCCATTTTGGAGAGACAATCCACCACCACGAAGATGGTAGTGAATCCCTCCAAGGGAGGTAGATCAACAATATAGTTCATTGAGACCTTTTTCCAGGGTTGTTCGGGGATGGGCAAGGGTCTCAACAAGCCCCAGGATTTGGTGTTGGAACCCTTGTTACGTTGGCACACCGTGCAAGAGCTGATATAGTTCTTACAGTCCTGTTTCCAGTTAGACCACCAAAAGGAGCGCTGAATAAGTTCAGAAGTCTTTTGCATTCCAAAATGCCCAGCAAGTTTGTGGTCATGAAATGTCCTCAGGATTTACAACCGTACTTGCTGGGGAACAAAAATCTTGGGCCCACAATAATCCTTCTCTTCTTACCAGCTTGGACACCTCTGGCTCTGATAGGAGATTTAGAAGGTGCTGTAGAGCGGAACCCTTTGGCGCGAAAAATCAAGCAGAGTGCGAGCAGCATGCGGAGAGCAGTGTGTGTGTGTGCGGGGAGCTCCAGGGCTAGACCAGACCCAACCCGCCTCAAACGGACCCCCCCGGCGAAGCAGCAGCGGCAGGGCGGCTAAACAGCGACAGGGAGCAGCGTGACCCCCCCACTGAAATCCGGGCGAGGAAGCAGCGGGCGGTAGAGGCGGCACTCCCCCACACCCCCCCACCTGTGACTGAAGGAGGAGGCGGGGGACCGGGACGAGCAGCAGGGAACAACAAGGACTTTCCCCGAAGAGAGGACAGAGGAGGGGGGGCGGTGGAGACTAAAGGAGAAGTGAGGCAGCGGTGAGTGCAGATCACTGTGTGATAAGCCTGACAGGCTGACAGAGCCAGGAAGGGGGAGGCTAAAGGCAGAGGCTGACGAGCTGCAGTCAGTGTCAGATTACAGAGGCTAGCAGAGAGACACAACTGCTAATTAAAGACGGACTGTGTGAGACCTGTGTATTGTGAAGTACCCGAGTATTGTGAAGTACCTGAGTATTGTGAAGTACCTGAGTATTGTGAGTACCTGAGTATAGTGAGTACCTGTGTATAGTGAGTACCTGTGTATTGCGAGTACCTGTGCATTGCGAGTACCTGAGTATAGCGAGTACCTGAGTATAGCGAGTACCTGAGTATAGCGAGTACCTGTGTATTGCGAGTACCTGAGTGTTGCGAGTACCTGAGTGTTGCGAGTACCTGAGTGTTGCGAGTACCTGAGTATTCGGAGTACCTCAGTGTTGGGAGTACAGTGAATACTAGTGCATAGTGAGTATCAGGTGAGTGCCTGTGTATTGGGCGGGTAACTGAGTACTGCAGTGTGAGTACCCAAGAGTGTCGGGTTATGTGTCCGTGAGTGGACTATGAGTGATACGTGATCATAAGTGACATGAGGGTTGTGACTCCATGAGGCTTATGAGTCCATGAGCGTTGTGAGTCCATGAGCGTTGTGAGTCCATGAGCGTTGTGAGTCCATGAGCGTTATGTGTCCATGAGCGATATGAGTCCATGAGCGATATGAGTCCATGAGCGATATGAGTCCATGAGCGTTACGTGTCCATGAGCGTTATGTGTCCATGAGTGATATGTGTCCATGAGTGATATGAGTCC
>BLSH010353841.1:48091-64406 GCA_018402905.1 Glandirana rugosa | reverse complement strand
GCGGTATTTGAAATCTCAAATTAGTCCAACAATCTGATCGTTGAGCACGATCGTAGCGATCGTTGTTTTATGCAGAGCTTGATCTGCAACTCAACTCAAGCGGTATGTAAAATCTCTAATTTCTGCTATCTGTCCTCAGAGCAACAGCACAGACAGCAGTAGTAAAGTAATCTATCTCAGGATGCAGGATCAGGTCTTAAAATGTCTCAAATCTCTCCCTCACGCTGTCAGCTTCCTTTCCCTACACTAACCCAAGGAGCATGTGACTGCAGCACTGTGACTCCAGCTTATAAAGAGGCTGGGTCACATGATGCACTGGCCAATCACAGCCATGCCATTAGTAGGCATGGCTGTGATGGCTTCTAAGGGCAAACCAGTGAAACGCTTGTTGATTGGCTGCCCTGCAGCTTCTCAACACGTGGAGTAAAATAGCAGAACCCCGGACCGAACCCGAACGATTTTTGAAATGTCCGGGTCCGGGTCCGTGCCCCGGACACCCGAAGGTTCGGTACGGACCTGAACGTTACAGTCCAGGTTCGCTCAATACTACCCCTTATCAAAGGTATAAATCATGGTCATTCATCCTTTATCTATATTTAATCATTTTTAGATTATATACATTGGTGTTTCATCATGATGGTTTGTATCTTGTATTATGTACATATGTTAGTGTATATTATATTGCATAGTTATGCTGGTATATGCACATCAGTACCCTAGTAGTGCTTTGGTAACTGGCCCCTTCTCCCGTAGCCTGATGTGTAGTATATCGTCCCTTGTCTGCTGACCACTGTAGCCTTATATTATGGTTCTCCAGCCACATAATGTAGATCTTCCTGTGTTGTTTTTGCCTGTTGAAGGAGTGTGGCTACTAGGACACCATAGCACGCTCGCTCATGAAACGCATCCCATTTACAGTGACATCACAGGTCCATGCCGCACCATCTCTGCTATCCAAGCCTCGCTCTGGTGCTCCGTGTTGCCTGGCCGGCATTTCCACTCCACAGTGAGCTACCAGAAGCATTTTTTTCCCATGGATGAATAGATGCATTGCACAGCCTGAGACTGGATGTACACTGAGGACACCCTATGGAGACCTTACCCATTTGATGTGCCTGTTTTTAGTCTACTTATGTGAGTTGCCATTTGGTTTCTTTCTCACCCACCATAGGTGAATGGCAGACACTGTTGTATGAAAGTATTAAATGAAATTGGTGCAGCTAGTGTTAAAGTGCTCACAGTTGAATATTTAGGTATAATTAACCAGTTGCTGATTGACCCATCGTGGATTGACGGCAGCAACATGGCTCTCCTACGCGAATCGCGTCACCCGATGGCGGGCGCAGGAGCATGTATTGTAGGCGCGCGTACACCGCCGGAGGCACACTCGCATGCTCACTGGCTAGTGGGGGGAGCTAATCAGCAGGTGGGGTGGACTCGATGTCCGCCGGCTACCTGCGATCGCTCGCCCGCAGTGACAGAACGGGTTTCCGTGAATGTAAACAAGAAGATCCCTGTTCTGACTGGGGAGAGGAGAGTGATTGTATGTTCCCAGTATATGGGAGCAGCGATCTCTTTCCTCCCCCAGTCATCCCAGCCCCCATAAAGTTAGAACACTGTGACAGGGAACGCATTTAAACCTTTGATCGCCCCCTAGTGTTAACCCCTTCCCTGCCAGTGACATTTACACAGTAATCAGTGCATTTTCATAGCACTGATCGCTGCATAAATGTCAATGGTCCCAAAAAAGTGTTGAAAGTGTACGATATGGCCACCGCAATATCGCAGTCCCGATAAAAATTTCAGATCGCCACCATTACTAGTAAATAAAAATACAATTATAAAAACGCCATAAATCAATCCTCATAGCTTGTAGACGCTACAACTTTTACACAAACCAATCAATATACACTTATTGCGATTTTTTACCAAAAATATGTAGCAGAATACATATTAACCTAAACTGATGAATACATTTGTTTTTTTATATGTTTTTGGATATGTATTATAGCAAAATGTAAGAAATGTTGGGCTTTTTACACAATTGTCACATTTTTTGTTTATAGCACAAAAATTAAAAACCGCAGAGATAATCAAATACCAAAAGAAAATTTATATTTGTGGAAAAAAAAGGATGTCACTTTTGTTTGGGTACAGCATCGCACGACCACGCAATTGTCAGTTAAAGCGACGCAGTGCCTAATCGCAAAAAGTGCTCTGGTCAGGAAGGGGGTAAATCCTTTTGGGGCTGAAGGGGTTAATATGTAGTGAATAAATAAAGTGCTGAATGCAAAAACTATGAAACAAAAACTATGTGCAAAAAGTGCTTAAGTGCTGCAACTCACACTTCAAACCATATATAGATTTTCAAATGCTCCTATGTTCCTATGCTGCTCTCCGTCCCAGTAACATCATGGAAAAACAAATATAGCCCTCATAGTGTGACTCTGTATATTTTTTTTTATTGTGCAGTAAAAATTCTCCAGCTATAAGCTTATCAATATTCTATTTTCCATATAAAGGCAATTTTCTGATTTGTTTACAGCACACAGCACTTTTCACACTGGAAGTTCTTCTATATATTTTTTGTAATTATAGCATTTGTCATTATAAGTGATGTAAGATTTGTTTCTAACACTTAGTATTTGATACTGATCATATTTGAAAGTCTATATATGGTTTGTAGTGTGAGTGTGAGTTGCAGCACTTAAGCACTTTTTGCACATAAGTTTTGTTTCATAGTTTTTGCATTCAGCACTTTATTTACTCACTACATATTAATTATACCTATACAGTTGTGCTCATAAGTTTACATACCCTGGCAGAATTTGTGACTTCTTGGCCATTTTTCAGAGAATATAAATGATAACACAAAAACATTTCTTTCACTCATGGTTAGTATTTGGCTGAAATCATTTATTATCAATCAACTGTGTTTACTCTTTTTCAATCATAATGACAACAGAAACTACCCAAATAACATTGATCAGAAGTTTACATACCCTGGTGATTTTGCACTGATAACATACACACAAGCTGATGCAAACGGGTTTGAATGGCTATTAAAGGTAACCATCCTCACCTGTGATCTGTTTGCTTGTAATTAGTATGTGTGTGTAAAAAGTCAATGAGTTTCTGGACTGCTGACAGACCCTTGCATCTTTCATCTAGTGCTGCACTAATGTTTCTGGATTCTGAGTCATGGGGAAAGCAAAAGAATTGTCAAAGGATCTGCGGGAAAAGGTAGTGGAACTGTATAAAACAGGAAAGGGATATAAAAAGATATCCAAGAAATTGAGAATGCCAATCAGCAGCTTTCAAACTCTAATCAAGAAGTGGAAAATTAGGGGTTCTGTTTAAACAAAACCACGATCAAGTAGACCAACTCAAAATTTCAGCCACAACAGGGCTTTTTTTCAATAGGAATGGGCAGCTTTAACATCCACAAATGCCACAAAATAATTCAAGCTGTAAATTGATGTTAAAGGGGGCAATACCCAGTATTAAGTTAAATGTTGGTCTTATCACTCCAAATGACTTTGTGCCAGAAGGATTAAGGCTTGTCTCTGTGCTGTTTAGCGTATTGTAAGCGAGTTACTTTGTGACATTTGCTTAGTAATGGCTTTCTTCTGGCGACTCGACCATGCAGCCCATCTTTCTTCAAGTGCCTCCTTATTGTGCATCTTGAAAAAGCCACACCACATGTTTTGGCTTGAAGTCTTTTGTGGTATTTGTGGATAAGGCTCTTTATCTTCTTTATCTTCTCAGATGGTAAAGCTGCCAATTCCTCTTGACAAAAAGCCCAGTTGTGGCTGAAATTTTGAGTTGGTCTACTTGACCGTGGTTTGGTTTCAACAGAACCCCTCATTTTCCACTTCTTGTTTAGAGTTTGAACACTGCTGATTGGCATTCTCAATTTCTCTGATATCTTTTTATATCCCTTTCCTGTTTTATACAGTTCAACTACCTTTTCCCGCAGATCCTTTGACAATTATTTTGCTTTCCCCATGATTCAGAATCCAGAAATCAGAGCAGCACTGGATGAAGGATGCAAAGGTCTGTCAGGAGTCCAGAAACTCTGTAATCTTTTACACACTTTAATACCCATTCAAACCCCTTTGTGTCAACTTGTGTGCATATTATCGGGCCAAAATCACCAGGGTATGTAAACTTTTGATCAGGGTCATTTGGGTAGTTTCTTTTGTCATTATGATTTCAAAAGAGTAAACACAATTGATTGATAATAAATGGCTTCAGCCAAACACTAACCATGAGTGCAAAAATTGTTTTTGTGTTATCATTCATATTCTTTGAAAAATGGCCAAGAAATCATAAATTCTGCCAGGGTATGTAAACTAATGAGCACAACTATATATTCAACTGTGAGCACTTTAACACTAGCAGCGCCAATTTCACTTAACCTTTTCATACTGTATAATGTTGCCTGCACTGGACGTGAATAATGTGGTTCTATAGCTCCGCGCCACTGCGCTGCACATGATTATATCATGGTAGTACAGCAGTACTATCCCCTGTCATCAGGGTCCCCAGAGTTCCCTTTACATCAGAGTCCCCTCCTTTCATCAGGGTTCCCAGAATCATCTCTCACATCAGGGTCCCTAGTGTCCCCCCTTACTCCAGAGTTCCCCCCTTTCATTAGGGTCCCCAAAGTTCTCCCCTTACATCATGTTCCCCAGAGTTCCCCATCTACATCAGAGTCCCCCCTTTCATTAGGGCCCCCAAACTTCCACCTCTTACCTCAGGGTCCCCAGATATGTCCTTAGAGCAGAGTTCCCAATGTCCCCCTTAGAGCAGGGTCCCCTGTGATCCCCTTTCGAGCAGGGTCCCTAGTGCCCCCCTTAGAGCAGGGTCCCCATTGATCCCCCTTAGATAAGGGTCCCCAGTTTCCCCTTAGAGCAGGGTCCCCAGTGATCCTGCTTAGAGCAGGGTCCCCAGTGCCCCAGTTAGAGCAGGATCCCCAGTGATCCCCCTTAGAGCAAGGTTCCCAGTGATTCCCCCTAGAGCAGGGTTCCAAGTGCCCCCCAGAGAGCAGGGCCCCCAGTGATCCCCCTTAGAGCAGGTTCCCCAGTGATTGCCTTTAGAGCAGGGTCCACAGTGCCCCCCTTAGAGCATCATATTGCTTTGTTTGTGAGGTCTTAAAGCAGCACCATGCGTTGTTATGGTGTTCCCCTCAAATATTTGCTTTTAATCCTTAGAGCAGGGTCCCCAGTGATCCTCCTTAGAGCAGGGCCCCCAGTGATCCCCCTTAGAACAGGGTCCCCAGTGATCCCCCTTAGAGCAGGGTCCCCAGTGATACCCCTTAGAGCAGGGTTCCCAGTGATCCCCCTTACAGCTGGGTCCCCAGTGCCCCCCTTAGAGCAGAGCCCACATTGATCCCCCTTAGCGCAGGGTCCACAGTGCCCCCCTTAGAGCAGGGTCCCCAGTGATCCTACTTATATTATGGTCTGAGTCTTCTTATTGCAGCTACAGGACATACACAAGGAATCTGGGCACCAAGACCAGGCATGTTTGGAAGAGAAAGTTAAGTCCTTCTCCTACTCTAAAGGCCAGGGCCTGGGGGCGGGGCAAGAACCTGCTTGGTTGATGGGATGCCGGTGGTCCCACCAACAAGCACGGACAGGATGGGCAGTGGCGGGGGAAGTGGATGCTGTTACAGCATAGTCTCACAGACAAGGGCACTGTTGCTGAGGATCACGGCCACAGCAGCAGAGACACTGAATGGGCATTTGTAAATGGAATCCCCAAATCTATGCTGTTGGTAGCAGAGGCAGAGTCTGGGCACTGTGACAGCAGTAATTTGGTGGAGTAGGTTATGGTCAAGCTTGCATTCTGGTACCCCCCACCAGCCTCAAAAGACTGCACCCAGGTCAAGTGCCCCTCCCGCCCCTGCCTTGTACTGGCCTTGGTATTAGACACACCTTGAGGTATTATACATCAATGGTGCCCAGAGCCTTTCAAGACAGGGAGTTTTAAAAGTACCACTCACTGTAGAAATATTTATAAAGCTTATTCTTTTAAAGAGGACTGTAGCTTGAAGTTTCTCCTGTCAACATGATCTTTAAAGTAGATGTAAAATTGATTCAGGAAATCTAAGTTGGACACATCTATCTGTAGTGGTTTCTTATCTCTCTTCAAATAGCTATGCCCCATAGCTGTCTCTTCCTCGTAGTTCTGTTATCAGCCTGATAAGTTCTCACACATTCTGGGAGACAGGACATAGAATTTAGAGATAGGGAGGTTGCTAAGAATAGTTTAGCAGCCAGCTAAACAATAGACAGACACGGCTCTGCATGTGTGGCAAGGGGGTGTGTGCCTTTCCTCCAATCAGCTTTCTCACAGTCTCTCACAGTGTCTCACAGCGTCTAGCAATCATCTCCTCCTACATAGGAATGAGGACGTGAAAAATATAACAGAATGTGCATTTTCTAAACAGTATATCAAGCTGAAGACAGCATATTTACATGTAAGACTTATAGTATCTCACAAAAGTGAGTACACCCCTCACATTTTTGTAAATATTTTATTCTATCTTTTCATGTGACAACACTTAAGAAATTACACTTTGCTACAATATAAAGTAGAGAGCGTACAGCTTATATAACAGTGTAAATTTGCTGTCCCCTCAAAATAACTCAACACACAGCCTCTAATGTTTAAACCGCTGGCAGCAAAAGGGAGTACACTCCTAAGTGAAGATGTCCAAATTGGGTCCAATTAGCCATTTTCTCTCCCCGGTGTCATGTGACTCATTAGTGTTACAAGGTCTCAAGTGTGAATGGGGAGCAGGTGTGTTAAATTTGGTGTTATAGTTCTCACTCTCTCATACTGGTCACTGGAAGTTCAACATGGCACCTCAGGGCAAAGAACTCTCTGAGGATCTAAAAAAAAGTGTTATTGCTCTACATAAAGAAGGCCTAGGCTATAAAAAAGATTGTCAAGACCCTGAAACTGAGCTGCAGCATGGTGGCCAAAACCATACTTTTATTATTATTATTATTCAGGATTTCTATAGCACCAATAGTTTGCGCAGCCCTTTACAAAATGAAGACAGACAATACAGTTACATCACAATTTGGTACAAGAGAAATCAGAGGGCCCTGCTCGATAGAGCTTACAATCTAAGAGGGAGGATCAATTGAGACAAAAGGTAAAAGCTGTGGGGGTTGAGCTTTTGTAGAAAGTAAAACAGCGTATTAGTTAGAAACAGGATAGGCTTCTTTAAAGAGAAGGGTTTTCAGGGATTGTCTAAAGATGGATAGATTAGGAGACAGTCAGACATATTGGGGTAAAGAGTTCCAAAGTATGGGAGAAGCTCTGGAGAAATCCTGGAGGCGAGCATGGGAGGAGGTGAAAAGGGAGGTCTTGGGAGGACCAAAGAGAGTGGCTTGGTTGGTATTTTGAGACTAGGTTAGTGATGTAGCTGGGGGCAGAGTTGTGGATGGCTTTGTAAATTATTGTTAGTAGTTTGAATTTTATTTGTTGGGTGAGTGGAAGTCAGTGGAGGGATTGGCAGAGAGGGGTGGAGGACACTGAGCAGTTAGTAAGGTGGATGAGTCTTGCAGCAGCATTCATTATGGACTGAAGGGGGGATAATGTATGCAAAGATAATCCAATGAGGAGAGAGTTGCAGTAGTTGAGGCAAGAGATGACCAGAGAGTGAATTAGAAGCTTGGTGGTGTCATTGGTTAAATGGGGCATATTCTAGAGATGTTGTGGAGGCTAAGGTGGCATCATTTGAACAGGGATTGGATATGGTCCTGAAAGAACAGTTCAGAGTCCAGGGTTCCCCCTAGCACCCTGGCATGTGGGGATGGACTAATAGTTGTGCCATTGATCTTAACAGAGAAGTCAGGAGAAGGGGCACATGGGGAGGAAATATCATGAGCTCAGTTTTAGATAGATTCAGTTTGTGGAAGTGCTGTGACATCCAGGCTGATCTGTCTGTTAGTAAAGCAGGGATGTGTGAGGAAGGAGACTGACGGGGTGAGCTGAGGGGTAGAGAGATAGATTTGTGTGTCATCGGCATATAAATGATAGCGGAAGCCATGGGAGGCTATGAGCTGACCCAGGGAGGATGTGTAGATCGAGAATAGTAGAGGTCCAAGGACAGAACTTTGGGGAACCCCAACGGTAAGAGGAGTTGGAGGGGAGGAAGTAGAGTTGTATATGACACTGAAGGTGCGGTGAGATAGGTAAGATTCAAACCAACTGAGAGCACAGCCATGGAGACCAAGCAAATTGAGTTTTTTTTTTGAGGAGGGAGTGATCAATTGTGACAAAGGCAGCGGAGAGGTCCAATAGTAAGAGTACGGAATAATGACCATTGGTTTTAGCTGTTAGTAAGTCGTTTGTGAGTTGTAGGAGAGCAGTTTCTGTGGAGTGCTGTGGACAAAATCCAGACCGAAGGGGATCAAGAAGGTTATTCTCAGTGAGGTGGTCACTCAGGCGGTTGTAAACGAAATGTTCAAGGAGTTTGGAGGCAAAAAGGAGTAAGGAGATGGGTCTTAGGTTGTTAAGATTGGTGGGGTCCAGCATGGCCTTTTTGGGAGTGACAAGTACATGTTTTAGAGGGTTGGGGAAGATGCCAGTAGAGAGGGAGAGGTTGAAGATATGAGTTAAAGAGTGTAGGATAGGGTCAGAGGGTGACCATAGTATTTGAGAAGGAATGGGGTCAAGGGGGCGAGAGTTTAGGTGGGCATTAGAAAGACGTTTAGTGACTTCCTCTATAGTAGCTGGGTTAAATGAGAGTATTGAATGTGCAGGAGAACAAAGAGTGTGAGGTGAGGGAGATATCTGTAGAGCGGAGATCTCAAGACGAATTGTATCAATCTTATTTTTAAAGTGATTAGCAATCTCCTGGGCAGTAATTAAGTGGGTGGAGGTAATGGAGGATGCAGTAGAGCGATAAAGGTAGAAAAGAGTTGATGGGGGCTCCGTGAGAGGTTGTTAAATGAGAGTGATAAAGTAGGTCTGTTTGGCAGTGTGGAGGCAGGAATTGTATTTTTGGAGGGCTGGTTTATTTTGGCTGAAATCTTGCTGTGACTTAGTCTTACACTACAGACGCTCAAGAGCGTGGCCCTGCTTTTTGAGGCTTCAGGTATTGCCTGTTTGCCAGGGTTGTAGCAGTCAGGGCCTGATTCTGTGTGTAGTGAGGGGGCCAAGGTATCTAGGGTGGATGACAGTGAACTGTTGTAGATAGAAGTGGCCAGGTTGGGACAGGACAAGGATGAGATTTTGTCAGAGACAATCTGTAGCAGAAAAAAGAAGAGAAAGGTTAAGATGGCAAAGATTTCTATGGATAATTGTTTGGTAGCTGGAAGACTAGGAGGAGGAAGACAAGGAGAGAGTGAAACTAATAAGGTGGTGATCAGAGAGAGGAAAAGGAATGTTGGAGAGGTTGCACGGAGTGAATAGGTAGGAGAATATGCGGTCAAGGCAGTTGCCATCAGAGTGAGTAGAAGCGTGTGTCTATTGTTTTAGGTCAAAAGAGGAGGTTAGGCTCAGACATTTAGAAGTAGCAGGAGTGTTAAGATTAGCAGGGATGTTGAATAGAGTTGATCAAACTCACCAATGTTCGGGTTCGGTGGGTTCGGCCGAACTTCGGGAAAAAGTCCGGGTTCGGTACTGAACGTTACCCGAACTTTATCCCGGACCCCGTACCCATTGAAGTCAATGGGGACCCGAACTTTTCGGCACAAAAATGGCTATAACAAAGCCCTGGCAAGTGCAAGAGGACTGCATAAGGAAGTAAAATGGGGGTAAGAGTAGGGCAAGTGCCCTACAAAAAAATGGGGATAGGGAAAATAAATTAAAATCAAATAAAAAAATGGGAAGGGGGGGCGGATGTGGAGTAGAGCCTAGAGGTTGACTAGGCCGTGGCCATGGCAGTGTAGGTGGAAGTGGCGGTGGTGGAGGAGTAGGAGGAGGTAGCCAACACTGTTTTTTTTTTTTATAATTGGGGTAGCCCCCAAAATATTGAGGCATATTCAAAAAAACAACTATATGAATGGCTGTGTGAGTCCGGTCTAAATGTCTATTCTGTACAAGGTACAGACAAGTCTTGTGGGATCCATGCCTGGTTCATTTTAATAAAGGTTAGCTTGTCCACGTTATCTGTGGACAGGTGGCTGCGCTTGTCTGTGATAACGCCCCCTGCCGTGCTAAACAAACGTTCAGACAATACACTGGCTGCAGGGCAGGCCAGCACCTCCAAGGCATAAACGGCAAGCTCAGGCCATGTGGCCAATTTGGAGACTCAGAAGTTGAATGGGGCAGACCCATCAGTCAGTACGTGTAGGCGTGTGCACACACAATCTTCCACCATGTTGCTGAAATGCTGCCTCCTGCTAAGACGTTGCCTATCGGCTGGTGGTGCTGTTTGTTGTGGCGGGCTGCTGACAAAGCTTTGCCAAATTTCGGCCTAACCCTGCCTTCTGAGGTGCTGGCGGTGCCACAGCTGCGTTGGCGGCCTCCTCCTCCTCCTCCCCTGCTTTCGCCTTGTGCTTCCACTGAGCCCCCGGTGTCATTTGGGAATGCCCTCAGCAGCGCGTCTACCAGTGTGCGCTTGTAGTCGCGCATCTTCCTCTCACGCTCCAGTGAGGGAATTAAGGACGGCATGTTGTCCATGTAACGGGGATCCAGCAGGGTGGCCACCCAGTAATCGGCACTAGTTACAATGTGGGCAACTCGGCTGTCGTTGCACAGGCACTGCAGCATGTAGTCGGCCATGTGTGCCAGGCTGCCCAGAGGCAAAGACAAGCTGTCCTCTGTGGGAGGTATATCATCTGTGTCCTCCGTATCCCCCCAGCCATGCTCCAGTGATGCCCACGAGCTGTGGTTCCTCCTCCTCATGATCTTCCTCGTCCTCCTCGTCCTCCAGAACTGTGCCCTGGCTTGAATATTTTTGAACTGGCCTATGCTGGTGCAGGAACCCACCCTCCGAGCCTCTTGCGAATGACTGGCCTGATAACCGTGGAAATTACCCCTCTTCCTCCTCCTCCTCCTCATCCTCCTGTGCCACATCCTCTTCCATCATGGCCCAAAGTGTTTTTTCAAGCAGACATAGAAGTGGGATGCTGAGAACAGCGTCATCGGCACTGGCCATGTTGGTGGAGTACTCAAAACACCGCAATACGCTACACAGGTCCCGCATGGAGGCCCACCCGGTGGTGAAGTGTTGCGGTTCTGCAGAGTGACTGACCCGTGCGTGCTGCAGCTGAAGCTCCACTATTGCCTGCTGCTGCTCGCACAGTCTCTCCAGCATGTGCAAGGTGGAGTTCCACCTTGTGGGCACGTCGCATATGAGGCGGTGAGTGGGAAGGCCAAAGTTCCACTGCAGCGCAGACAGGCGAGCAGCAGCAGGGTGAGAACGCAGAAAGCGTGCACAGACGGCCCACACTTTCTGCAGCAGCTCTGACATATCCGGGTCGTTTTTTAGAAAATTCTCTACCACCAAATTCAGCACATGCACCTGGCAAGTGTTGTGCGTCAAACGGGCTAGGCCCAGAGCCACTACGAGATTTCGGCCATTGTCACACACCACCAGGCTGGGCTTGAGGCTCAGTGGCAACAACCACTCATTGGTCTGTTGTTCAATGCCCGTTCACAGCTCCTGCGCAGTGTGGGGTTTATCCCCCAAAAATATCAGTTTTAAAACAGCCTGCTGTCATTTCCCCCTGGATGTGCTGATGTTGGTGGTGAAGGTGTTACGCTGAACGGATGAGGAGGTGGTAGAGGAGGAGGAAGCGCAATAGGAGGAGGAGACAACAGGAGGCAAAGAGAAATGCCCTAAAATCCTCGGTGGGGGAAGGACATGCGCCAAATGGCTAGCCGCCTCAGGCCCACCCGCCACTACATTTGCCCAGTGTGCAGTTAGCGAGATATAGCGCCCCTGCCCGTGCTTACTGGTCCAGGTATCAGTGGTTATGTGGACATTGCCACAGATGGCATTGCGCAGTGCACACTTGATCTAGTCCCCGACTTGTTTGTGCAGGGAAGGGATGGCTCGTCTGGAAAAGTAGTCGTGGCTGGGAACCACGTACTGTGGTACAGCAACCGCCATCAGGTTTTTTTTTTTTTTTTAACAGAAACGTTTTATTGAGGCAAAAGTTGAAGCATACAGAGTTAGTATGACAATCTAATGTATATAGGAGTTCATACACTTACATTGATATTAGAGTTCAGTACATATCATGAGACACAAGCACTGTTCACATATATTCTTAGTAGCAACGGAACAGTCTCCCTTAACAGAGGTGAGTAAAAATGCATAAACTGTAGATTATGGGAGATAGGGTGCAACATAATCACATACATTCCAGTCGGAATAACAGATCCATCAGCAGCCTTACTAGAATACAGCATGGGACAGTGAATGCTTAAAACTGTGCGGGTGTAGGGGGGTTAACCCCATCTAAATTGTCTGTGGGACCCATAGGGCCAGTTCCTGTAAACCAACCAAAAAGTCAAATGTGGGATCTACATATTATACTAGCGAGTATTGTATTATGCAGTCTGGGGGGTGTAGGTTCGGCCTGCACTGTATCATCTAAATCTCCAGGGATCGCGCTGTGATCCAGGCATCCCAGATTTTGGTAAATTTTTTAGGGCATTTGCGACCCATATATGTGAGTTTATAAAGGGGAAGCACAGAATCCACCATGCGTCTCCACTGGGTCACCGTTGGGGGGGCAGTTAGTTTCCAGTCTTGTAACAGAACTTTACGGGCATAGAAGCTAAGAAAAAAAAGTAATAGTTTCGTGTGAGTAGAGTGCGTCAGTGAGTCTGTCATACCCAAGAGAAGTATCTTGGGATCTACTGGTATGGAAAGTCCTGTTGCCACTGTCATGTCCTCCACCACATCCGACCAAAATAGCTGAATACGTGGGCATTCCCAGACGACATGAAAGAATGCGCCAACCGCTTGTTCACATTTAGGGCATAAGTCAGAGTGTGAGGGGTAGATTTTTGCAAGCTTTTGAGGGGTGTAATATGCTCTATGTATAAATTCCCATTCTTCTACCGTCAAAGAAGGAACATCCCTACCCCAAGCGGTATATATGCCCAGGCCCTTATCTGCATCCCCACATGTCAGTCGTAAATAGATTGACGACATAATCCTATCTGCGCTTCGGGAGATTAGAAACCTTCCGCTGGGCATAATATGTTGCAGTTTCTCTATCCCATATCTCGCCCATAGGCGGGGATCTGGAATCCTCCGAAAGTGCTTAAGCTTCGGATTGCCCCACAGGGGAGTGTATGGGGATATACTATTTGTATTTCCTATTAATTTAGTTACCTGAGCCCATACATAAATTGTGGTTTTCATTGGGATAGTCATTTGTAGGTCTCGGGAAACCCCCCTGTATACGCCATTCGTAAGAGTGGCATATGATCCGATAACAGCTGCCTCCAAGTTAACTGCTGGGTTTGATCTCACCTGGGCAAACCACCTGCGGACCGTGACCAGCACAGCCGCCCAGTAGTATTTTTTAAAGGACGGTAACGCCAGCCCTCCGGCCGAGAGTGGGAGATGTAGTTTAGTTTGGGCTATCCTCGGGACCTTGCCCCTCCATATGAAGGTGGAGATGACACTATCTAGTTTCCGAAAAAAAGAGGCTGGTATACTCACAGGTGTGTTCCTAAAAATATATAAAAACTTGGGGAGAAACGTCATCTTCAGAAGGTTAACCCGGCCCACCGGCGTCAACGGGAGAGATCTCCAAAGCCGAGTTTTCTCCACCAGTTCCTCTAGGATTGGATATAGGTTATCCGCTAAGAAATGGGCAAGATCCGTTCGCAACGTCATTCCCAAATACTTAACCTGAGTTACCCATTGCAACGAACTCTTATAGGCCGGCGGAGGAGTGGCAGCACCCGTTAATGGCAGTATACTAGATTTCCCCCAGTTTATTTTAACCCCCGAGAAATTACCAAAAATATTGATAATTCTTAGGGCCTCTTCAAGTGATTCTGTGGCATCATTTAAATAAAGTAGGGTGTCGTCCGCGTAGAGTGACACTCTTTCCACCAACCCTCCAACCCTAATTCCCTCGATCTTGTCCGAACCTCGTAGCAATTGCGCCATTGGCTCAATAGCTAGGGCAAACAGCCCCGGAGATAAAGGGCAGCCTTGGCGAGTGCCTCTTCGGAGCCGAAATGGGGTCGAAATGGTGCCTCCCGTTCTTACCCGAGCCGTGGGATTTTCGTATATCATTTGAGTCCAGGCAATAAATCTGGGTCCAAAGCCAAATCGTGTTAGTACTTGCCAAAGGTAGGGCCACTCCACAGAGTCAAAAGCTTTCTCCGCGTCTAGAGTGGCCACTACCTTCCGGTCAACCTTTCCCTCAGAGATAGCGATGTGAGTGAGTAGACGTCTAATATTAATGTCCGTCCCCTTACCCGGCATAAACCCGGTTTGGTCCCCGTGGATTAAGGACAGTATAATCGAGTTTAATCGCAGCGCCAGGATTTTAGTCAGTATTTTGGCATCTACATTAAGAAGAGAAATCGGGCGATACGATTCGCAGAATTACCGGGCTTGGGTATAACCACTATAATGGCTTCCGCCATCGAGGGAGGCATAGAGCAAGTCTCCAACACCTTGGACATTACTTCAAAGTACCAGGGGGCTACTAAATCAATGTTTGTCTTATAAAACTCAGTGGGAAGTCCATCAGGACCGGGTGTTTTTCCTAGCTGCAGGGATTTGATCGCCAGTTTAACTTCCCTCAGTGTAATGGGGTCGTCCAGTTTTTGCGCGTTGGCCCTTGTCAATCTTGGGAGCTTCACCTGGTCCAAATATGATGACAGGTCCGCGTCAGAGTAATTAACCCTGGAATCATACAGTTGAGTATAGTATTGTCTAAATCTGTCATTAATTTGTTGAGGGTCGGAAAGAAGGGAACCCTCCGCTGTCTTAATATTAGCTATGCTAGTATTACTAGCCCTTTCCCTAGTTAGCCAAGCAAGGAGACGACCAGGTCTCTCACCCTGCTCAAATATACGATGGGATTGAGCCAGGAGAAAGCGCCTCGTACTCTCCGTCCTAAGAAGGGCTAGATCTCTGTAGGCTATGAGCATATCTTCATGGGTGCCCTGGTCAGGGGTCCTAGAATATCTGGCCTCAATATTATGTGCCTGGTGTTCAGCTTCCGCCAATTGAATACAGGACTGTTTCCTGACTTTGGCAATATTATACTGGTATCTGCCCCTAGTGTACGCCTTGAAAGCATCCCATAGCATAGCAGGGGATGTCAAACCCTCATTATGTGTCCAGTATTCAGCAAGGTCTGGTTTCATTAAGGGTTCCACCTTCTCGTCTGTCACCCAAAACCCCGATAGTCTCCATACCCCAACTCCCACGGCCCTGTCCGTGTTAAAGCGAAGCATAACCGGGGCATGATCGGAGATTCCTCGAGAAAGGATAGAGATTCCCTCTACCCTATGTAGGATCGAATTTGTCGCATAGATGAGGTCGATGCGAGAAAGTGTAGCATGTGTTGGCGAGTGGCATGTGTATTGCCTATCATAGGGATGTCTCCACCTCCACACATCCTGAAGTCCGAACAGTTCAGCCCACTGAGACAGCCCTGAACTAGAGTCCCTTCCGGCGGGCAGCCTATCCACCGCGGGGACCGGTGCCATGTTGAAGTCCCCAGCAATTACTATATTAGTAGTGGGGTACCGTGACAAAAGTGCCTGTAGCTTGCGGAGGGAAGCTACTTGTGCAGGCGGGGGGAGATATATACTCGCCAAAACCATGTCTATACCATCACATAGTGCATGCATAACAACATATTGACCCTCAGGATCAAGGCACAGATCGAGGAGAGAGAAGGATAATGATTTGTGTATAAGAACACTAACCCCTCGCGAGTGAGTAGAGTACGTGGAGTGATAATACGCTCCCACCCACGGTTTCCTAAGAGACAGCACCCTGGCGCCGGTCAGGTGAGTTTCCTGCAAAATACATATATGGGGGTGATGTCTCTTGAGGAAGGAGAACACCAAAGAGCGTTTAAATTTAGTGTTCAATCCCCGCACATTCCAGGAAACCAACGTTAGGGGGGCCATATTCCTAGTTGGGAAATATCACAGAAGATTACCCCGCCTCGATCTGCACCTCTCACCCCCCAGATCCCAGCAAACAGAACATCACTGAGTACTCTTAGAAAGGTCCCAGGTCCATATCCTGGGAGTATGGTTACTACAGTGCAGAATATTAGTATATACTTCAAAAGTGCCTCATTTAAGAAAAACAAAAAAACATAAACAGTCCCAATGTTGGGGGGGG
>BLSH010353841.1:36976-48081 GCA_018402905.1 Glandirana rugosa | reverse complement strand
CCCCCCCCCCCCCACCCTACACAGCCCTTAAAACTCGGGCGTGTTTGGATCCCCAAACCAAACATGACAATTAGTCTTGAGGGAACAGTGAACCAGATCAAGCGACTACTGGGCCTAGTCTGCACTTGCAGTGACAGTTCTCATCAGCCCAGCAGCCAAGAGCGTCCAACTTCCTGCCCGCACCTGGAGCGCCGCCCTGAGACAGCGATGTGTAATATCTGCGGGGAGTCTTTGCCCAGATGATACTGGGGGTACTATGCTTAGAAAAAATAAAAAGGAGGGGTGTTACAAACCAAACAAAAACAAAAGGGGTCTTGCCACGCTGAACCTGGGACCTCAGGGCCATGTCACATCAAAGGACTCCATATTAACTGGGACCCTTATATGGGACCATCAATGTAAAAAATGAGGCACCAGATCCGAACCCTATCACAGTATAGACTAGACAAACTGTACAGTACTAATCACTCACATCCCCTTTCAAAGGATATAGCCGCCGCTAAGCCCGATGGTGCGGTAAGGACTCCAGCCAGTTAGAGGCATCCTCTGGTGATGTGAAAAACTTGAGAGACTCGCCATCCTGGACTCTGAGTCGGGCAGGGAATAGCATACTATATTTTATGCCCCTTCTCCTCAGGTTGATTTTGACTTGATCAAAGGACTTGCGCTGTTTTTGCGTTTCCACTGAGAAATCTGGGAAGATCATCAGGCGGGCACCCCCATATCTCAGTTCCTCGATCTTCCTGCTTTCCCGCAATACGAGGTCCCGGTCCCTAAAGTTGAGGAGCCGCAGTATAAACGTGCGTGGTGGGGCCCCAGGTATGCCACGGGCTGCAGGCATCCTGTGGGCTCTCTCCACCGCAAAGAAGGGGGAGAACGCCGCCTGCGGGAGCAGCTGCCGGAGGAGACCTTCGGTGAAGACTGGAGGATTGGGATCTTCTGCCCCCTCCGGTAGGCCCAGAATTCGGAGATTATTCCTCCGGTTCCGGTTTTCGGAATCCTCGGCTCGGAATTCAAAGTACTTCACTTTTGTTGTAAGGGTGTGCAACTGGGCAGTGTGATCTCGTACCGTGTCCTCAACCTCCCCCGTTCGGTTCTCCACCTCCGTTATCCGTGCCCGAAACGTATCCATGTCCTTCCTGATAATCCCCACTTCCAGTTGCACCACCTCTATTTTACCCGTCAAAGCAGTTTGACACGAGGTAATCGCTTGCATGAGGGCGGTGAAGTTATCTTGCGCCTGGGAAAGGGATACCGGTGTATCCTCCTCTGTCTGCGACGCCATATTGGATCGTTTGACTGACTCCTTCCTCGTGTCTTTAGGTCTGCTGCTGATGGACGCTGGGGAGCTTTTGTGGAGCGGCGCTGAGTACTTTTTCTTGGGCATAGCCAGTCAAGGTAGCTTTAGAAGTTATTTCTGACCCCTTTAGGGTGTTTTCCCCCGCAGATAACAGGATTATAACAGGCAGGTGTGCGGAGCTCTCAGCCTAAGCGTGTGGTCCGGTCGCCATCTTGGACACGCCCCCCGCCATCAGGTTTTTGAAACTGTCCGTGTCCACCAGACGGATTTCAAAGGCCAGGAATTTTGCAATGCTGGCATTCAGGGCCAGGGATCGCGGGTGGGTAGGGGGGTACTTCCTCTTTCTCTCCAGTGTTTGGGAGATGGAGAGCTGTAAGCTTCCATGGGACCATGGTGTGAAAATGCTTGGGGACGGTGGCGGACATGGTGGCATTGCTGTCATATTGTCTGTTTGCTGGGTGGCAGGTGATACTGTCACAGTAGAGGTGGAGGAAGAGGCCGAGGCAGCAGCAGAAGAGGAAGCAGGAGGAGGCCGAGACCTTTCTTGGATTTTGAGGTAATTATTCCAATGCAGCTTGTGCCTTGAATTTAGATGCCTGATAATGGGGGTTGTGCTCAGGTTTAGAACATTTATGCCCCGGCTCAGGCTATCATTGCACAGCTTGCAAATCACTCGTGTCTTGTCGTCAGCACATTGTCTGAAGAACTGCCATGCGGGGGAATGCCTTTGAGCTGCCTTTGGTGTGCTAGGTCCCTGGGTGCGGGTAGTAGCAGGCATACTGTCTAAGGGACGCTCGCTCCTCTTTTGCAACCTGCTTCCTCTTTTGCTGTGCTGGTGCCTCTGTGCGACCCCCACCTCTTCCTCCAAACTGCACACGTCACTCGCATGACCCTCAGTCCATGTGGGGTCTAGGACCTCATCATCCTCCTCCCCATCATCTTCCACCTACCCTTCACCACTGCCCTCCTTCTCAGTCTGCACACTGAGGAAAGCTGCAGCAGTTGGCACCTGTGTTTCGTCATCATCAGAGACGTGCTGCACTGGTGTTTCCATGTCCTCATCCTGCAACAGAAGTGGTTGGGCATCGGTGCACTCAATGTCTTCCACTTTTGGGGCAGCGCTATGTGGATGGCCCACGGAAAGCACACCAGGAGAGTCATCAAAAAGCATAAGAGTCTTTTGCATGACTTGGGGCTCAGACTGGCTAATTTACAAGGGGCTGAGGTGAAAGACAGATGGCCATGGGGTTCATGTGCCAACTCTGAGCTTTCATCAAGGGACCAGGAGGTAGACAATGTGAAGGAACTGGAGGCATTGGCAGTCACCCAATCTACTATCGCCTGTACTTGTTCTGACCTCACCAATCATTGAGGGGCATTTGGGCCTACCATATACCGGTGAAGGTTCTGTTGGCTATCTGAGGAAGGTGTTTCCCTTGTGCGTGTAGCTGGCACACCTCGACCATGTCCTCTCCTTCCAACAGGAGGTTCACCAACACCACCAACACCAGCAGCACCAGCAGCACCATGACCACGTCTCTTATTTGCTCTCCTCATTGTGCCCGAAAATGTACTATGTAGCCCTATTTAAGTATTTATTAATACCAATTAATACCTTCTTTTTTTTTGAAAACACCAACATAGACAGACTTTTTATTTTGGTGCAAGAAATGCACCACTCACACCAACAGCTAGAACCTCTCCCTTTAGAACTAGGAGATGACTTTTGAACAATAATCTGTCCCTCTAAGCAACAGCTGGAAGCTGGCCCTATAGGAGTAGCCGATGATTTTTGAACAATAATCTGTCCCTCTAAGCAACAGCTGGAACCTGGCCCTATAGGAGTAGCCAATGATTATTTTTGAACAATAATCTGTCCCTCTAAGCAACAGCTGTAACCTGGCCCTATAGGAGTAGGCAATGATTTTTAAACAATAATCTGTCACTTACAGCAACAGCTAGAACCTCTACCTTTAGAACTAGGAAATTATTTTTGAACAATAATCTGTCCCTCTAAGCAACAGCTGGAACCTCTCCCTATAGAACTAGGAGATGATTCTTGAACAATAATCTGTCCCTCTTAGCAACAGCTGGAACCTGGCCCTATAGGAGTAGCCGATGATTTTTGAACAATAATCTGTCATATACAGCAACAGATAGAACCTCTCCCTTTAGAACTGGGAGATGATTTTTGAACAATAATCTGTCCCTCTAAGCAACAGCTGGAACCTGGCCCCATAGGAGTAGCCGATGATTTTTGAACAATAATCTGTCACTTACAGCAACAGCTAGAACCTCTCCCTTTAGAACTAGATGATTTTTGAACAATAATATGTCCCTCTAAGCAACAGCTGGAACCTGGCCCTGTAGGAGGAGCCGATGATTTTTGAACAATAATATGTCACTTACAGCAACAGCTAGAACCTCTCCCTTTAGAACTAGGAGATCATTTTTGAACAATAATCTGTCACTTACAGCAACAGTTAGAACCTCTCCCTTTAGAACTAGGAGATGATTTTTGAACAATAATCTGTCCCTCTAAGCAACAGCTGCAACCTGGCCCTATAGGAGTAGCCGATGATTTTTGAACAATAATCTGTCACTTACAGCAACAAATAGAACCTCTCCCTTTAGAACTAGGAGATGATTTTTGAACAATAATCTGTCCCCCTAAGCAACACCTGGAACCTGGCCCTATAGGAGTAGCCGATGATTTTTGAACAATAATCTGTCCCTCTAAGCAACAGCTGGAACCTGGCCCTATAGGTGTAGCCGATGATTTTTGAACAATAATCTATCCCTCTAAGAAACAGCTGGAAACTGGCCCTATAGGAGTAGGCGATGATTTTTGAACAATAATCTGTCACTTACAGCAACAGCTAGAACCTCTCCCTTTAGAACTAGGAGATGATTTTTGAACAATAATCTGTCCCTCTAAGCAACAGCTGGAACCTCTCCCTATAGAACTAGGAGATGATTTTTGAACAATAATCTGTCTCTCTAAGCAACAGCTGGAACCTGGCCCTATAGGAGTAGCCAATGATTTTTGAACAATAATCTGTCACATACAGCGACAGATAGAACCTCTCCCTTTAGAACTGGGAGATGATTTTTGAACAATAATCTGTCCCTCTAAGCAACAGCTGGAACCTGGCCCTATAGGAGTAGCCGATGATTTTTGAACAATAATCTGTCACATACAGCGACAGATAGAACCTCTCCCTTTAGAACTAGGAGATGATTTTTGAACAATAATCTGTCCCTCTAAGCAACAGCTGCAACCTGGCCCTATAGGAGTAGCCGATGATTTTTGAACAATAATCTGTCACTTACAGAAACAGATAGAACCTCTCCCTTTAGAACTAGGAGATGATTTTTGAACAATAATCTGTCCCCCTAAGCAACACCTGGAACCTGGCCCTATAGGAGTAGCCGATGATTTTTGAACAATAATCTGTCCCTCTAAGCAACAGCTGGAACCTGGCCCTATAAGAGTAGCCGATGATTTTTGAACAATAATCTGTGCCTCTAAGCAACAGCTGGAAACTGGCTCTATAGGAGTAGGCGATGATTTTTGAACAATAATCTGTCTCTCTAAGCAACAGCTGGAACCTGGCCCTATGGGAGTAGCCGATGATTTTTTTTTTAACAATAGTTTTTATTGAATATTGAAAGTTTAGTACAAGCAGTTATGCAGATCAATGGATTACAACCATACCAACATACAAAATAGTACAATAGGCTCATCAAGTGCAGTCATATTTAGCTTCTTTAAACCTTCCTAAGCGTACCTTCCCACTCTCATCGGGAAGAGCCTGCCACCCCAATGGGAACTTACTGTGGACAGGCCAATAAGTAGACAGCTTGGTGGTAGGTATATTGCATTGAAGTAGTGTGTCAATAAAGATGGTTGGATGGTATGAATAGTTATGCATAAGTAGTATGATTGTAAATACAATAAGATATCTAACTAATTAACCAGGATGAAGGAGTAGAACTTTGTAGCCGAGGCTACTAGGGTGGTCAGTTCATGCCAATAAGTGTGTATAATTGGATCAGCTATTTCTGGGGGTCTCAGGGGGTGTTTTCTTCATGATGTGGACAGGATACTGGTTACAAGAGCTCAGTCCAACTTTGCCAAGCATGCAGGAATTTGTCGGCTGTATTGTTTGTTCTTGCAAAGGCAAGTTCATATGAATATTGTAGGTTTGTTTTGGTGATGACTTCTGATACATTAGGGGCCAGTTCCTTCTTCCAGTTGCTGGTAAGAGTCAATCTAGCTGCATATAAGATATGTATGATTATTGGTCTGGTATGGATTGGGAATTGTTCTATTGTTAGATTCAGGATAGCGAGGTCGGGGGTAGGGGGAATGTTTTTTTGCGCGATTTTGGAGATTATCTTGAATATGGAGTTCCAGAAACTGGTTATCGATGGACATTGCCATAAGATATGTAGTAGGTGGCCTCTCTGGCCGCAGTTGTGCCAGCAGTCCGTAGGGAAATCGGGGTACATTCGTCCCAGGCATACAGGGGTTAAATACCATCTGTAAGTTAGCTTAAAACAATTTTCCCAATGGAGCACGCAATGTGTTGCTTTTATGGAGTTTCGTATTGATGTTTCCCATTGTTGTTCCGTATACGATTTCCCGAGGTCTCTTTCCCAATTTAGGATAGCACGGGTCTGTTTAAATGGGATGTCTATTTGCAGTGATGCATATATATGAGATATGCCTGCTTTTGTCTGTAAGTAATTATGGTAGAAATCCCAAATGTGTTGATTTACACTAATGGAGGTTATTCGGGACTTATGTAGCAAGTGTTTTTTTGGGCCCATTTATATGCATCTTTCTTCCTTAATTCTTCTGGGAGTGAGTCCCAGGTTGTGTGTCCTAGGTCTGTCCAAGATGAGACGGAAAGATCAGGGATTAGGTACTCGAATATGTGAAGAGGTGCTTTGGAGATGGGGATTTGGGTAATCAAAGAGTCAAAGGTCAAAGAGTGTTGCCATGCCTCTATGGAGGCCTGGATGGATGAGTAGTCATTGAATTTATGTATTAATGGTAATTTGGATACCACTGCTAGAAGAAGGCTCTTAAGGCATTTGCCCTGTATCATGTGCTTCTCCACCATGACCCACGGTTTTGGAGTATGAGGGACTAGCCAAGATTTAATTTGGTCCAGCAATGATGCCCTATAATAATCTACAAGTGAAGGGACTCCCATCCCCCCCTTACGCTTGTGTTTAGTCATGATGGAGAAGGCCATGCGTGCTTTTTTACCCTTCCATATAAATTGCTTTAAATAGGAGTTAATTATGTTAAAGAAAGTGGTAGGCAGTAAGATCGGCACCGTTCTAAATATATATAATATTTTGGGTAGGAGTGTCATCTTAAATGTGGCTATTCTACCTAGCCAGGACAAGTATTGTTTATCCAGCTTGGATAATTCATTCTGAATGGAGACTAATAAGGGTTTATAATTAGCTTCATAGAGATCTCGTGATGAGGCTGTGATTTGTATGCCCAGGTATTGGATTGATGTGACAGGGGAAGAGATTTTTCATCTTCACTTTTATTTTATGGTTTAAGTTAATCGGTAAGGCCTGACATTTAGTTATGTTAATTTTGTAATAAGATATATCGCCAAATCTTTGTATGAGGTTGCATACAGCAGGGACTGATCTTTCGAGGTTGGTTAGGGTAAGAATAACGTAATCGGCGAAGAGTCCTATGGTATATTGATTCTCACCTATCTCAATACCAGAAATATTTGGGGAGTTTCTTATAGCTGCTGCTAAGGGTTCCATTACTAACGTGAAGATGATTGGGGAGAGTGGGCAGCCTTGTCGTGTACCGTTAGTAATGGACAGAGCCTCCGATAAGATTGAAGCTGTGTAGACTTGTGCCGAAGGGGATGTGTAGAGCACTGAGATGGCCGTTTTAATGAACCCACTTAGTCCCAATTTTGATAGGGTCTCTAGCATATATCCCCAGTGTACTCTATCAAAAGCCTTTTCGGCATTCAAGGCTATAAAGGCAGATGGTGTTTTACGTTTTTCGGCTAATTTTTGCAAGTTAAGCATCCTTCTAGTGCCATCGGGGGCTTGTCTATTTAGGACAAAGCCTACTTGGTCGGGGTTTATCAGGTATGGGGTAATTTTAGCTAATCGGTTGGCTATTAATTTGGCGTATAGTTTGATGTCCACATTTAAAAGGGAAATTGGCCTGAAATTTTGAGGGGAGTCTGTTTTTTTCCCAGGCTTGGGGAGAGTCACTATTATGGCTTTAAGCATTTCTTTCGGGGGAGTCCCGGAGGAGGCTATATTGTTATATAATTCTAGCATGTGGGGAATTAGTAAATCCTGAAATGTGCGATAGTATTCCGACGAAAGGCCATCTGGGCCTGGTGATTTATTAGATGCTAGTTTGTTTAAAGCTTCTGTTAGCTCTTCAATTTTGAAGGGGGCATTCAGTTGTTCTAATTGGTTTGGGGATATTCGAGGGAGTTGCATTGCGGCTAAGAAATTATGGATATTTTCTTGGGTTGGTTGAGTGGTGTGTGGGTCATTTTTTAAGTTGTATAGGTTTTCGTAGTATGTTTTGAAGATGTTTGCAATCTCTTTAGGGTGTTGTACTTGATTACCTGTGATAGGGTCAATCATGTATGCTATTCTCCTTTTGGCTTGTCTAATTTGGATCTGTCTCGCTAATTTCTTGCCTGCCTTGTTACCATATAAGTAAAAGGAGGTTTTGAGATATTTAAGTTGCTTTTCATGTTCATAGAGTAGAGTTTGTTTAAGTTCTGATTTAAGCTGTTGGAGTGTGTTTAAATTGGATTGGGAGGGTGATTGTTTATTTTGTGTGTCTAGTGACGCAATTTGGGTCAACAGGGAGTTTATTTTGTTTGTTCTCTGTTTTTTCTCTCTAGCCGCTGTCTGCAGAAGAATGCCTCTTATATAGGCTTTGTGTGTACACCATACATTGCTAATATCACAGTCTTTACTTTTGTTAAAATTAAAAAAATCCTGGAGATGCTTGGCGACCTGAACCCGATGTGACTCCTTTTGAAAAATTTGTGTATTATTTCGCCATAGAAGGGTAGGTCTCACGTTGTGTTGATCGGTTAGGGTTAAAGTAATTGGGGCATGGTCTGACCATGTGATGTGCTCAATTGATGATGCTTGGATTAGGTGTAATGTAGGAAGGTCTGTGATAGCTAAATCGATTCTTGTGTATAATTTATGGGGGGGGAGGTATAGTCCCTTTCTCCAGCGTGGGTGCATCTCCACGTATCATACAGTGATTCGGTGTGTAAAAAGTTTTGGAGAGTTGGGTTCTTTTTGTATGTTGGTTTGGATCGGTCTAGTGAGGAGTCAGGGATCAGGTTGAAGTCACCAAGCAGAAGTAGTCTACCTTGGCGTATTTTGTTGATCTTTTTCAGCAGTTTCTGCAGGAATGCCAATTGACCCTTGTTGGGTGCATACAAGGAAACTATAGTGAAAAGAATATTGTTCAGGGTGCACACTAGAATTATAAATCGACCATCGGGGTCAATGATCGAGTCATGTAGTATAAAGGCGATAGTTTCGTGTATTGCAATTAGGACTCCGTTTTGTTTCTTCTGGGCGTTGGCGAAAAAGGTGTGTGGGTAATTTTTATGGGAACATTTTGGCGGATTGTTCGTTGAGAAATGAGTCTCTTGAATGCTGAGGATTTCTCCTTTAAGCCTTTCAGCTTCAGACCACATGAGGCTGCTCTTGAAGGGGCTGTTAAGGCCTTTCATGTTCATAGAGACAAATTTAATAGGCATTTGTTTTTTTTTTTGGCGTTGCTGATGTAGTGTTGATATACAGATTCAGAGTTTGTGGTGAAAGTGTGAGCTGGGATATTCCACTTACTTCTGTAGATGAGCATCTTTTAATGTTGTTTTGGGTGAGTGTCCATTCTTGGCTTGGGTTGTCCGCGTTGAGTTTTGGTTGAGGAAGTATCGAGACTTTTGGTGTTGAGGTGAAGTAATCTTGGTTGAAGTGGTTGGAATGGTTGGCATGAACCTTAATTGAGTCACCTGGCAGAACAAGAAAAAACAAAACCGAGAACAGGGAAAACAAAGAGAACATAAAAAAGAACCTGAGAGAGGTCACAGGAACCAGTAGCAGGGCATCCTGCATATATTGTAAGTGAGGGTTTTGTGGTATATGTCTGATATTATAGAGTGAGGGTAACCACATAGGCCTGATGGAATTTGGCCGGGGACGTTTGTTGTTGCTTAAGGAAGAGTGAGGTTTTCCTTGTAGATGCATCAGGTGGACCAGTCTTGTCTGAGCTTCATTGGTCCTTGTCGGTTTTCACGCATGGGTTCCACTGGGAGTATGCCCCAGGCTTTTAGGTATTTTAATCCTGCTTCAAGTGAAAAGATGTTATACATCTTGTCATGGTGTGTGACAATCAGTTTCGAGGGGGTACCCCATTGGTATCTAATGTCGTGGTTCCTTAGCGCCTTGGTGACTGTAAGGAGCTTTTTTCTGTGTTGTATGGTGGCTTGGGATAGATCGTTATATAGAGCCACTCCAGCATATTGACCTTCTAGTTGAGGACTTTTACGGATATTCCTCATAGCTTCGTCCTTTACATAAAAGAAATGGATCCTGGCCAGGACGTCACGAGGGGTGGAGCTGGGTATAAAGGATGGTTTAGGTAGTCTATGGGCTCTGTCTATGATAAGCTCCTTTTCGTTCGCTGTTGGGACTAAGATATGGAGTAATTGGCGTAGGTATGGCTGCAGATCCGTATGGGATACCGATTCTGGAATTCCGCGGAATTTTATATTATTCCTACGGCTGCGATCCTCTAAGTCAGTGACTTTTGTCGCTAGGCGTTGCAGCTCTGTCTGTTGGTCATGATAAGCTTCCACCATGTCATTATGGGCTGTATATGATTCGTCAAGTTTGTTTTCCACATGCTCCACTCTTTGTTGCAGTTCTGATATGTCAGATTTTATAGGGGCCAATGCTCTTTTCAAGTCAAAATGCATGGAGTCCCTTAGGGAGATCAGCATCTCTTTCATGTCAGAAATGGCAACTGGCTGGGAGGAGGAGGGGAACTGCTCTAATGCAAGATGCCTGTGCCTGCGATCGTTCTTCCTCCATATCTGACTCATCACCTGAGTCACTATGCTGTCTGGCCTTTTTAGATTTTGCTGGGCTGCGGGTCGTGGGGCTGGCCGGGGGAAAGTGAGAGGGTTTCCCTGTGTTTCGTAGGTAAATTGCAGTACCTACCGAGGTAGCCGATGAGCTGGAGCTTGATGCAGGGTCGTCTGCCAGCGTGGCCTGCAATGAAGGGACTCCGCCATCTTGGGCTCCCTTGCTGTTTCTGGCCGAGAAGAAGTCCGTTTTTGCGGAGCCGCGCGGTGTGAGCTCCTTTTCCTTTGTTCCCCGGGTGGCAGGGCTGGAGATGTGTCCGCAGACATGACTTGGGCTCACTCTCCTCGCTGCGATCGTCGCTGGTTGTCCCGAGGCCCGGAGCTCTGCTTCTATGCAACCGTCACTGTCGCCGGCTAGCCACGCCCCCAGCCGATGATTTTTGAACAATAATCTGTCACTTACAGCAACAGCTAGAACCTCTTCTTTAGAACTAGGAGATGATTTTTGAACAATAATCTGTCCCTCTAAGAAACAGCTGGAACCTGGCCCTATAGGAGTAGCCGATGATTTTTGAACAATAATCTGTCACTTACCAAGATCGACAACGACATTCACTGTCTAATAACAAGTTTTTAGTAGCCGATGAGGATATCCCGGTCCAAGG
>BLSH010353829.1:403994-415709 GCA_018402905.1 Glandirana rugosa | reverse complement strand
TCTCAGAGTTCTCCCCTGTCAGAACGGGGATCCGCCTTGTTTTACATAGCGACGTAGGGGAGTGTCGATCAAGCAACATAAGGGAGTGGTGATCGATCAATTAAACACTGGGGTGGGGGAGGTTGGCTGGCTGGAGGGGAGGTTATATGAAGGGGGGCTCTGAGGTGAATGTGAAATGAAAGGGGGGGCTCTGATATGAAGGGGGGGGGGGCTCTGAGGTGAATGTGAAATGAAAGGGGGGCTCTGATATGAAGGGGGGCTCTGAGGAGGGGGGCTCTGATATGAAGGGGGGGTTTTGAGGAGGGGGGGCTCTGAGGTGAATGTGAAATGAAAGGGGGGGGCTCTGATATGAAGGGGTGCTCTGAGGGGGGGCTCTGATATGAAGGGGGGCTCTGAGGAGGAGGTTGTATTCTTGATGTAAAAAGGTGGGGGGGCTCTGATGTTTGGGGGGGGGGCCACTCTAATGTGAATAGAGGACTTCTAAGGTGGGGAAATTTTGCTTTGCAGGAAGGTTACCCAATCAGGCGCAGGGAAAATTAAAAACTAAATTTTGCTTGCACATGATTGGATGATAGAAGTCGGCAGAGTGTCACCTCAATCACTCAGCTTTGGGGAAAATTCCTTTCAAAATGCAACTTCCCTTGCAAAGTGCGCAGCCTATTTGCCTTTAGTAAATTAACCCTGGCACTGGGATTGATTTATTAAATGCAAATAGACTGCTTACCTTGCAAGGGAAGTTGCACTTTGCAAGGGGATTTTTCCTAGAGCTAAGTCATTGAGGTGAAGCTCTGCCGCCTTCCATCATCCAGTCATGGGTAAGCAAAAAATGCTGTGATTGGGCAACTTTGCAAAGTGAAATTTCACCGCATTCACTCAGCTTTGGGGAAAATTCCCTAGCAAAGTGCAACTTCCCTTGCAAAATGAACAGACTATTTGCCTTTAGTAAATAAACCCCAAAGTCTATAGAATGTTTACTTAGCATAGAGAATAGGTTGACACCGGGGTTGATTTTCTAGACGCAAATAGACCCCTTGCTTTGCAAGGGAAGTTGCACTTTGCAAGGGGATTTTCCCCCGGAGCTTAGTGATTGAGCTGAAGCTCTGCCGCCTCCCATCAGCCAATCACGTGCAAGCAAAAAACTTTTTTTTCTTTCATTTCAAGTGATTTAGCAACTTTGCAAAGTGAAATTTCACCGCATTCACTGAGCTCCGGGGAAAATTCCCTTGCAAAGTGAGCAGTCTATTTGCCTTTAATAAATCAACTCCATTGTGTTCACTTAAATCATCCAATTGTGCCGTTTGTTTAAGTTTTTTTTTTTTTAATTTCCTTCTGTTCATTAAGCCAATCACCTTCCTCCACTCTCAGTAAATCCCCTCCCCCCCGGTGAAGCTGGCGGGATTGTTGCCTCTTGCAGAAGGTCAGCGAGACGTTGGAAGAAAATCCCATTTATTTTCCGATAATATTTTTTTTTCCTGACGTATTTATAAAGAGCGTCAGAAGTCAGTAAATATTTGGGATAATTAATGATCTAAGCAAACGATTAGGAGAAACATTGGCGGAGCGATCGCTGGGTGAACCTGCAGGTGGCTGTCAGCTGACCCGGGAGATCCAATCCGCTGCCTGGAGGGGGAAATATCGCCCTCAGCTCTTTTTTAACCCCAGAAGTGCAAGAGGGGCGGTACAACGGCACATCTGTGCTCCGTTATTATGGGATGGAGAAGACACAGAGGACGGGGAAGTTCATGGAGCTTTGAACAATATTGTGTTTCTGATTGGCTCCTCTGGACAATTTTGCACCACCTTTGCTCCAGCCAAGTTCCTCCACCCCAAACTCGCTCATCCATGTCTTTATGGACCTTGCTTTGTGCAGTGGTCCAAACCATTTGGTGGAAGGGGGATTGTGGTGTGGGGTTGTTTTTCAGGGGTTGGGCTTGGCCCCTTAGTTCCAGTGAAGGGAACTCTTAAGGCGTCAGAATACCAAGACATTTTGGACAATTTCATGCTCCCAACTTTGTGGGAAGAGTTTGGGGAGGGCCCCTTCCTGTTCCAACATGACTGCCCACCACTGCACAGAGCAAGGTCCATAAAGACATGGATGAGCGAGTTTGGGGTGGAGGAACTTGAGTGGCCTGCTCATCCCAAAGGTGTTCTATTGGGTTGAGGTCAAGATTCATTCATGTCTTTATGGACCTTGCTTTGTGCAGTGGTCCAAACCATTTGGTGGAGGGGGGATTACTGTGTGGGGTTGTTTTTCAGAGGTTGGGCTTGGCCACTTAGTTACAGTGAAGGGAACTCTTAAGGCGTCAGCATGCCAAGACATTTTGGAAAATTGCATGCTCCCAACTTTGTGGGAAATGTGCAGGTCAGTCAAGTTCCTCCACCCCAAACTCGCTCATCCATGTCTATGGACCTTGCTTTTTGCACTGATGTGCAGTCATGTTGGAACAGGAAGGGGTCATCCCCAAACTGTTTCCAAGTTGGGAGCATGAAATTGTCCAAAATGTCTTGGTGTGCTGACACCTTAAGAGTTCCCTTCACTGGAACTAAGGGGCCAAGCCCAACCCCTGAAAAACAACCCCAACACCATAATCCCCCCTCCACCAAATGATTTGGACCACTGCACAAAGCAAGGTCCATAAAGACATGGATGAGCGAACTTGGGGTGGAGGAATTTAACTGGCCTGCTCATCCCAAAGGTGTTCTATTGGGCTGAGGTCAGGATTTATTCATGTCTTTATGGACCTTGCTTTGTGCACTGGTGCGCAGTCATGTGGGAACGGGAAGGGGCCATCTCCAAACTCTTCCCACAAAGTTGGGAGCATGAAATTGTCCAAAATGTCTTGGTATGCTGACGCCTTAAGAGTTCCCTTCACTGGAACTAAGGGGCCAAGCCCAACCCCTAAAAAACAACCCCACACCATAATCCCCCCTCCACCAAATGATTTGGACCAGTGCACAAAGCAAGGTCCATAAAGACATTGCGGAGCGAGTTTGGGGTGGAGGAACTTGACTGACCTGCACAGAGTCCTGACCTCAACCCGATAGAACACCTTTGGGATGAATTAGAGTGAGGCCTTCTCATCCAACATCAGTGCCTGACCTCACAAATGCTCTTCTGGAAGAATAGTCAAACATTTCCATAGACACCCCTAAACCTTGTGGACAGCCTTCCCAGAAGAGTTGAAGCTGTTATAGCTGCAAAGGGTGGGCCAACTCAATATTGAACCCTACAGACTAAGACTGGGATGCCATTAAAGTTCATGTGTGTGTACAGGCAGGTGTCCCAATACTTTTGACAATATAGTGTATGGGGCATTACTGTGATCGGCAGGAGCAGGAGAATTTATTTCAGGTTGTTCTTTGGTGGTAGGTTATCGTAATAACAAGAAATATACAGTTACGTTTTAAAAAAATAGATATTTTTTTCTATCTTGGGACAGTTTTCCTTTGATAATTAAAAGAAATCAGGAGATATCCATTTCCGTTTAGCACCAAATGAAAGCCCAATTTGTCCTGAAAAAAACGTGGTATAAGCCAGTAGTTGTGGTGATATGTACGCTTTTACTAACACGTCAAAGTTGCAAAATTGTGCTTAGGCATTAAGATTTGTTTTACCCTTAGGCGTGAAGAGGGTTAAAGAAGGGGAACCAGCATTGAAGACAAACCATGCAGGAGACCATCAACTGCGACCACTGACCTGAATCCTTACCAAGTTGACTAACGGATTCCCATGGACAGAAGAGTCACAGCACAACTGGACTGTGGCCACAATGCCAAACAAAAGATGGCACCCCAGATGTTTTGGAACCACGTTTCCCATGATGCTCATGTACTCTGCAGCATAGTTGAGCATCATGGGAAATGTAGTTCCAAAACATCTGGTTAGCCAAGGTTCTCCATCACTCACTTAGGGTATCAAAGAATGTGTGTAAAGTAGGTACCTTGGAGGTTGATACCAGATTTGAAGGAGAGAAGTGTCTGGAGCCAATGAAGACACATTGTAGACAGGCCAGATTTAGCACCCCCCAACTTCCACTTGTTTGGTCCAATGAAGGACAGTCTTCAAGGACAACCATTTGATGACACAGAGGAGGAGAAAGTGGCTGTGAAGAAGTGGACACCTTTCAAAAAGGATTCAAGAGTTGGGTTCAACAATTGAGCAAATGCATCATGGTGATGGAGACTCTGCTGAGTTCTACCTTTGTATAGAGCAGTGGTTCTCAACTCCGGTCCTCAGGACCCATCAACAGGCCAGATATTAAGTATTACCTTGGGGAGATGCAGACTAGAATGCTGCAATCACTGAGCAGCAAATGATATCACCTGTGATGTATTTCAGTTATCCTGCAAACCTGGCCTGTTAGTGGGTCCCGAGGACCGGAGTTGAGAACCACTGGTATAGAGGGAGGGTTGAGCAGGCCATACATGGGTCGAAGTTTGAAAGAATTTTCTTGAGAAAATAGAAACTATTTTCCTTCAAATTTCGCACCATTAGTGGGCTGCGGCAGTGGCCAATTTTCGCGTGGACATTGAATTTGAGTGATCGGGCATCTTGAAAATTTTTGAAAAACAAACGAACCTCTAATCAATGATGGGAGGATCTTCCGAGAAATACATATAAAAAAAGAAAAGTGCGTAAGCTGTGACCTGGAATAAAAAAGAAGATTCCTGACTAGAGTTGAGCGAACCCGAACTTTGGGGTGTCCGTGACCCAGACATTTGAAAAAAAATTTGGGTTCGGGTTCTGGGTTTGGGTATTTTGGTCCACTCTTCTTTACAGATCTTCTCTAAATCCTTAAGGTTTCTTGGCTGTCTCTTGGCAACTCAAAGTTTCAGCTCCCTTCATTTTCTATAGGATTAAGGTCTGGAGACCAGCTAGGCCACTCCATGACCTCAATGTGCTTCTTCTTGAGCCACTCCTTTGTTGACTTGGTGGTATATACTGGGTCATTGTCATGCTGGAAGACCCATCCATGACCCGTTTTCAGTGTTCTGGCTGAGGGAAGGAGGTTCTCATCCAGGATTTTTCAATACCTGGCCCCGTCCATTGGCCCCTCAATGCGGCAAAGTTGGCCTGTACCTTTAGCAGAGAAACAGCCCCAAAGCATCACCACCTCCGTGTGACTGTAGGGATGGAGTTCTTAGGGTCATATCATTTTTCTTCCTCCAAACACGGTGAGTCGAGTTAATGCCAAAGAGCTCAATTTTGGACTCATCTGACCACAGCAATTTCTCCCAATCCTCCTCTGAATCATTTAGATGTTCATTTGGTAAACTTCAGATGGGCTGTACATGGGCCTTCCTAAGGAGGGGGACTCACTGTGTTTAGGGGAATAAAAATTCTGACTATGACCCTAAGAACACCATCCCTACACTCACGCACGGAGGTGGAAACATTATGCTTTGGGGCTATTTCTCTGATAAAGGTCTTTGCCACATTGAGGGGCCAATGGACGGGACCATGTATTGTAAAATCTTGGATGAGAACCTCCTTCCCTCAGCCAGGGCATTGAAAATGGGTCATGGATGGGTCTTCCAGCATGACAATGACCCAAAACATCCCGCCAAGGCAACAAAGGAGTGGACCAAAATCCCTCCTGAGATGTCTGCAAACCTGGTCACCAACTACAAGAAACATCTGACCTCTGTGTGGCCAACAAGGGTTTTTCCACCAACTTGGGGATCAAATACTTATTTTACTCACTGAACTCCAACTCCATTTATAACATTTGTATCATACGTTTTTTTCTGGATTTTTGGTTGACATTCTGTCTCTATCATATAAAATACATCTATAATAAAAATTATAGACCCTTCATTTCTTTGTAAGTGGGCGAACCTCACACAATCTACAGGGGAGCAAATCATTATTTTACCCACTGTATACCCTACATGTGTATTAAAGCATTACAGCCAGATGACCTATATAGCTACTTGCTGTAAGTCCTACTAATGACCAGGGGAGGGCTGGGCCAGGGGGCAGGGTGGCAATTGCCCCCCAGGCCACCCCAACTTACATTCGAAATAACCCGCTGACAATATTTTCTTTTTGTGGAGGAAGTAGGGACCAGGGGCAGGGCGGCCAACTAACTGCAAGCAGAGGGGGGCCCAGGGCCGGCCCTACCATGGATGATGTTTATTATAGGGGGCGGGACTTCGTATGACAGCGTCCGCGCCAGGTGAGCAGGAGATCCCCGCTCTTTGTAATCCGGCGGCTCTCCTCTTTCTGCATTGCAGGCTGCATTGGATGGGCACTGATCAGGCTACATTGATGGGCACTGATCAGGCTGTGCCAATGGGCACTGGCAAGGCTGCATTGATGGGCACTGATGAGGCTTTGCTGATGTGTACTGGTGAGGCTGCATTGATGGGCACTGATCAGGCTGCATTGATGGGCACTGATCAGGTTGTGCCAATGGGCACTGGCAAGGCTGCATTGATGAGCACTGATGAGGCTTAGCTGATGTGTACTGGTGAGGCTGCATTGATGGGCACTGATCAGGCTGCATTGATGAGCACTGATTAGGCTTAGCTGATGTGTACTGGTGAG
This sequence comes from Glandirana rugosa, assembly GCA_018402905.1. Taxonomy (NCBI): domain Eukaryota; kingdom Metazoa; phylum Chordata; class Amphibia; order Anura; family Ranidae; genus Glandirana; species Glandirana rugosa. The sequence goes on along the minus strand of BLSH010353829.1, from coordinate 409,159 downwards.
GCTGCATTGATGGGCACTGATCAGGCTACATTGATGGGCACTGATCAGGCTGTGCCAATGGGCACTGGCAAGGCTGCATTGATGAGCACTGATGAGGCTTAGCTGATGTGTACTGGTGAGGCTGCATTGATGGGCACTGATCAGGCTGCATTGATGGGCACTGATCAGGCTGCATTGATGGGCACTGATCAGGCTGCATTGATGGGCACTGATCAGGGCTGCATTGGTGGGCATTGATGAGGCTGTTTTATATATTTTTTATATATTTTTTATATATTTTTCACATTGATGAGGCTGTACTGATGCATTATTTTTGTTAAACCTCCTTTGCTGCTATTGACATTAAATGATGTTACCACATTGTAGCATATTTGTCTTGCTTCATAACATCAATATCCGTTCTAAAACCAGGTGGGCATGCATGGTGAGCTGATTCGGTGGTTCAATGGGCCACTTGACTGGACTTGCCCTCCAGGCCTAAGGCTGCCAGCCCTCCCCTGCTAATGACTGAGTCTACCTCTGGTGTTTTCTGATTTTTGGCACTGATAATGCTGGCAGCAGGTGCACTTATTGTGTTTTTGGGCACTGATCAGGCTGTGCCAATGGGCACTGGCAAGGCTGCATTGATGAGCACTGATGAGGCTTAGCTGATGTGTACTGGTGAGGCTGCATTGATGGGCACTGATCAGGCTGCATTGATGGGCACTGATGAGGCTTAGCTGATGTGTACTGGTGAGGCTGCATTGATGGGCACTGATCAGGCTGCATTGATGGGCACTGATCAGGCTGCATTGATGGGCACTGATCAGGCTGCATTTGGTGGGCATTGATGAGGCTGTACTGATGCATTATTTTTGTTAAACCTCCTTTGTTGCTATTAACATTAAATGATGTTACCACATTGTAGCATATTTGTCTTGCTTCATAACATCAATATCCGTACTAAAACCAGGTGGGCATGGATGGTGAGCTGATTCGGTGGTTCAATGGGCCACTTGACTGGACTTGCCCTCCAGGCCTAAGGCTGCCAGCCCTCCCCTGCTAATGACTGAGTCTACCTCTGGTGTTTTCTGATTTTTGGCACTGATAATGCCGGCAGCAGGTGCACTTCTTGTGTTTTTGCTTTTCTCTTCAAATACTCGATGATGAATTTTACCGGACGCATTCCTGAAGAATTCAGAAATCGATGTTTCCACTTCCACGTCCGTAGCTTCCTGTTTGTTTATGAAATATTTCTCTGCTTGGTCTATCGGGGGGATCTTTCTCCCAGGTGAAGGAAGTCCATCGCTGGGCGCACAAAAGGAGGATGTGCCTTCCTCTGCTTCATCTTCTACGTTGGAAAAAGAAATTCCTGACGTCTTGGGAGGAAATTGGCTTCACAATAAGGAAATTCCAAATGGAAGTCGTGGAAGCAAACAATCCGAAGAAAAGGCTTCCACCCTCGGCAGAAGCTCTTCCGATGCGTTTGGCCTTGTTTTTGTTTGATTCGGATCAGCTGATGTTTTTTTTTTTTGCTGGAAGAGGAAGGTGGGGATTTGATGGCCAAGTTTAAGTTTATCCAGTAGAGATGGAGCCGCGAAGCACGTTCCTGTTTGTAGAGGTTTGGATGAAGTTTACGAGATGTTGGGGTTCTGCTTACATGAGTTGCTTATGAAACGTAAACTTGAAATACTCGAGTAGTAAACTTGATCCGTCGCTGTTCAATGTAATGTTTAAACTGTAAGATGGAATCAGGGGAGGGCTGGGCCAGGGGGCAGGGGGGGCAATTGCCCCCCAGGCCACCCTAACTTACATTCAAAATGGCCGCTAACACTTTTTTCTGCTTGTGCAGGAAGAAAGCAGGGGCCAGGGACGCAGCCACCAACTAACTGCAGGCAAAGGGGGGGGGGCACCCAGGGCCGACTGTGCTGATGGGCACTGGCGAGCCTGCATTTATGGGCACTGTTCAGGTTGCATTTGATAGGCACTGGTGAGGCTGCATTGATGGGCACTGATGAGGCTGCATTGGTGGGCACTGATGAGGCTAAGCTGATGGGCACTGATGAGGCTGCATTGGTGGGCACTGATGAGGCTAAGCTGATGGGCACTGATGAGGCTGCATTGGTGGGCACTGATGATGAGGCTAAGCTGATGGGCACTGATGAGGCTGCATTGGTGGGCACTGATGAGGCTAAGCTGATGGGCACTGGTGAAGCTGCATTGGTGGGCACTGATGAGATGCATTGTTTTTGATAAACCACTTTTGTTGCTATTAACATTACATTATGTTACCACATTGTATCATATTTGTCTTGCTTCATAACATCAATATCCATTATAAAACCAGGTGGGCATGGATGGTGAGCTGATTCGGTGGGTCAATGGGCCACTTGACTGGACTTGCCCCCCAGGCCTAAGGCTGCCAGCCCTCCCCTGGATGTAATGGCGGGACCCGTACATCTACTGGGGCCTAAATAAAATTAACTTATCAAAATATAAAATTGTATTATAAGGTGATGCAGAGTATGGAGCCAAATACAAGACAAGAGCAGATAATGATGATGATGATGATGATGATGATGATGATGATGATGATGATGATGATGATGGTGATGATGGTGATGATGATGATGATGATACTCTTTTTTTCAATTGAAATTAAATTTTTTTTTCATAATGCGATTGGAGCTTTAAAAAATATTTTTTAATATAAAATTGTGAGTTGACAACAACCACTTAGAGACCGGCCCATAGTAGAATGACGTCCTCGTCTTTCTACACTGATATCTGAGAGATGCCTGCTACTGCAGGCATCAATGAGGTATCATTCTCTTCAGCCGGCTATTCCCTTCACCATAAGAAAGATCATAGCCCAGCCGCTTGATCATTCTTACAGGCAGCGGGAGGGGATGCCCCCCCCCGCCGCCATCCTCAGCGATCGGTGAGCCGGAGGACGGAACCACCGCGGCCGGAAGGAAGTACCATTGAGATGCGAGGGATAGATCGTCCCCCGTCATCTCTATGGCTCTCGGAGGACCTGCCATAAAGAGTACCTGTCATGCAGTATTTCTATTACAAGGGATGTTTACATTCCTTGCAATAGGAATAAAAGTGATCAATTTTTTTTTTTTAAAGGGAAAGTGTAAAAAAAATAAATAAATAAACAATAAAAAAAAAAAAAAAAAGCGCCCTTGTCTCCGTGAGCTCACACGCAGAAACGAATGAGTCGCGTCCGCATATGTAAACGACGTTCAAACCACGCATGTGAGGTATCGCCGCGATCGTTAGACCTCCTCTGTAACTCTAAACATGTACCCTGTAAAAATTGTTAAAGCGTTGCCTATGGGGATTTTAAAGTGCCGAAGTTTGGCGCCATTCCACGAGCGTGCGCAATTTCAAATCGTGACATGTTGGGTATCTATTTACTCGGCGTAACATCCTCTTTCACATCATGCAAAAAAATTGGGCTAACTTTACTGTTTTTTTTTTTTTTTAATGCATGAAACTGTTTTTTTTTTTTTAAAAAACCGCGTTTGAAAAATTACTGCGCAAATACCGCGCAAGATAAAATGTTGCAATGACCGCCATTTTATTCTCTTTGGGTGTCTGCTAAAAAAAAAAATATACAATGTTTGGGGGTTCTAAGTGATTTTCTAGCAAAAAAATGATGATTTGTACATATAGCAGCGAAATGCCAGAATTCGACCCCTTGTGTCTTTTAGATTAACCGCCTGCCAGTTTTTCTGGCGGACCCCGATCTGACCAGCCATAGCTCTCTATGGAGAGGCGGGTGTCAGTGGAGATGTGTCCGCTGACACCCGCCAGCATCCAATTTGATCCAATCCTGTCCACTAAAGAAGATGGATGGGGATCCATCTCCATTTGACCACCCCATAGAGAACTGCATAAGCGGATTGGACACGGAACTGTCATTCGCCAGCTCAGTGGGGAACAGTGAACAGATCCCCTCCTTGATGGAACTATCTATCAATAAAACTATAAATAAATAAAGTTTTAACCGGTTCCAGTCCAGGCCAATTCTGACATTTCTCTCATACACTATATTGTCAAAAGTATTGGGACGCCTGCCTTTACACGCACATGAACTTTAATGGCATCCCAGTCTTAGTCTGTAGGGTTCAATATTGAGTTGGCCCACCCTTTGCAGCTATAACAGCTTCAACTCTTCTGGGAAGGCCGTCCACAAGGTTTAGGAGTGTGTCCAGTGGCAGCTGGTGTTTTTATTTTTGGTGGGGAGGGTAAACAACCACCTCCCGTTCCCGCTTGGTCGGGTCACCCGCAGCCCCCGAGGGGGGTCTCGCGGTCAGTCAGTCGGCACTTACCCCATCGACAGTTGCAGGCGGGCAGCACTCCTACAGCGATGGGTGGGCATCTCCTCCTCCTATTCGCTTAAAAGAAGTGGACGGCAGGCTCAGGGTTCCCATTCCACGGGTATACAAACAATGGCAGTGACGTCAGCATGTCCTCCTGGCGTACGTTTCGTCTTCAAACAGACGTCGTCGTCCCCTGCCCTTCCCAGCTCTAAGGCTGAGAACCGAGCGGTCTAACACCGCCAATCACTCAGTTCTCGGTGCGCCCTGAGCAGAGAGCTGGTGACTGTCAGTCTCTGCCTCTCCACTCTGCCCCCCCGCTCACTGAAACACTGAACTGAGTGCACCCTCTTTTCTAGTCCAGAGGGCCTCCACTATCCCTCCTCTTAGTCCAGGGCCTCCAGACATCTGCTGTCCTAGTCCAGGGCCTCCAGTACGTCTCCTTCGGGACCTGATCCTTTACCACCAACCACACCGTTTCCGGGGACCTACCTACCCCCCCACCATGTTCACTTTATGACCTGATCCACTCCCCCACGGACCTCCAGGGTCTAATCCTCTCCCCCACGGACCTCCGGGGCCTGATCCTGTCGTTTACAGACCTCCGGGACCTGATCCTGTCGTCTACAGACCTCCGGGACCTGATTCTCCTCCCTATCACCTCCGGGAGACCTGATCTTTTCTCCCACGTGAGTCAAGTCACAAAGTCACTCGCCCCCCCGTCTCACCTCTCCGTCTCTGACTGTCAGTGGTCGAGAGACGAGTCCCGCGTGGCTCTTGACTCACTAACCGCCACAATCTGGCGAGCCAAGAGTCGGAATCTCGACCCTTCCCGTCCCCTGCTGCTGCAGACAA
>BLSH010353829.1:375560-393912 GCA_018402905.1 Glandirana rugosa | reverse complement strand
AACCCCTGAATAACAACCCCCCACCATAATCCCCCCTCCACCAAATGATTTGGACCAGTGCACAAAGCAAGGTCCATAAAGACATGGATGAGTGAGTTTGGGGTGGAGGAACTTGACTGGCCTGCACAGAGTCCTGACCTCAACCCGATAGAACACCTTTGGGATGAATTAGAGCGGAGGCTGCGAGCCAGGCCTTCTTGTCCAACATCAGTGCCTGACCTCACAAATGCTCTTCTGGAAGAATGGTCAAACATTCCCATAGACACTCCTAAACCTTGTGCATGGCCTTCCCAGAAGAGGTGAAGCTGTTATAGCTGCAAAGGGTGGACCAACTCAATATTGAACCCTACGGATTAAGACTGGGATGCCATTAAAGTTTATGTGCATGTAAAGGCAGGTGTCCCAATACTTTTGGTAATATAGTGTACTTTAGGCTGCATCTCGTGGGCATGTGCAAGAACGCACAGTGTTTTTGCCTGTTTGCGCACCGCACGCATACGGCAGTCTATTGATTTCAAGGGGCTGCCCCTGCACACAACAAGCATGGCAGAGTTGCTCATCCGAGCTGCGACCTTTTATTTTTAATTGTTTTTGTGTGTGACAAACGCATGTCGCGTTTGGGGTGGCGTTAGGCTAGGTTCACATTGAGGCGTGCCCGGAGCGCGAGCAACATCGCACGCGTTCCCCACAGGCACGGAAACGCACTGCTCTTTAGCAGACACGTGGCGTTGACATTAATTGTTAATGGCACCCCAACGCATCAGCAAACAAGCACATTTTCGCGTTTGAACCAGCGCCCCCTAGTGCTGCTTGGCGGAAGTGCTAACCACTATATTGCAGAGTGTGTGACCCAAAGGTCACATTCCATAACAGACCACACATTCCGGGGGTTCAACCGGTCCCCCTTCATCATGGCTTGGTGAATGCTAAAAAAGAATTATACAAGACCGGTGGGGTCTCCAAACTACGGCCCAAGGGCCACATCTGGCCCGCTGCAGGATTTTATCTGGCCCTTAGCTTGGGTCAGTGGTGCATCCTCAATGGGCACTCATTGAGGATGAAGGTCAGCAGGGGCTTTCTATGATCTCCACTTGTAATATAAGGGGGGACTCTGACGGGGACCCTGATCTAAGGGGGGACCCTGAGATAAGAAGGGGCTCTAATGGGGATCCTGATTTAAAGGGGTATTAATCCCCAAACCAGAAATTTAATATATTTCTGCTTACCAATCATTAGATTCGTTTTATTTTATAGGCTTTCTTCCATAGTGCGCACAGGGTGTGCTGGATGTGCCTGGGCACACCCTAATTACATGTGCGGCGCAGATTCCCCTGTTCTATTGACACTGACCACTGCCCTGCCCCCCACCGTCCATGTTTTCATGTTTTAATACATTTTAAAATGTTTGTTACATTTATTTCCAGAAGTGTGTGCATGGGTATATATAATATGCACACACACGCATGTGCATTTTTAGCTTTGGGGGTGCAGTAGGCTGCGCACACCTATGCTTTCTTCCCTGGTGATCTTCTGTATTAGTGAGACACAACTCTGGAGGAATGAGCAGAGGAGGCACAGCAGACAGCAGCATTGTCAGTCGGGGGGGGGGGGGTGATGATCAGTGGTATAAGCAAACGTTAACTGTGGTGAATGGCTTTCCTTTCATGGCAGCTTGCTTACTGTTCACATGCTGTGATTGGCTACAGCTAATCACATGGTACAGGGTGCCAGGTACCATGTGATAGCTGTGGGCCGATCAGCATCACAACAGCAAGCAAATTCGAATCGTTTTCAGATTTCAATTTGAAAATTCCTCGAATGTGAATAGTTTTCCAATTTCCAAATAGAACAAAATAGAATAGAAAACGAAGGAATAGAACAGAGCAAAAACCCCAATAAACTGGAAAAGAACATAACAGGATACAGAAGAATAGAATACAACGGCTCTGTTCCCCTCCCCCACATTCTATTCTATTATTTTCTGTTCTATTCCCCTCTATTGTATTCTATCTTTTCCCATTCTATTCCTCCACTTTCCACTCCACCCCCCCATTCTCCTTGGAAATTGGAAAACTGTTCGAATTGATTCGAAAACTAATAAACAAAACGAATTAAACGAATGAAAATGATTTTTCTCCCTCTGACCATGCCTAGTTACTATAAGCAGGTTGGCAAGAAACAGGGCTGGTGCCAGGATTTTTGACACCGGATGGACGGAGCAGCTGCCTGAGACTGAGTTAGCATGGGAAAACAGCGTCCGGGCGCCCCTAGGCAGCTGACTAGTCTGCCTAGTTGTAGCACCGGCCCTGGCAAGAAATAAAATACTTTGCTCTCTTCCAGCTTCTTTGACTCAAGCGATGCCTGCATGGCGTTTCTCAGGGTGGGTGACGACGATGGACCACGCCCGTGCAATGTGTGTTAAAGTGCCTCCCCCTTGTAGTCACCATGTGACAGGGTGGCAACGCAGGAGCACAGCCGGGCGACAGGGACAGAGCGTTGTCACCCTATACAGGAAGTACCAGAGCAAGGCTTTCAATGGGCATCAAATTAATTTTTATTAGGTCCCCCTTGCTAGTAGCGGGTTGGACCCCCTTTATTAGGTCCCCATTGCTAGTAGCGTGTTGGACCCCCTTTATTAGGTCCCCCTTGCTAGTAGTGGGTTGGACCCCTTTTATTAGGTCCCCCTTGTTAGTAGCGGTTTGGACCCCCTTTATTAGGTCCCCCTTGCTAGTAGCGGGTTGGACCCCCTTTATTAGGTCCCCCTTGCTAGTAGCGGGTTGGACCCCCTTTGGCCTTCATTCTTGGTGGCAGAGATACAACAAGGTGTTGGAAACGTTCCTCAGAGATTTCCCTCCATAGTGACAATGATGACATCACACAGTGACAATGATGACATCACACAGTGGCTGCAGATTTGTCGACTGCACATCCATGATGGGAATCTCCCATTCCACCGCATCCCAAAGGGTCTCTATTGGATGAGATGTGGGGAGTGGAGGCCATTGGAGTGCAGGGACCTCAATGTCCAGTGGTGAGATGATTGGAGCTCTGTGATTGGTGCATTATCCTGCTGGGAGGAGCCATCAGAAGATGGGGACACTGCAGTCATAAAGGGGTGGACATGGTCAGCAAAAATACTCAGGTAGGCCTGTGGCGTTTAAACCCAAGGGGCCCAATGTGTGCCCCCCCCCCACCATTACACCCCCACCACCAGCCTGAACCGGTGATACAAGGCAGGATGGATCCATGCACCAAATTCTGACCCCACCATCTGAATGTCGCAGCGGAAATCCAATCTCCTCAGACCCGGCAATGTTTCTCCAATCTTCTATGGTCCAATGTTGGTGATCCGGTGCCAATTGTAGCCTCAGTTTCCTGTTCTTAACTGACAGAAGTGGCACCCGGTGTGGTTGTCTGCTGCTGTAGCCCATCTGCTTCAAGGTTGGATGTTCAGAGATGGTGTTCTGCATACCTTGGGTGTAACGAGGGGTTATTTGAGTTACTGTTGCCTTTATATCATCTGGAACCGGTCTGCCCATTCTCCTCTGACCTCTGACTTCAACGTGGCATTTTTCTCCACACAACTGCCGCTTACTGGATATTTTCTCTATTTCCCACAATTCTCTGTAAACCCGAGAGTTGGTTGTGTGTGAAATTCACAGAAATACTCAATACCCGTCTGCCGCCAACAACCATGCCACGTTCAAAGTCACTTAAATCCCCTTTCTTCCCCATTCTGATGCTCGGTTTGAACTTCAGTAAGTCGTCTTCACCACGTCATTGCGTCTAGATGCTTAAATGCAATGAGTTGCTGCCATGTGATTGGCTGATTAGCAATTTGTGGTACCAAGCAATTGACCGGTTGTACCTAATAAAGTGGCCGGTGAGTGTATTGCCTGGCTGTGCCGCCCTCCTCCGCAGTAACAGCACTGTGGGCGAGCGGCAATTGGTTCATAGAAATGTCTATGGGACCGTAGGCTGAACCCAAAAAATGAACTACTAATACATACAATACAGCGTAACGGATTGAATATTGGCCTCAGACTTTTATTTTTGGTTTAATGATTGATAAATAATTCATTCAATTTGTTTATTACATGAATCATACATAAAGCCAAACCAATACTCATAATAAGAACATTACATTGAACCAATAAATTCCACTCAACTTTCCTCTTCGACAGAAGCGGTGAAACCACATAAATTAGGACGGCTGCAATGGAAGGGAGGGGGGTTTTGGTTTTGGATGTCTTTCCGTTATTGATTTAATCAAGCACTTTTATTTTTATTGGTCTCTGGAGGAGCATGGAAGGACATGGAAAGTATGGAAGACGTGGAAAACATGGAAGACATGGAAAGTATGGAAGACATGGAAAGCATGAAAGACATGGAAAGCATGGAAGACATGGAAAGTATGGAAGACCTGGAAAACATGGAAGACATGGAAAGCATGAAAGACATGGAAAGCATGGAAGACATGGAAAGTATGGAAGACATGGAAAGTGTGGAAGGACATGGAAAACATGGAAGACATGAAAAGCATGGAAGACATGGAAAGCATGGAAGGACATGGAAAACATGGAAGACATGAAAAGCATGGAAGACATGGAAAGCATGGAAGACATGGATAGTATGGAAGACCTGGAAAGTATGGAAGGACATGGAAAACATGGAAGACCTGAAAAGCATGGAAGACATGGAAAGCATGGAAGACATGGAAAGCATGGAAGACATGAATAGTATGGAAGACATGGAAAGTATGGAAGGACATGGAAAACATGGAAGACATGTAAAGCATGGAAGACATGGAAAGCATGGAAGACATGGAAAGTATGGAAGGACATGGAAAACATGGAAGACATGAAAAGCATGGAAGACATGGAAAGCATGGAAGACATGGAAAGCATGGAAGACATGGATAGTATGGAAGACCTGGAAAGTATGGAAGGACATGGAAAACATGGAAGACATGAAAAGCATGGAAGAAATGGAAAGCATGGAAGACATGGAAAGCATGGAAGACATGGAAAGTATGGAAGGACATGGAAAACATGGAAGACATGGATAGTATGGAAGACCTGGAAAACATGGAAGACATGGAAAGCATGGAAGACATGGAAAGTATGGAAGGACATGGAAAACATGGAAGACATGGAAAGCATGGAAGACATGGAAAACATGGAAGACATGGAAAGCATGGAAGGACATGGAAAGTATGGAAGGACATGGAAAGTATGGCAGGACATGGAAAGCATGGAAGACATGGAAAGCATGGAAGGACATGGAAGACATGGAAAGTGTGGCAGGACATGGAAAGCATGGAAGGACATGGAAAGTATGGCAGGACATGACATGGAAAGTATGGAAAGCATGGAAGGACATATAAGGCATGGAAGACATGGAAAGCCTGGAAGACATGGAAAACATGGAAGGACATGGAAAACATGGAAGGACATATAAGGCATGGAAGACATGGAAAGCATGGAAAGCCTGGAAGACATGGAAAACATGGAAGGACATGGAAAACATGGAAGGATATATAAGGCATGGAAGACATGGAAAGCATGGAAGACATGGAAAACATGGAGTGCATGGACATTGAAGGTGCATGAAAGGACCATTACCCAACGTCCACATGCTAACACTTGGAAAGTATGGCAGGACATGGAAAGTATGGAAGATATGGAAAGCAGGGAAGGACATGGAAAGCATGGAACACATGGAAAGCATGGAAGGACATATAAGACGTGGAAGACATGGAAAGCATGGAAGACATAAAAAGTATGGAAAGCATGGAAGGATATGGAAAGCATGGAAGGCATGGAAGACATGGAAAACATGGAATGCATGGACATTGAAGGTGCATGAAAGGACCATTACCCGATGCCCACATGCTAATACAGGTAAGCACTGCCGTACAGTGTATGTGTAATGACTGGACCAATAGACCTCTGAGGTCCACCAGGGTTCCATGGGTGGGGTGATGTAAAATTGCTTCCCCCTCCCCTCCACCTTACATTCCTCAAGGTCTTGGGTCACTGTTCACCTTCACTAAATTATCTTTCGTTTACCATCTGTCCAATGAATATATGGATTTGTGTGAGAGAATCTCATGATTAAGATGAATTGCAGCTCTCTAGTTCAATCGCTTTAAATTAATCATTGATCTACGGACTTTCCTACAGAGCAGAAAGTCAATACCAAATACATTCCTCATGGAGGAAAGGGCCATGGGGAATTGTATGTCATGCGTTTTCCCGTAGAAAGAGCTTCAAGACACGACGATTTTTTTCCAGAACCAAACAAGTGGAAAAAAGACTCAGTTTCATTACACAACATTGATAGGATTATTAAAGTGGAACCCAGAAACTAGTAGAGTTGACCGGAGTAGTGTTGCCTACCACAGGAATTCCAACCTTCCAGGGGATCCCACACGTATGGTGTATACATAGTTACAATGATCCAAGCTGGACTACAGTTACTATGTAAAAATATTGCTCGGGTTGATTTGCTTTGCTCCAGTGTAGGCTGCTCTCCTTGCCCGGTCCTGAACTGGACTATGGACTATGGGACCCGTAGTCTGCATAGAGCAGTACACATGACCATAACTAATATATGGAGTTGAGAGCTTGTAGGTGGGGTGCAGCGCAGTGGGAATAACACACCCAGTCCCGGCGTAATGAGGGAACTTGTATTGAAATAATGCAAAGGCAGTTCACAAATAACCCGGTGGGAAAGCCCCCTAACCGGGAACACCACAGGTCCAACAGCGTGTAGAGCAGGACGCAGCTGAACTGACAGCGCTTGTTGAGAGGGGAAGAATGCGGCTTGGCCGCCTTGTGCCCAAACGGGCAGGTGTCCAGAGAAGTCAGGAACCTTTCCCTACTGCTAGTTCTGACCCTACCAGATGGGGTGCCCGCAGGGGAGGGCTGGGCCAGGGGGCAGGGTGGCAATTGCCCCCCAGGCCACCCTAACTTACCTTCAAAATGGCCGACAGCCACTGCCCGCTCACACTTTTTTCTTCTTGTGGAGGAAGGAAGCAGGGGCCAGGGGTGCAGCCACCAACTAACTGCAGGCAAAGGGGGGGGTGGCACCCAGGGCCAGCTGTGCTGATGGGCACTGGCGAGCCTGCATGCTGGGCACTGATCAGATTGCATTTGATAGGCACTGGTGAGGCTGCATTGATGGGCACTGGTGAGGCTGAATTGATGGGCACTGATGAGGCTAAGCTGATAGGCACTGGTGAAGCTGCATTGGTGGGCACTGATGAGCTGCATTGATGCATTATTTTTGTTAAACCTCCTTTGTTGCTATTAACATTAAATTATATTACCACATTGTATCATATTTGTCTTGCTTCATAAAATCAATATCCATTCTAAAATCAGGTGGGCATGGATGGTGAGCTGGTTCGGTGGTTCAATGGGCCACTTGACTGGACTTGCCCCCCAGGCCTAAGGCCACCAGCCCTCCCCTGGGTGCCCGTCCCTATTCTACCAAAATTAAGGGAAAAAGAAGGGGGATGTGGTAAGAGAAACCAAACCACGGTAAGAAAAGCCTCACTAGGGAACGCACTGCAGCTTGTGCCCTATTCTACCAACTTGCAAATGCGCGCCAAACCTGAGAGCCGGCCAGGGCCTTAAAAAGGCTCTGCCTGAATTAAGATGGCCGCCAGAGTCACATGGGGCGGCATCCAATGGGATAGTTTCCCCAGTGACTCAGGAAACCATAGAAGAACCCTGTTCCTCCTGACTTCCTCTCCAAGTGCAGTGCAGCTGTTGAAGTGCGCCACCTGCAGGGGAGAAAGTGGACTGCACCTGCCTACAAGATCACAGGAGACGTTACGAGGAGGCAAAAAAACAAACGAGTTCATGACAAAAAACAAGTTTACAGGACCATTAGATAAAGGATGTGTGTGGATTGTTTTTTGAGAATAATGATATTTTTTAGTGTCACTTTAATTGACGCCCCGAAGATTTGCATCCAGCACCTCGTTTTCCACCTTTCGTCGGTTTCAGGTGTCCCAACCTGTAATAGATAGAAACCCTGATTAAGGCAATGATGACTGCTTACCGATTTCTATAATGAAATGCTGAGAATACAACCCCCCCACCCTTCCCCGGATAAGAAGCACTTCCCACCGGACAATTCACCTGTGGAAAGTCTTTATCAGCCATTGTTGTGTCAGTCAATACTCTGAGAGCCCTCTGGAGAGCTCTGTAGGAGCTGAGTCAATAAAGAGCCATTAGCTAGATCCACACATGGCACGGGGTGTTTGTATGATAGTGATGAGTGTGACGGGGTCTCTAAATTCCGGGATAGCAGTGCTGAGCGGGTGGATGAAGACTGGGCTTCACATCAGGGGAGGGCTGGGCCGGGTGGCAATTGCCCCCCGGGCCACCCTTACTTACATTCAAAATGGCCGACGGCTGCTGCTCACTCACAATTTTTTATTCTTGTGGAGGAAGGAAGAAGGGGCCACCAACTAACTGCAGGCAAAGGGGGGGGGCGCCCAGGGCCGGCCCTGCCATGGATCCCGCTGGGCCCATTGGGCTGCCTCAGGGGGGTGCCGCCAGATTACACAGAGCGGGGATCTCCCGCTTACAAAGTCCTATCTCCTGGACCAGCTTCTATAATAGCACACTGGTAATGTCTATCATAGGAGCCGGTCCAGGAGGCGGGACTTCATATGACAGCGGCCGCGCCAGGTAAGCAGGAGAGCCCCACTTTGTGTAATTTGGCGGCTCTCCGCTCTCTGCATTGCAGGCTGCATTGGATGGGCACTGATCAGGCTGTGCTGATGGGCACTGATCAGGCTGTGCTGATGGGCACTAATCAGGCTGCATTGATGGGCAATGATCAGGCTGCATTGATGGGCAATGATCAGGCTGTGCTGATGGGCACTGGCGAGCCAGCATTGATGGGCACTGATCAGGTTGCATTGATGGACACTGGCGAGGCTGCATTGATGGGCACTGATAAGTCTGCATTGACGGGCACTGATCAGGCTACATTGGATGGGCACTGATCAGGCTGTGCTGATGGGCACTGATCAGGCTGTGCTGATGGGCACTGATCAGGCTGTGCTGATGGGCACTAATCAGGCTGTGCTGATGGGCACTAATCAGGCTGCATTGATGGGCAATGATCAGGCTGCATTGATGGGTAATGATCAGGCTGTGCAGATGGACACTGGCGAGGCTGCATTGATGGGCACTGATAAGTCTGCATTGACGGGCACTGATCAGGCTGCATTGATGGGCACTGATCAGGCTGCATTGATGCATTATTTTTGTTAAACCTCTTTTGTTGCTATTAACATTAAATGATGTTACCACTTTGTATCATATTTGTCTTGCTTCATAACATCAATATCCTTTCTAAAACCAGGTGGGCATGGATGGTGAGCTGATTCGGTGGTTCAATTGGCCACTTGACTGGACTTGCCCCCCAGGCCTAAGGCTGCCGGCCCTCTCCTGCTTCACATGAACCAACTTATGCAGAACAGACATTTGGTGCACCTTAGACTTTGTTGTGTTTGGTAATAAATCGCTTTTCGGAGGTTCATATGTTCACGAATCTCCAAATGGACATGGTAACGAATGTCAACAAATCCAAAAAAAAAAAAAGGTAATAATGAAATTAATGAATGCATTTGCTCCATTTCCACCCGAAATATCGAAACCAAAAACTAATCTATAGCAATCTTCTAAAAAAAAAAAAAAACCCTCATTTTTCGAATCCATTCGAATCCCAGACCAACGAATACTGTATACGAAATTAATTCTGAAGATAGGAAAAAAATTTCGAACAATGTATCGCTTCAACATAATGAATATTACAAAACAAAATTCTTCAATTAAGGAATACATCGGAAATGAAAATTACCGGCGTGCACTTGTCTAGTGCACCTACATACCTCAGCGCAGGGCTATCCAATATCATTTCCCAAAGTTTAGGAACTAAGTGCTATCTGATATCAGCTCTCCAGATTCAGGACTCCAGGGCTATCTAAAATAACTTTACCAAGTCAGGGCAGCCATCAGAAATTTTGGGGCCCCTTACACAGCTTTAGACCTGCCCCCCCCCCCATGTGACCACCAACATTCCCCAGGGCCCACCCACTGGCCATCCCACCACAGGGGTGCACACATGCCACAGCCGCAGTAGGAATTATACCCCCTGTCACACTTACCAGGTGTAGCCAAGCATGACCCATTCAAGTGAAGTGAAGTGGGCAATGCATGCCAGTGTGGGATCCAAGGGGTTAAAAATACAGTGCACAGGCAGCACAGCCTCACCCAATGCTTTCAATAAGACCTCGTGCCGAACCATAGGTGCTGGAGGTCCCAAACTTGGACCATTTTTGGTCCAGGGGACCCTCTCCATGTGAGCCAAGTTTGGTATTTTTATCGCCTATGGTTCGGGAGAACGGTGTCCCCAAACTGGGTGTCCCTCTCCCATAGACTCCAATGTTAATTCCGAAATTCACCCGAGAATTGCCGGTCATGGACTGGTCCATTTGGGGATCCGGTACGGCCGAACCACAGGTGCTGGAGGTCCCAAACGTGGACCAGTTGTTGCCAAGGGGGGCCTCTCTATGTAACCCACGTTTGGTATTTTTATCGGCTATGGTTCGGGAGAACAGTGTCCCCAAACCGGGTGTCCCCTGCCATAGACTCCAATGTTAACTCCGAAAATTACCTGAGAATTGCAGCTCAATGATTGGTCAATTTAGGGACCCGGTAATGTCCGAACCATAGGTGCTGGAGGTCCCAAATGTGGACCAGTTGTTGCTTAGGGGGCCCTCTCTTTGTGATCCAAGTTTGGTATTTTTATCAGCTATGGTTCGATAAACATTGTCCCCAAACCAGGTGTCCCCCTCCCATGGACTCCAATGTTAAAGACTGCTAAAGTCTTTGTTGTAAGGGCCCCTTGAGACACTGGGGCCCCTTACAACAGTACTGCCCTGTACCCCCCTGATGGTGGCCCTGCACCAAGTTCAGGACACCAGGACTACTTGAAATTATTGCACCGATGTTAGACTCCAGGGCTATCTAAAGTCAATTCCTCAGGTTCAGGACTCCAGGGCTGTCTGAAATCTTTTCCCAAGTTTAGGACTCCATGGCAATCCAAAATCATTTCTCCAATTTCAGAACTTCAGAGTTACCCAAAATAATTTCTCAGAGTTCGGGACTCTAGAGCTATCCAAAATTATTTCCCCAAGTTGAAGACTTCCAGGGCTATCCAAAATCCTCTCGCCAATTTCAGGACTCCAGGGCTATCAAGAATAATTCCATAAAGTTTAAGACTCCAGAAATATCCAAAATAATTTCGTCAATTTCAGGACTTCAGGGCTGTCCAAAACCCTCTCCAATCTGAGGATTCTTGAGCTATCTGGAACCATTTCCCACAGTTCAAGAATCCAGAGCTATCCAAAATAATTTCCCTGAGCTTTGGGTTCCAGGGCTATCCAAAATCATTTCCCCAAGTTCAGGCCTCCAGGTCTATGCAAAAATATTTCCTTGATTTCAGGACTCCCGGGCTATACAAAATAATTTCCTTAAGTTTAAGACCCCAGGCAGGGCCGGTGCTAGACTATTTGTGCCCTAGGCAAGACCACCCCCCCCCCAAAAAAAAATAAAAATAAATAAAACTGGACTGTTCCAGCACATAATGCCCCCCCTTTAACCCTCTGCCCCCTTCCAGCACACACAAAATAGTTTGTTGGTGGGACACCAGTGAGTAACAACAGCCGCTCCATCCCTTGTTTAATTGATACAAAGATATCTCCCTTGGGACTATGTTAGCAGCAATAGAAATCACACAGTTTTTGGGAAAGTATATTTTGAATAAAATATCTTTTATTAATCCTTATAGAAATGTATTAGATACATTGAAAGGTTCTCAAAAAATAGGTCCAAACTAGACCATCCTTTGTGCAGGGTCACGGAATTAGATTGTGAGCCCACCACCGTTGTTCCGACGCGTTTCAACCCCTAATGTAAGATCTTCCTCAGGGGATGGATGGTGGAAACAATCCTATCCATGCAAAGTAAATACAAAATAATATGTAAGAGACACAGACTTGTTAATCCACTTACATCATACATTGTTACTGATACATCAACGTTTTATATGGTTATTGAATGCCATCAACTTAAAGCATGTCCTACAAGGATGGTCCCAAGAAGCAGTGGAAGCAGCCAAGGCTGGGTCCAGGCCCAGAAAATGACCCCCCAGGACCAGAGAAACAAAATGAGGAGAGAAAAACTGGCCAAAAGTAGGTACGCTTGAATGAAACAAAGAAAGGAGGGAGACCACTAAGGATCCCAAGCATGGGCACAAGCTCATCTGAAATCTTTCCCTAAACTCAGGACTCTTCTCTACCTTCTGGTCCCTGGGAGCTCAAACCCCAAAACCAAAGATTGACCTTCCAACCAGGAGCTCTGCCAATCCCAAACCAAGGGCAAGATATCCCACATACTCAGTGGGCTTTAAGCTAGTGTTCCACACCTTGCCCTACACCAGTGGTTCTCAACTCCGGTCCTCAGGACCCACTAACAGGCCAGATTTTAAGTATTACCTTGGGGAGATGTAGACTAGAATGCTGCAATCACTGAGCAGCAAATGATATCACCTGTGATGTATTTCAGTTATCCTGCAAACCTGGCCTGTTGGTGGGTCACGAGGACAGGAGTTGAGAACCACTGCCCTACACGGACATGGGAAGCTTCCAACGTGAGATTAGTCTACACCACTATTCTAAGCTCACCCTATAGCTCTCCGCTTCCTGTAGCCTCTTGCATCGGGAAAGTGGTCTTATCCCCCAACAATGCTAACAACATTGCAGTATATCCATTGTTCCCAGTTTGAACAACACAGAACTCTTCTGCTATTTAAAGTCAACAGGAGGAGAACCTCGGTACCCACACATGGCATATATAAAGAATGTCCTTCTGAATCCCTTCTCCCAAGGTGGTGCCCATTGGTTTCCCCCAAAGGGGGAAAGTGCCCACCAATGGGTAGCTTACAGTTTAGAGAAATGGGTCCTTCTTCTTTACACGAGGCCTTTTCCATTCCCAACCACCGACCAACAACAGCCCCTCCTACTAGGGTCCTAAATACTCCCAAGGAAAGCAGAATGAGGCATCCAATAAAGGAGACCTAAGGCCCGTTTGCAGGTTGGGTGGGGAAATAGCACAATGAGTCCCAGTGCAATGGAAGAACTTGTACTGAAATGATGCAGAACCAGTTCACAAATAACCCGGTGTGAAGGCAGCCCAACCAGGAACACTGACAGTTCCAACAGCGTGTAGAAAGCGGAATGTAGCTGAGCTGTCAGCGTCTGCGCAGAGGGGAAGAATGGGGCCTGGCTATCTTGTGCCCAACAGGGAGATGTCCAGAGAAGTTTCAACCCTATGCTTTCTTTCCTCATCAGGAACCTTTCCCTACCACTAGTACTGGACCTTTCCCTACTCTACCAACTATGTGCCAAGTCTGGGAGCCAGAGCTTTAAATAGGCCCTGCCTGACCCAAGATGTCTGCCAGAGTCTCATTGGGCGGCCAATTGAATGTTTCCACAGTGACCCAGGAAACCATAGAGGAATTGTGCTGCTCTTGGCTTCCTTTCCAACTGCAGTGCCACTGTGGAAGAGCGCCACCTGCAGTGAAGAAAGTAGACTGCCCCTGTCTACATGATACTTGCAAGTTTAGTCTTTTTTTTTAGTATTTAACTCCTTCAGATCCGCGCTATAGCCAAAGTACGGCTCCAGCGCGGATCTGAATTTCCGGGACGACGTCCATGGAAGTGGTCCCCTGTGCACACTCCCGGCGGCGCGCACGGCCACCGCACACTGCATTGGGCGTGCCCGCGGGTCAGGCGGACTAGATGTCCGCTCGAGACCCGCGATCGCCTGACAGAGCTGCAGAACGGGGAACTGCTGATGTAAACACGGCGGTTCTCCGTTCTGTGAGGGGGGCATGGCAGATCTACTGATCCCTGTCACTGGGTTCAGTTAGATCTGTTCTGTCCCAGCCAGCCCATCCCCAAAACAGTTAGAACACAATGAGGGAACACAGTTAACCCCTTCACTGCCCCCTGCAGGTTAACCCCTTCACTGCCAATGACATTTATACAGTAATCAGTGAATATTTAAATTTCTGATCGCTGTATAAATGTCATTGGTCCCAAAAAAGTGTCAAAAATGTCCGACATGACCGCCGCAATGTCGCAGTCCCGATAAAAATCGCAGATCGCTGACATTACTAGTAAAAAAAAAAATAATAATAAAAACGCCATAAATTAATTCCCATAGTTTGTAGACGCGATAACTTTCGCGCAAACTAATCAATAGACGCCAATTGCGATTTTTTTTTTACTAAAAATATGAAGAATAATAGAAATCGGCCAAAACTGATGAATATATTTTTTTATCTTTTTTTTTTTTTGGATTTGTGTTTTAGCAAAAAGTAAGAAATATTTTTTTTTTTTTTGCAAAACTGTCGCTCTTTTTTTTATTTATAGCGGCGATCAGAAATGACGCAGAGGGGATCAAATACCACCAAAAGAAAGCTCCATTTGTGGGGGAAAAGTGATAAAAAAATTGGTTTGGGTACAACGTCGCATGACCGCGCAATTTTCATTCAAAATGCGACAGCGCTGAAGGCCGAAAATTGGTCTGGGCAGGAGGGGGGGTTTAAGTGCCCAGTAAGCAAGTGGTTAATATCATACAACCTGGTCTTTATTTATTACAGGTATCTATAGTGCACCAACATATTACACAGCGCCAGTGGCGGCCAGTGCATTGAGGGCGCACGGGCGCTGCCCCACCCTTCCTATCCATGCGCTTGGCTTGCAGGGATAGGCGGGGGGATGAGTTTGTTGAAGCACGTGATTAGAGCCAGAGGCTCTAATAGGCTTCAAAATAGGGTGGGCTTGCGGCACAGAGAGTGTGCCCCCCCCCGATGACTAAGTGCCGTGGCAGCACACAGCCCCCCATGAGCAAGTGCCGAACCACGCGTGGGGGGGGGCTTGCTGGTTGTTTGCAGCCCCCCCTCCCAATAAACCCACAAGTCGCCACTGCACAGCACTATACACAATGTAGAAATACGTCAGTCCCTGATCTCAAGGAGCTTACAATCTAACGACACATGCAGGGGCATTGCTAGGGGGTGGCTATTGGGGCTATAGCCCCGAGTCTGGGACCCATAGCCCCGAGTCTCTTACCGGGTGGGTGCAGTTCTGCAATTAGCAGGTATGTCTCTCTGGGGACCCTGATGTAAGGGGAATCCACACTCAGGTATGTAACAATATATAATATATTATATACATGTGTATGCCCACTCAAGCGTATGACTTTACTTTGCTGCTATGGGCTCTAGCCTTTTGTAGACCTAGCAATGCCCCTGGGCACATGCATATCCTTGGGCCAGTAAAGGAGCCAATTAACCCAGCAGATGACTCTGGAATGTGGGAGGAAACCAATGCAAGCACCAGGAGAACATGCAAACTCCATGCAGATAGTGTCCTGGTCGGAGTTCAAACAAAGGGCCCCTGTGGTGAAAGGCGGAAGTGCTAATCACTAAACCGCTGAGGCTCCAGGCTCTGTGACAGAGGAGCTTACAATTCTTCCTATTGTAACACCTTCCGCTGTGGCCGATCATTACACTGGCAGCACTCTGACTCTTCCTGAACTCTGTGCGTCGGCCTGGACGTCAGTCTCCTAGCTCTTCAAATGCTGCACTTCACTGTCAGTTCCTTCACCAGCTCCAGGTGACTCAGAGAATAAAGTTTGAGCTCCTTACATTGTGACCGCACCAATTCCCAGATACTGCCCCCGGGGGCAACTACTGCCCCGCGCATGGCACCCCCCCTCCCCTCCTCCGGTGCGGTCACCCCCTTCATACTTCTCCTGCGCCGCCTCCCTTTTCTGTAATTCTCTTCCATCACTTTCTATACAGATTACTGATCCTGCACTGCTTTGCAATTCGTTTATCATGAACATTGTACAATGGAAAAAGTATTCATACCCCTTGAGATTCCCCACATTTTCTCATGCGACACCCAAAAATGTAAATTTATTTTATTGGGATTTTATGTGATGGACGACACAAAGTGACTCATAATTGTGAAGTGGAAGGAAAATGATAAACGATACAAATAAATCTGTGAAAAGTGTGGGGGGCATTTGTATGGCACCCCCCCGGAGTCAATACTTTGTAGAACCGCCTTTCCCTGCAATTACAGCTGCAAGTCTTTTTGGGGAAGTCTCTGCCAGCTTTGCCCATCTAGAGAGGAGATTTCTGCCCATTCTTCTTTGCAGAATCCCCCAAGCTCTGTCAGATTGGATGGAGGGCGTCTGTGATCAGCAATTTTCAAGTCTTGCCACAGATTCTCCATGGGATTCAGGTCTGGACTGTGACTGGGCCATTCTAACCCATGAATGTGCTTTGCTCTAAACCATTCCATTGTAGCTCTGGCTGGATGTTGAGGGTCGTTGTCCTACTGGAAGGGGAACCTCCGCCCCAGTCTCAAGTCTTTTGCAGACTCTAACAGGTTTTCTTCTAAGATTGCCCTGTATTTGGCTCCATCCATCTTCCCATCAACTCTGAGCAGCTTCCCTGTCCCTGCTGAAGAAAAGCATCCCCACTCCATGAAGCTGCCACCACCATGTTTCACGGTGGGGATGGTGAGTTCAGGGTGATGGGCAGTGTTAGTTTTCCCGCCACACATAGCGTTTTGCTTTTAGGCCACAAAGTTCCATTTTGGTCTCATCTGAGCAGAGCCCCTTCTTCCCCATGTTTGCTGTGCCCCCCACATGGCTTCTCACAAACTGCAAACGGGACTTCTTATGGATTTCTTTCACCAATGGCTCTCTTCTTGCCACTCCTCCATAAAGGGCAGATTTGTGGAGGGCACGACTAATAGTTGTCCTGTGGACAGATTCTCCCCCCTGAGCTGTGGATCTCTGCAGTTCCTTCAGAGTCACCATGGACCTCTTGGCTGCTTCTCTGATGAATGCTCTCCTTGCCCGGCCGGTCAGTTTAGGGGGACGGCCATGTCTTGTTAGGTTTGCAGTTGTGCCACTCTTTCCTTTTTCCGATGATGGATTGAACAGAGCTCCATGAGATGTTCAAAGCTTGGGAGATTTTATAACCCAACCCTGCTTTATATTTCTCCACAACTTTATCCCTGACCTGTCTGATGTGTTCCTTGGCCTTCATGATGCTGTTTGTTCACTAAGCTTCTCTAACAAACCTCTGAGGGCATCACAGAACAGCTGTATTTATACTGAGATTAAATGACACACAGGGGACTCTATTTACTAATTAGGTGACTTCTGAAGGCAATTGGTTCCCCTAGATTTTAGTTAGGGGTATCGGAGTAAAGGGGGCGCCATACAAATGCCCCCCACACTTTTCACAGATTTATTTGTATCGTTTATCATTTTCCTTCCACTTCACAATTATGCGCCACTTTGTGTCGTCCATCACATAAAATCCCAATAAAATACATTTACATTTTTGGGTGTCACATGAAAAAATGTGGGGAATCTCAGGGGGTATGAATACTTTTTCCAGGCACTGTATAATTCAACATAATTCGATCTACACAACATATCTCGTCCTATCTTATTTGTGATGCAATTTACCTTAGAACCTTACAGCAGATGTTCCTGGTAACAATACAATATATTACCATGTAACACAGGCTGACTTTTATGATTCTGTTTTATCCTTTATAATATTTGTCAGCTTCCTTCCAACAGATGTCCTGCGCCATCGATCTTCTCATGCTGAGTGCATGAGAGACCAATGAGGATCATTCACCCAAAAGACGCTTCCTGAACCCATAACACGAGCGGAGCGAATCCGCCCGCCATGGGGCCCATTCAGTTTTATGACTTCTAGAGGCACTGAGACCAAGACGATCCACCCGACCCGACCTGACCCAACCCGACCCAACCCGACCCAACCCGACCCGACCCAATCCGACCCGACCCAACCCAACCCAACCCGACCCGACCCAACCCGACCCAACCCAACCCGACCCAACCCGACCCAACCCAACCCGACCCAACCCGAGAGAAAACTCATCGTCTGTAACCTGAGCAGAGCATTGAAGCTCTCAACGATTCCCTATAAAAGGGACCTGGAGCTTCATTGTAACCAAGAAAACCTCCTGGAGGAAGAACTTCCATCCTGCGTCTTCATACTCTACATACACTATAATCCATCCATCCATCCATCCATCCATCCATCCATCCATCTATCCATCCATCCATCCATCCATCCATCCATCTATCCATCCATCTATCCATCCATCTATCCATCCATCCATCCTACCTAC
>BLSH010353829.1:349312-374643 GCA_018402905.1 Glandirana rugosa | reverse complement strand
AAGGGGGGGCAAGTGCCCCTTCCTGGAATTAGGGATCGGATCAGGGGGTTCCCCACTTATCCTAGCACCGGTGGCCGGCCCTGCTTGCACCTGTACACAGTTTAGCAGGGCCGGTGACAGCTGGTGAGAGGACAGCAAAGGCCTCAAGCGGTGGTCAGGATGACATCCCCCGGTCTACATAGTGCGAGCGTGCGGCCCAGGAGATGGAAAAGAAAGCAGCAAGATGCCAGGAACAGCGGGCACAGCGTCCCTAGCGCCTCCCAGAACCTGGAACCCCTGGACTCCTTAAACCTCCTCACCGATCCCAGGCCCGGAGGACAGACTAACCGGGGGCTTAGAGAACAAGGACAGGCAGGAAATGCAAGCAACCAGGGTCCGCTCCATGTCTCATCATAGATCCGATAGAAGGAACAGAGCATCTCCTGTCCTCACCCAGAATGAAAACTGCCAGCTGCTGGCCATCATGTACATCCTGCTGGCATGCAAGTTACTGTACTCAGACATAGGGGCACACACCACTGAGACATAGGGGCACTAGAGGGACTGCAGACAGGGCTAGGGGTCTCTCTCTCTGACCCCCCTCCCTCTATCACCCCTCTATGTCACCCCCCCCTCTGTCTCTCTGTCACCCCACCCCCCCACATTTATGCAGTCTCTTACAGTCTCTTGTGCCATGTCCACAGTCTCTGACTGTCTCCTGTACCATGTCTGCAGTCTCTGACCATCTCCTGTACCATGTCAGCAGTCTCTGACCATCTCCTGTACTATGTCAGCAGTCTCTGACCGTCTCCTGTACTATGTCCGCAGTCTATGACCGTCTCCTGTACTATGTCTGCAATCTCTGTCTCTGACCATCTCCTGTACTATGTCCGCAGTCTCTGACCGTCTCCTGTACCATTTCTGCAATCTCTGACCATCTCCTGTACTATGTCTGCAGTCTCTGACCATCTCCTGTACTATGTCAGCAGTCTCTGACCATCTCCTGTACTATGTCTGCAGTCTCTGAACGTCTCCTGTACTATGTCTGCAATCTCTGACCATCTCCTGTACTATGTCAGCAGTCTCTGACCATCTCCTGTACTACGTCTGCAGTCTCTGACCATCTCCTGTACTATGTCTGCAGTCTCTGACCATCTCCTATACTATGTCTGCAGTCTCTGACCATCTCCTGTAGTATGTCTGCATTCTCTGACCGTCTCCTGTACTCTGTCCACAGTCTCTGACCGTCTCCTGTACTATGTCTGCAGTCTCTGACCGTCTCCTGTAGTATGTCTGCAGTCTCTGACCGTCTCCTGTACTGTTTCTGCAGTCTCTGACCATCTCCTGTAGTATGTCTGCAGTCTCTGACCGTCTCCTGTACTGTGTCTGCAATCTCTGACCATCTCCTGTACTATGTCTGCAGTCTCTGACCATCTCCTGTACCATGTCCGCAGTCTCTGACCATCTCCTGTAGTATGTGTGCAGTCTCTGACCATCTCCTGTACCATGTCTGCAGTCTCTGACCATCTCCTGTACTATGTCTGCAGTCTCTGACCATCTCCTGTACTATGTCTGCAGTCTCTGACCATCTCCTGTAGTACGTCTGCAGTCTCTGACCATCTCCTGTAGTATGTCTGCAGTCTCTGACCATCTCCAGTACTACGTCTGCAGTCTCTGACCATCTCCTGTACTATGTCTGCAATCTCTGACCATCTCCTGTACTATGTCTGCAGTCTCTGACCATCTCCTGTACCATGTCCGCAGTCTCTAACCATCTCCTGTACTATGTCTGCAGTCTCTGACCATCTCCTGTACTATGTCTGCAGTCTCTGACCATCTCCTGTACTATGTCTGCAGTCTCTGACCATCTCCTGTAGTATGTCTGCAGTCTCTGACCATCTCCTGTAGTATGTCTGCAGTCTCTGACCATTTCCTGTACTACGTCTTCAGTCTCTGACCATCTCCTGTACTATGTCTGCAGTCTCTGACCATCTCCTGTACTATGTCTGCAGTCTCTGACCATCTCCTGTACTGTGTCTGTTTGAAAGTGTTTCTTTCAAACATCGGCATCACTGAGACCTCCTCTGTCACCAAATCCCCCAACATGTCTTCCATGACCGACGATGCCTCAGATCTGCACAAATATGTCACCGGGGCAATAATGTTTGATATATGGCTGATTAATTGCCACCAAGGTTTACACAAACTAAAAATAATTTGTATTCCCTGCCGTGGCCTGCAAAGCTACAGATGGATGTATATTTAATGGGAATGTCTGTTTATAGAGAGAGGTACACAGAATTTTGGTGCGTTGGGACGGCTTCCTGCATGCTTGAGGGCGTCATGATGAAGACGGGGGTCTGTTTATTGTATAGGTCATAGATACACATCACTCTGTGATTAAATACATCAACTCCACATTTCAGGACGAAGCTGGAGAAGACATTTCTTCTAGATTGGTGGTTGTCGGACCTATTGAGACCAAGGCTTGGTAAATTCTTCCAAAATCTTCCACGCCCCAAGAGTATAAAAGTTTCTACTCACACAGCAAAAAATACGTATTGAAATTCTGGAAGGCTCTGGATGTGGTTGGGTGTCATTGTAGGGGGTAGAAGGTCCTGGATGAGTCGGGATACTTGGTGGGCCTGTAAGGGTTGATGTTTCTGAAGGGAGCTGGAGGCAACTATGGTGGTTGGGGTTTCTGGAAGGGGTTGCTGCTCTCTCCAGGAAGCTGGAGGCTTTGTGGGGGAAATGTGAAAGACTGGAGGGCACTGCGTGGCACTGTTGGGGGCACTATGGACTCTGGAGGCTCTGCACAAAGCTAGGAGACACAATGGAGGACTGGGGAGCATGGTGAGAGGTTGGTGGACTCTGTGGTGACTGAGAGCTCTCAGGGAGCCTGGAGGCACTGTGAGAGGTTCAGGGGCACTACAGGCCACTATGGGCAATTAGGTGGCACTATAGGAGTTGGAAGGCAGTGGGCTTCGGTTGGTTGAGAAGCATTGTTTTAGACAAACTTTTATAGGCTGTTGGCTTTGCAGGGGAAATGTGGAAGACTGGAGGGCACTGTGCGATACTGTTGGGGGCACTATGGAGGCTCTGCAATAAGCTAGGAGACACAATGGGGGACTGGGGAGCACGGTGAGAGGTTGGTGGATTCTGTGGTGACTGAAAGCTCACAGGGAGTCTGGGGGCACTGTGAGAGGTGGAGGGGCACTACAGGTCACTATGGGACATTAGGTGGCACTATGGGAGTTGGGAGGCAGTGGGCCTCGGTTGGTTGAGAACCATTGTTTTAGACAAACTTTTATAGGCTGGCGGCTTTGCAGGGGAAATGTGGAAGACTGGAGGGCACTGTGCGATACTGTTGGGGGCACTATGGAGGCTCTGCACAAAGCTAGGAGACACAATGGGGGACTGGGGAGCACGGTGAGAGGTTGGTGGATTCTGTGGTGACTAAAAGCTCACAGGGAGTCTGGGGGCACTGTGAGAGGTGGAGGGGCACTACAGGCCACTATGGGACATTAGGTGGCACTATGGGAGTTGGGAGGCAGTGGGCCTCGGTTGGTTGAGAACCATTGTTTTAGACAAACTTTTATAGGCTGGTGGCTTTGCAGGGGAAATGTGGAAGACTGGAGGGCACTGTGCGACACTGTTGGGGCACTAGGGAGGCTCTGCACAAAGCTAGAAGACACAATGGGGGGCTGGGGAGCAGGGTGAGAGGTTGGTGGACTCTATGGTGACTGAGAGCTCACAAGGAGCCTGGGGGCACTGTGAGTGATTGAGGCGCACTGCAGGCCACTATTGGCCATTAGGTGGCACTATGGGAGTTGGGAGGCATTGGGCTTCGGTTGGTTGAGAACCATTGTTTTAGACAAACTTTTATAGGCTGGTGGCTTTGCAGGGGAAATGTGGAAGACTGGAGGGCACTGTGCGACACTGTTGGGGGCACTATGGAGGCTGGAGGCTCTGCACAAAGCTAGGAGACACAATGGGGGGCTGGGGAGCATAGTGAGAGGTTGGTGGATTCTGTGGTGACTGAGAGCTCACAGGGAGCCTGGGGGCACTGTGAGTGATTGAGGCGCACTGCAGGCAACTATGGGCCATTAGGTGGCACTATGGGAGTTGGGAGGCAGTGGGCTTCGGCTGGTTGAGAACCACTGTTTTAAACAAACTTTTATAGGCTGGAGGCTTTGCAGAGGAAATGTGAAAGACTGGAGGGCACTGAGTGACACTGTTGGGGGCACTATGGAGACTGGAGGCTCTGCACAAAGCTAGAAGACACAATGGGGGGCTGGGGAGCACGGTGAGAGGTTGGTGGACTCTGTGGGGACTGAGAGCTCTCAGGGAGCCTGGGGGCACTGTGAGAGGTTGAGGGCCACTGCAGGCCACTATGGGCCATTAGGTGGCACTATGGGAGTTGGGAGGCAGTGGGCCTCGGTTGGTTGAGAACCACTGTTTTAAACAAACTTTTATAGGCTGGAGGCTTTGCAGGGGAAACGTGAAAGACTGGAGGGCACTGTGTGACACTGTTGGGGGCACTATGGAGGCTGGAGGCTCTGCACAAAGCTAGGAGACACAATAGGGGCCTGGGGAGCATGGTGAGAGGTTGGTGGACCCTGTGGTGACTGAGAGCTCTCAGGGAGCTTGGGGACACAGTGAGAGGTTGAGGGGCACTGCAGGCCACTATGGGCCATTAGGTGGCACTATGGGAGTTGGGAGGCAGTGGGCCTCGGTTGGTTGAGAACCACTGTTTTAGACAAACTTTTAAAGGCTGGAGGCTTTGCAGGGGAAATGTGAAAGACTGGAGGGCACTGTATGACACTGTTGGGGGCACTATGGAGGCTGGAGGCTCTGCACAAAGCTAGAAGACACAATGGGAGGCTGGAGAGCACGGTGAGAGGATGCTGGACCCTGTGGTTACTGAGAGCTCACAGGGAGCCTGTGGGAGGTTGAGCGGCACTGCAGGCCACTATGGGCCATTAGGTGGCATTATGGGAGTTGGGAGGCAGTGGGCCTCGGTTGGTTGATAACCACTGTTTTAGACAAACTTTTATAGGCTAAGTCCACCTTTTAGAGTAGACCATGTTTGGGAAAGCATTTCACACAACATCCCCAAAGACCTAAACCCTCTCCCCCTTAACTGGGGGTGTCTCTTTCAGCAGGCGTCTGTTGAAATTATTTGAGTTTGGTTTTGGATCACTTCATAGAAGTCCAATCTGCCACCATGCGGAAAAAGCTGTAGTCCAGCCACACCTCCATCAGCCTCAGAACATTAGGATGGTACCTCTGTATAGATAGTTGGTCCTTTTAGGACTCCCAATCTGCCTTGGGTCCAGCTGTGCTGCTGCGGGATCCTGGGATATGAATAGTTGGGAATTAGGAGTGAAGGGGGGGGGGGTAGGGATCATTTTACAGAAGACCCTCTAATTGTAAGGATAACAATATAAGTGCGATGTAATGAAGGACATCTGCATGCTCACATGGCGCACACATGGCCGCCACTCATAGCAGACATGTGGCCCGCTGTGCGCTCTGTCAGAGGCGTTGTAGCTGTTACCCAATACAATGTTTATGGAGGGGAATGAGCCTGCAGGTTTTGTTACTTCTAGAAATCATTTCACATGCAGCCCATCATCCAGATCTGAGGTTCAGGGAGTTAATGCCGCCTCCGACGTTCACACATGGAGAGGACTGTAGGTGGTCAAATATTTAAAGGATTAGGAGACCTAAATATAAGTTACTTTATGTGTAGCTAGAAATCCATGCCATAAATTCCAGGGATAGCCGGGACCCCGAGTTGCTGAATTTGCTTCTCAATATTAGAAATAACGTTTAATAAAGCGAGATTATCAAAAGTGCGACACAAGCGGTACAAAAGCAGAGCTAAGGAATGGGGTGCCCTAAACGCAACATGCGAAATCACATAAAGTCACAAAGACGCACGCGCTGTTACACCTGCAGAGCATGGGGGGCTCGTTGATACTCGGGCAGCAGGCAGTTGAACCCAATGTTATATTCTCAAAAGCAGTGGACGGGGGTGGTACATGCCGCAGCTGCGATGCTTTGCTGCAAGAATTGAACCCTCGGACCCATCCAGCACGTGGTACCGCCTGACGATCATCACCCACTTAAGCGGTACCAGGACAGGTTTGTCCAGCACACAGAGCAAGCATGCTGAACTAGGCACCCCCCCCCCCCCCCACTGCTAATGAGTGCCGTCGAATGGGTGTACCGCCCTGTGTCCTGTCTCTGCCCAGTGGTGGCTGCTCATAAGGGGCGCCACCCCCCCAAAGGTGTGCACAGCCTATTGCATTAGGGAGTGCTCCCCAAATTTATTAAAACATGGATGGTGTTAGCAGAGCAGAGGTTGGTGTCAGTAGGTTTTTTTTTATATTATTTTATGTTTTTATTATTGTTTACATTTTTTTTTTAGGAGCCCCGTTGGAGGGCTTTCGTGAAATATCAGCAGGGGGAATCTGCATCACACGGGGTGATTAGGGTGCGCACGCCTATGCACCCTGCTAATCCACGCGCCCAGCCCCTAATCGCTGGGCGCATGGATTCCAATGTTTTTTTTTTTCTTTGAAGCACATGATTAGAGCCTGAGGTTCTAATTGGCTTAAAAAAGGGTGGGCTCGGGGCGCAGGCCACTGAGCCCCGAGCCATCCCACGTATGCGACATTAGCAAATTAACATTCGCTAATGTCTTCCTGCTTCTCCTCCTGGCCAATCAGGAAGCGGGTCCTGAGACCCAATTGGCCTGGAGTCCTAAGACCCGATTGGCCGGGAGTCTAAGACCCAATTGGCCGGGAGTCCTAAGACCCAATTGGCCGGGAATCCTAAGACCCGATTGGCCAGGAAGAGAAACGACCACTGGAACTCAGGAGGAGATGCAATGGGGAAGCCGCGACCTGGATGGGGTAAGAGCAGGGTTGGTGGGTGGCCTGGCAGGCAAAGGGCGAGCGAGTGAAGCGGCGATCGAGCAGGCGATTTATCGAGCGACGGGGAGTGAAGGGGCCAGGTTTGTTTGCCACCCCCCCAAAAAAAAATTGAGCACCAGCCCCCTCTGTCTCTGCTCCTTGCTCCAGCTGCACATGGTTGGCATGGAGTGTGCACTGCACAGACATGGTTGATAGCTGGCTTGCTTTGGAGCGCAGCGTGACAGCAGTAGCTATGAGAGCCGACCTGAAGCCTCTGTCCACTGGCTGCCAGCTGCTGGTCTGGAGTGTGCGGTGAGGGGGTTGCCCCCACTATTTCTGCGCCTGGGATGGCTTCCCCTCCTGCCCACCCCTTGTTCCAGCCCTGCATGCAGCGGCACGGTAGGAAGGCTTTTATAGGTTAAAAATAAGAGGACAAGACGCCTCCTCACTGACTGTCAAACACCCTCTGAAAAGTGGTCCAACGCAGATTGCTCTTTAGAGAGCCCCATCCTATAGACCGGGATAAGAAATGGAACACTCCGATACATTGTTACTGATAAGGCCTCTTGCACACGGCGGGTTAGCAAAAATGAGCTGCAAAGCCACTACCAACGCCAGGAAAAAGCGGCTGTAAAAACGCGCTTTTAGTAGCTTCATGCATTGGCTTTTAGCTTTTAGCAGCGTTTCTCTGCCTCTATTCGAAATCAATGGTTCCCTATGAAAGCCGACTACTGATCTGACTTTCAGCCCATTGATTTGAATAGAAGTCGTATCCAAGTCGGATCATGATGATCCGACTTGTTGTGTGACTTGTGCTGAGGATTTTGAAGGGGAACCCCACACCAAAATTAGAATTAAAAAAATGCATGGGGTCCCCCCCCAAGACCATACCAGACCCTTCAGTCTGGTATGAATTTTGAGGGGAAACCCTACGCCAAAAAAAAAAAAACAGCATAGGGCCCCCACCGAAATCCATACCAGACCTCCTTATCTGAGCCCAGCAGGTCAGGAAAGGGGAGGGCGAGCACACCCCCTCCTGGACCATAACAGGCAACACGCCCTCAACATGGAGGGTGGGGGGGTGCTGGGCCCCCCCCCGCTCCAAAGCACCTTGTCTCTGTGTTGATGGGGACAAGAGCCTCTTCCCAACAACCCTGGACTGTGGTTGTCGGGGTCTGCGGGTGGGGGGGGGCTTATCAGAAATCTGGAAGCCCCCTTTAACAAGGGGCCTCCAGATCTCACCCCTCCCCCAATGTGAATGAGTATGGGGTACATTGTACCCCTACCCATTCCCCCAAAAAACAGGAGTGTAGTGTAAATGAAAACAAGAGATGGTTTTCACAAGTCATTTATTAAAAATCTTCCTCTGGTGATCTCCCTCCGGTGTTCTTCCTTCGGTTTTCTCCGCCACTGCTGTCTTCTCAGCCGCCACTGCTGTTTTCTCTGCCACTGCTGTCTTCTCCGCCACTGCTGTTTTCTCTGCCACTGCTGTCTTCTCCGCCTCCGCTGCTGTCTTCTCCATTGCCGCTGCTGTCTTCTCTGCCACTGCTGTCTTTTCTGTTGCCACTGCTGTCTTCTCTGCCACTGCTGCTGTCTTCTCTGCCACTGCTGTCTTCTCCGCTGCCACTGCTGTCTTCTCTGCCACTTCTGTCTTCTCCGCTGCTGTCTTCTCTGCCACTGCTGTCTTCTCTGCCACTGCTGTCTTCTCCACTGCCACTGCTGTCTTCTCTGCCACTTCTGTCTTCTCCGCTGCTGTCTTCTCTGCCACTGCTGTCTTCTCTGCCACTGCTGTCTACTCTGCCGCTGCTGTCTTCTCTGCTGCCACTGCTGTCTTCTCTGCCACTGCTGTCTTCTTCGTTGCCACTGCTGTCTTCTCCGCTGCTGCTGCTGTCTTCTCTGCCACTGCTGTCTTCTCTGCCACTGCTGTCTTCTCCGTTGCCGCTGCTGTCTTCTCTGTTGCCACTGCTGTCTACTCTGCCACTGCTGTCTTCTCTGCCACTGCTGTCTTCTCCGCTGCCGCTGCTGTCTTCTTTGCTGCTGCTGTCTTCTCTGCCGCTGCTGTCTTCTCCGCTGCCGCTGCTGTCTTCTCTGCCACTGTTGTCTTCTCTGCCACTGCTGTCTTCTCCGCTGCTGCTGCTGTCTTCTCTGCCACTGCTGCTGTCTTCTCTGCCATTGTATGCCACTGCTGTCTTCTCTGCCCCTGCTGTCTTCTCTGCCCCTGCTGCTGTCTTCTATGCCATTGTATGCCACTGCTGTCTTCTCTGCCCCTGCTGTCTTCTCTGCCACTGCTGTCTTCTCTGCCCCTGCTGTCTTCTCTACCACTGCTGTCTTCTCCATTGCCGCTGCTGTCTTCTCTGCCGCTGCTGTCTTCTCCGCCACTGTTGTCTTCTCTGCCACTGCTGTCTTCTCCGCCTCTGCTGCTGTCTTCTCTGCCGCTGCTGTCTTCTCCACTGCCGCTGCTGTCTTCTCCGCCACTGTTGTCTTCTCTGCCACTGCTGTCTTCTCCGCCTCTGCTGCTGTCTTCTCTGCCACTGCTGTCTTCTCCGCCTCTGCTGCTGTCTTCTCTTCCGCTGCTGTCTTCTCC
This sequence comes from Glandirana rugosa, assembly GCA_018402905.1. NCBI lineage: Eukaryota > Metazoa > Chordata > Amphibia > Anura > Ranidae > Glandirana > Glandirana rugosa. The sequence continues at coordinate 365,157 of BLSH010353829.1, read as the reverse complement.
GCTGCCGCTGCTGTCTTCTCTGCCACTGCTGTCTTCTCTGCCACTGTTGTCTTCTGCGCCTCTGCTGCTGTCTTCTCTGCCGCTGCTGTCTTCTCCACTGCCGCTGCTGTCTTCTCCGCCACTGCTGTCTTCTCTGCCACTGCTGTCTTCTCCACTGTCGCTGCTGTCTTCTCTGCCACTGCTGTCTTCTCTGCCACTGCTGTCTTCTCCACTGTCGCTGCTGTCTTCTCTGCCACTGCTGTCTTCTCTGCCGCTGCTGTCTTCTCCACTGCCGCTGCTGTCTTCTCTGCCACTGCTGTCTTCTCTGCCGCTGCTGTCTTCTCCACTGTCGCTGCTGTCTTCTCTGCCACTGCTGTCTTCTCCGCCTCTGCTGCTGTCTTCTCTGCCGCTGCTGTCTTCTCCACTGCCGCTGCTGTCTTCTCTGCCACTGCTGTCTTCTCTGCCACTGTTGTCTTCTCCGCCTCTGCTGCTGTCTTCTCTGCCGCTGCTGTCTTCTCCATTGCCGCTGCTGTCTTCTCTGCCGCTGCTGTCTTCTCCGCCACTGTTGTCTTCTCTGCCACTGCTGTCTTCTCCGCCTCTGCTGCTGTCTTCTCTGCCACTGCTGTCTTCTCCGCCTCTGCTGCTGTCTTCTCTTCCGCTGCTGTCTTCTCCGCTGCCGCTGCTGTCTTCTCTGCCACTGCTGTCTTCTCTGCCACTGTTGTCTTCTGCGCCTCTGCTGCTGTCTTCTCTGCCGCTGCTGTCTTCTCCACTGCCGCTGCTGTCTTCTCCGCCACTGCTGTCTTCTCTGCCACTGCTGTCTTCTCCACTGTCGCTGCTGTCTTCTCTGCCGCTGCTGTCTTCTCTGCCACTGCTGTCTTCTCCACTGTCGCTGCTGTCTTCTCTGCCGCTGCTGTCTTCTCTGCCACTGCTGTCTTCTCCACTGTTGCTGCTGTCTTCTCTGCCGCTGCTGTCTTCTCTGCCACTGCTGTCTTCTCTGCCGCTGCTGTCTTCTCCACTGCCGCTGCTGTCTTCTCTGCCACTGCTGTCTTCTCTGCCGCTGCTGTCTTCTCCACTGTCGCTGCTGTCTTCTCTGCCACTGCTGTCTTCTCTGCCACTGCTGTCTTCTCCACTGTCGCTGCTGTCTTCTCTGCCGCTGCTGTCTTCTCTGCCACTGCTGTCTTCTCTGCCACTGCTGTCTTCTCCACTGCCGCTGCTGTCTTCTCCGCCACTGCTGTCTTCTCTGCCACTGCTGTCTTCTCTGCCACTGCTGTCTTCTCCACTGCCGCTGCTGTCTTCTCCGCCACTGCTGTCTTCTCTGCCACTGCTGTCTTCTCTGCCGCTGCTGTCTTCTCCACTGCCGCTGCTGTCTTCTCCCCCACTGTTGTCTTCTCTGCCGCTGCTGTCTTCTCCCCCACTGCTGTCTTCTCTGCCACTGCTGTCTTCTCTGCCACTGCTGTCTTCTCCCCCACTGCTGTCTTCTCTGCCACTGCTGTCTTCTCTGCCACTGCTGTCTTCTCTGCCACTGCTGTCTTCTCTGCCATTGCTGTCTTCTCCACTGCCACTGCTGTCTTCTCTGCCACTGTCTGCCACTGCTGCCTTCTCCGCCACTGCTGTCTTCTCTGCCACTGTTGTCTTCTCCGCTGCCGCTGCTGTCTTCTCCACTGCCGCTGCTGTCTTCTCTGCCACTGCTGTCTTCTCTGTTGCCGCTGCTGTCTTCTCTGCCACTGCTGTCTTCTCTGCCACTGCTGTCTTCTCTGATGCTGTCTTCCGTCTTTGTGCCAGCTCCGCTCTCTGCTGGGCTGCATGCTCGGATAAGGGTCTCGCATGGATTTTGGGGGGGGGGGGTTTGGTGTGGGGTTTACCCTCAAAATCCATACCAGACCCTTCAGTCTGGTATGGTCTTTGGGGGGGACCCCGCACAGTTTTTTTTCCCCATTTTGTCATGGGGTTCCTTTTCCAGATCCCTACCAGACTCAAAGGGCCTGGTCTGGATCTTGAGGATGGACCCCACGCCATTTTTTTTTTTATTTTGCCGTGGGGATCATCCAAGTCGGATGATCATAATCCAACTTGGATGCGACTTCCATTCTAATCAATGGGCTGGAGTCTGAAGTTGCTCCTTGGACTCCGGAGACTAAAGAACATTTCTCATAAAGGAGGAGATTTCTTGAAAGAGTTTCCCACATTTCAGGCCACTTTGAAAAGTTATCTGGGACGATCGATGCAATCGTATCGCTTTTTTTTTTTTCTTTTCATTTTTATATTTTGAGATTTTTAAATCCGACTTTCATCCTCCCCTTCAGCCCAGGTGTAGCGGCTCCTCTCCTGGACTGAAGAGGCTTCCTCTGATTTCACCGCACACTGTGAGCTTCTCGCCGTGTGCATTTGAAGCTGCAGCAAGTCAGATAGAGCCCCGCCCTCATTTCCCGTGCAGAAGGAAAAAAAATGTGTTTAGTTTCATTTATTTGTTTCGGAATTTGTTTAGTTTAATCATTTTCTAATGAAATCCCAATTCAGAAACTACAGTGGAACCTCGGATTACGAGGATAATCTGTTCCAAAGCACTCGTATATCAAAGCGAGTTTCCCCATAGGAAACAATGGAAAGTCAGATAATTCGTTCCACGACCACTGCTTGTCTATGCAGTACTGTATGTGGCCAGAGGTGGGAGGGGGGCGCTGGTGAGGCTCGGAGACGTTTGGAAACATTTGGAAAAGCTTGCTAACTGTTGATACTTTCGGTATTTCCAAGTTTTTCCGAGTGCTTCCGAGCCTCACCAGTGCCCCCGCACCTCTGGCCGCATACAGTACTGCATAGACAAGCAGTGATCGTGGAACGAATTATCTGAATTTCCATTGTTTCCTATTGGTATTGCATGCACAGAGGCTTGAATCCTGCTCGGTTTGCGAGACAGCGGTCGCAAACCGAGTCAGGACTTACAAAAAAAAAAAAAAAAAAAACAGCTCGTATTGCGAAACGCTCTTAAACCGCGTTACTCGCAATCTGAGGTTCCACTGTATTAGAATTAGGATTGGAAGAAAAATGATTAACCTTTTTTAATTCTGTGTGAAGAATAGCTGGTTATTAAGGAGCGGGCTGCCCGCGTCCTAAACTAATGACTGATCAGCTGTCAGCGGGCTTCCCCACTGACAGCAGAAATGTAAACAAAAGAATGCCAGCAATAGAAAAATCTGAAAAAAAAAAAAAACAGCATGGGGTCCCCCCCACCAATTCATACTGAGCCCTTCGGGTTTGGTATAGATTTTAACCACTTGCCGACCGCCCGCCGCAGCGTGACGGTGGCAAGGTGGCTCGTTATCGCGAAACGCCGTCACAGGACGGTGGCCGTGATAACTAGCATTGTGAGCGCGCGCGCCGCCGTTCTGTTAGAGGGGGAAGGGCTGTGATCACAGGCTTCCTGTATATGGAAGCAGGGCTGTCTCAATGAATGGGCACCCCTGGGCACTGCCCAGGGGCCCTAAGGGTATGGGGGGCCCCATGATAATCTTGCAGTACTTCATACTTGCCAACTGTCCCGGATTTGCCGGGACATATATGTGTTTAATTCTATCAACTATTTACTCTTTAATTCTTGAGAGTAGGTGCGTAAATTGGGGCAGGCTTGTAGAGGCCCCAGTGCATTACTTTACCCAGGGGCCCATGATGCTATTAAGACGGCCCTGTATGGAAGCCGTGATCACTCCCTTCCCCCAGCCAGCCCAGCCCACATACAGTTAGAACACACTGAGGGAACACAGTTAACCCCTAGAGCGCCCCCTCCAGGTTAACCCCTTCAGTGCCAATGGCATTTACACAGTAATCAGTGCATTTTTATAGCACTGATCGCTGTATAAATGCCAATGGTTCCAAAAAAGTGTCAAAATGGTCCGACATGTCCGCCGCAATATCTCAGTACCGCTAAAAATCGCAGATCGCCGCCATTGCTAGTAAAGTATAAAAAAAAATAAAAACCTCAGAAATTAATTCTCATCGTCTGTAAATGCGGCAACTTTTGCGCAAACCAATCAATAAACGCCGATTGCGATTTTTTTTTACCAAAAATATGGGGAAGAATATAAATCGGCCAAAACCGATGGAAAAAAATGTTTTTTTGTATTTTTTTTTTTTGGGATTTGTATTTTAGCAAAAAGTAAGAAATTCATTTTTTTTATTTTGCAAAATTGTCGCTCTTTTTTTGTTTATAGCGGCGATCAGAAATGACGCAGAGGTGATCAAATACCACCAAAAGAAAGCTCTATTTGTGGGGAAAAAAAGGACGCAAATTTGGTTTGGGTACAACGTCGCACGACCGCGCAATTGTTAGTTAAAGCGACGCAGCGCCGAATCACAATAAGTGCCTAAACTGGGAAATCCTTGCGGGGCTGAAGTGGTTAGGGGGAACCCAACACCAAAATAAAATAAAAAAATGGCGCGGGTTCCCCCCTGAAATCAATACCAGATCCAGACGAGTGAGCTGTATGAATTTTGGGGGGGGGGACCCCACGCCGCTTTTTTTTTTTGGTGTAGGGTTCCCCTTATGGGACCCCCATGCTGTTTTCTTTTCTGAATTTTTCATTGCATTGTTTTGTTTACATTTCTGATGTCAGAGGGGAAGCCCGCTGACAGCTCATTATTCATCGGTTGTTAAGGACGCAGCAGCCGGCTTCCCGGCCCATTGCTTAACAACCATCTATTCCTGACACAGAATTCGAATCAGTCGATGGTTTTTCCACCGATCCCAATTTAAATCGTTCTGAAAATGTTTAATTAGTTATAAAATGAATAAACGAAAAAAAATTAAACAGATTTCAACTAAATTCGTTACTATTTCATTCGAAGATTCGGATACATCCAAAAATTTGCACTAATTGCACATGTCTACTGGAGGATTCAGGGATATGCAATTAGCGGACCCCCAGCCGTTGCAGAACTACAAGTCCCATGAGGCATAGCAAGACTCTGACAGCCACAAGCATGACACCCAGAGGCAGAGGCATGATGGGACTTGTAGTTTTGCAACATCTGGAGGTCCCCTTATTGCTTATCCCTGGCTAGACCTTTCCTCCCCAGTCTGACTGTCCCCGGCCCACCTCTTTCATTCATTCGATTTCAGTTCTTTCAATCATGGAGGCTCAGCATCAAATGCGGGCGTTAGCTATGCAAATACAGTCTGCCTAGGACCGCCCACTCCTCCAGACTTACACCCACCCATCAACGCATTTTAAAATTTGCATAACCCCTCCCAAGAGCCAGCCCACTGCTTGCATCAGGACTGAGGGCTCCTGAGAGGAGTACCGAGGCTGGGGGGCGTGATATATTCAGGAAGTTATGTACCGCCCCCTGCTGGCCCCTCCCACCAGCCATGATCTGCCTGCATTGCATAGAGAAGAAGGAAGGGGCAATGGTGACATCACTGGATCTAAAATAAGGTATGTAATGAACATGGAAATGCTTTATATAAAAATGTTGGCAGAAAACAAAATGAGCAGACGAAATGCGTTGAACACTCTTTGGAGTGACCCCCCTGACTGTTATTGGAATAATCTGGACCTTCTAACAGTGGTATGGGGGCTTCAATGTCCATTTCCGCTGAAGGCGATGGGATATCCAAAATGTTACTGTCCCCAGAATAAGCGGTGACCCTCCTAAAGGGGACACAGCCTGGTGACAACAGCAAAAAAATAAAACTGATGGGGGTCTCAGCCATTCCCTACGCTATTAAAATAAAGGTTTTTGGCTATTGCTGTGCAGCAGAAACTGGACTTCTATCACCGTGGCTGCAATGCGCTTCTTCTCCTTCTCTCAAGCTGTTGAGGACAAAAGTGTCTGTGGGGTGGGGGGGAGGGGTATAGACAGAGCACTGGCCATCTATAGGACTATGCACAGCCACAGAGAGAGCTGGAGGAAAGCCCCGCCCACCACCTGGGGAAAACAGAGGAAGAGGAGGCTGAGCTGCTGTGGATTGTGGGAAGCACAGAGCCTGCTGGAAGCAACCATGACTTGTGGGAGATGTAGTCCCCAGACGGACTGAGTCTGTATTACACCAGGGACGCAGAGAGGCAGAGTAGCAGACATCTCCTGGTACATGAGAGCATCACTGTTACTGACCAGTGCGCCGCCTGATTATTGGGGAGAACGCTGCCGCCAATGACTTCACTGAGCAGCCAAAGGAGAACAGAGGAGAACAGCTGTCACACTAGGAGTTGGTGAGAGGCCACTGGTCAAACTCTACTAGACCCCATTAAATTGGAACAGTGTTGCTTGCTTTGGACGCAATGTGGACGCCTACACCTAGGTCGGGAGGAACTTTTACTGAGAACTCCAACGCTGTCTCTGAGTCCTAATGTGTGGGCCAGCAGGGTAAGGGTTTAACATGAACTGGCAGACTTTTATTCTAACACTGTCCCATAGGCAGGACCCTCCCTCATTCAGAGTTTAGGGGTCCTTCTCTGGACCATTGGCTTAATACCAACTGTATACCCCAATTGCTAAAGTTTTTTATATGTAGCGCTTCCCCTATAGGGGCCGCTGGTATTAACTGATTCTTCCCCACAAGCAACAGCCCATTCAGATTGGCTCCAATAAACAGTCTAGGGCAGTGATGGCGACGCTTGGCACCCCAGATAGTTTGGAACTACATTTCCCATGATGCTCGTGCACTCTGCAGTGTAGTTATGCATCATGGGAAATGTAGTTCCAAAACATCTGGGGTGCCGAATTTCTCCATCACTGGTCTAGGGGATGTCTTTTTAGTAGTTTATTGTTTGGAGAACGCCAACAGGAGAGGGGCACTTGGGCATAGGGTAGTTGATAATTAGTAGTTGGTAATTAGAGGACAATCTTCTCTAGAAGTTAGTATTCAACAGTTTAAAGCCCCGCAGCTGAAAACCGCATGGCACATCTTTGTGTTGGCATCTGGTTACCCTGTACCAATGCACTACTACCCAGTGCAGCTTCCAGCACACTACCCAGTCACAAAGATCAGTTTAAAGTCACCAGGACAGCTGCCTCCCTCATGGTCCAGTGAGTGAGACGGCACCATTCCGGACCATATCCCTTGTGGTGTGGTTCTGCAATCAGCTTGTAAGTGGGTTGAAAATATGCCAGTTAGGTGCTGTCCCAGTGTCACGTACCTGGTGGTAGAGTCTGACTTATGCAGTAGGCAACCTCTCTTACGGCCCTGGTTCCAGAACCCCGGGTAGAGCAGACAGGGAGCGCTGGAGCACAGGGGGGCACGAGGGCTGGATAGGACACAGATGGTGAGACGTCCTCCAGAGAGTCCGTGCAAGACTGAAGAGTAGTGGTGCAGGCCGGGAGTCGGTAACGTGCGGGCAAAGCAGTGCAGGAGGAGCAGGCAATCGGGTGGTCAGGTGCAGGCAGGGTCGTTAACAGGCAGGCAGGTGAGGTACACAAGGTTCAAACAGAAGAGTGGTCGTAGACTAGCCGGGGTCGGTGCAGGCGGAGTTCAGGCAGAAACAGGTACAAGCCGGGTCACAGGTAAACAGGAAAACTCAATCGTGTTGCAGAAAGTACTGGTAACGCTGTAGAACGGACAGCACTTGCTACAGGAAACCCATTGTTTATAGACCTGCCCAGCACCGCCTCCTCTGAGAGCGCAAGGAAACAACAATCAAATGCAACACGTCCTCAGCACAATCTTCTCCTAACACTCAGACAGAATTGTAAGGACTAATGCCTTTCCTGGTTCTTTCATTTTGGCAAGTTATCTCTGCCCCCGAGCAGAGGGTCCCAGAGCAGAGACGCTCAAGCCCCATAAGGGAGAACATCAGAGAACCGCACCCGGGAGAAGTAGAAGAGTGTCCCTTACTACTGCCGTCATCAGGACCTGGGGCTTGTCCCTGAAGATTCCACACTTGGAAATTCCACTAATGGATACCCTTTATTGTACATGGACTCTACCTTTGCAGGTATCCCGGGGCAGCACATAGCCATAGTTAGGATTAGTAATGTAGGAGAAATACTGTTCTTGCATGTTGGACTTTTCTAAGTAAAGCATTGAAACCTTGTTCCCACCTGGTCTGAGGTTATTCAAGGGGTGTAATGCAAGTTATTGGCACATATAGTCTACAGCTCGGGTCCCTAAACATATTGGGTTATCAAGAGTAAGGGAAGTTGATCAAACAGTCTGTTGTGAAGCGTGTGCCTGGGATAGGAGGGATAGCTCCTTGCAGGAGGAGTTGACTCGTGGCGCAGAGGTTCCCAGCCTGTAAAGAGGTACAGAAGAGTTAAAGGAAGTTGAGTGCACGCATGGAGTCCATGCTAGGTACACAGTGGGTCCCCATTCCGTTACTGTGAGTGAGGTAGCAGTGATATGCTGGGCGGGGGGATGTGGACAAGGCACAGCATGTCCCTCCTCACAGAGAAGGTGTACATTGTCATGGGGAACCAAGGGTTAACTGTAGAACAGTTATGGTGCAAATGTACATGGTGTACGTTCATCGCTAAAAGCAGAGGCCCACCTCAAGGCTGAGCATTCCCCCGCGGTGTTCTCAGCCTCGTCTCAGGGCATTGATGGAAACAGCACAGAGCCAAGGAACCCCATGTGTAGTCCAGTGATCCTGTTACAGAGTGCCCAGAAGAGCCCACCCCAGGGGTAGTCATCTCATGTGTCTCAGACTTGGTGCCCAACGAGTTAATGGGAAAGCATGCAGGAAAGGTCCATCTTCATCCCTACCTCACCGCCAAGCTCCAAGTCCTTAAGAGCAGCTGTTCAGTCCATGGGCAGCCTGAGAACAAGGGACCTGAAGACACAGTGGCTCTATCGGGGGTGAACACTACAGTTGGTTTTGGCTACACACACATTATTGCATGAGACATGCTTGGCCAGTCCATCACCTTTACCCTCAGCTTCTTTAGCAAGGCAGTGGTCGTCTTGGAGGTGTTTGGGGTCGTTATGTTGGAATACTGCCCTGCGGCCCAGTCTCCGAAGGGAGGGGAAGCTCTGCTTCAGTAGGTCACAGGACATGTTGGCATTCATGGTTCCTTCAATGAACTGTAGCTCCCCAGTGCCGGCAGCACTCATGCAGCCCCAGACCATGACTGTCACGGTCCTGATGATGGAGTCTGGCGTGTGCAGGGAACAACCACTCTTGCGCACCCGATTCAGGGGTCACTGGTAGAGCAGACAGGGGGCCTGTGAGTGTGGGATGGCACGAGGGCCAGATTGTCACTGATGGTGGTGATGTGAGGCTCCGGATGGTCATGCAAGTCAGAAGAATGGCCCTTCAGGCTGGGTCTGCAACTGGCAGGCAGGCAAGGTACAAGGGGTTCAGGCAGAGAGTGGTCAAGTCCAAGCAGGGTTCGTTAACAGGCTGGCAGCAACGTACAGAAGGGTCAGGCAAACGGATGGTCGTGGATAGCCGGGGTCGGTGCAGGCAGATAGATAGCAGGTCGGGGCAAGCCGGGTCCAGGAACAACACAGGAAGCAGGTTACAGGCAGGAGAGCTGAAGCTCACAAGTACTCAGACGCTGTAGAATGGACAGCACCTGCTGACAGGTGTGGGAAGCTTAAATAGGGTCGTTTGGCGCCGTTTCTGGCGTGGGCGCACGCACGGGAGTGCGCGTGAACGCGCGTGAGCAGCAAAAAGTCCAGAAAAAGGGCCTGGCTTCACCAGGCCAATCCTTTTCCTAATAATGACACTCCCACCACCATGCTTGACTGTAGGCAAGACACACTTGTCTTTGTTCTCCTCACCTGGTTGCCGCCACACACGCTTGGCACCATCTGAACCAAATAAGTTTATCTTGGTCTCATCAGAGCACAGGGCACGGTTCCAGTAATCCATGTGCTTAGTCTGCTTGTCTTCAGCAAACTGTTTGCAGGCTTTCTTGTGCATCATCTTTAGAAGAGGATTCCTTCTGGGGCGACAGCCATGCAGACCAATTTGATGCAGTGTGCGGCGTATGGTCTGAGCACTGACAGGCTGACCCCCACCCCTTCAACCTCTGCAGCACTCATACATCTATTTCCCAAAGACAACCTCTGGATATGACGCTGAGCACAGCACTCAACCTTTTTTTAACACAGTATTTGTATTGTGAGGGGGTACGTTGCCCGCTACTCTAATGGTATGTTGGGCGCCATTGAACCCGCGTTCTAATACATGCTATCGTAATGCACCAGTGTGAAATGGCCCTTTGAAGGACAGTTTTGTGCCGGGGAGCCTGTTAACGTCCTCCATTCCATCCGTGCAAAGTTTAGGGCAGGACGGTTTTCTAAGCTATGCCAAGAAATTCCACGAAAATTCCATAATTCCTTTTTTTTTTGGTTATCCCTTCAACCAAACCCACAAGCCTTGTAATTTTCAATCAGCGGTGCGGAGCAATCAAGATTGTTGGACAACGCAACATGTGAAAGCACTTAGTGAAATGTATTATCGCGAGCCTCCTAGATAAGCGCCCGCATTCGGGATTCTTAATTTACTTTAAAATGCGGCGGACGCGAATTAGCGCTTGGTCGGTGTATAATATTTCCACAATCCGCACAAACCGTAATCAGGAAAAAATCGTCAGAAATTGCCGTATCTTTTTACCATTAGCGAGGTATTGTGTGTCCGATGAAATGCTTCAGATCTCCACCCCATAGGACATCAATCTCGCCAACATGTCTGTAATCAGGGAGCGCCTTCCATCGGTTCATAGAGGGCAAACCAAATTAGTAGGCTCTAATTTTACTCCACGTCTAATTCCTTCTGTGCTACGTTATTCTATTATATACCAGTGGCGGCGAACCTCGGCAACCCCGATGTTTTGGAAACTACATTTCCCATGATGCTCAGGGACTCTGCAGTGTAGTTGAGCATCATGGGAAATGTAGTTCCAAAACATCGGGGGTGCCGAGGTTCCCCACCACTGCTCTATACACTCACCGGGCACTTTATTAGGTGGAGTCTGTTCAGTTGCTTGGTAACACAAATTGCTAATCAGCCAATCACATGGCAGCAACTCAATGCATTTAGGCAGCTAGACGTGGTGAAGGCGACTTGCTGAAGTTCAAACCGAGGATCAGAATGGGGAAGAAAGGGGATTGAAGTGACTTTGAATGTGGCATGGTTGTTGGCGGCAGACGGGCCGGTCTGAGTATTTCTGGGATTGTTGGCGGCAGACGGGCCGGTCTGAGTATTTCTGGGATTGTTGGTGGCAGACGGGCCGGTCTGAGTATTTCTGGGATTGTTGGCGGCAGACGGGCCGGTCTGAGTATTTCTGGGATTGTTGGTGGCAGACGGACCGGTCTGAGTATTTCTGGGATTGTTGGCGGCAGACGGGCCGGTCTGAGTATTTCTGGGATTGTTGGTGGCAGACGGGCCGGTCTGAGTATTTCTGGGATTGTTGGCGGCAGACGGGCCGGTCTGAGTATTTCTGGGATTGTTGGTGGCAGACGGACCGGTCTGAGTATTTCTGGGATTGTTGGTGGCAGATGGGCCGGTCTGAGTATTTCTGGGATTGCTGGTGGCAGACGGGCCGGTCTGAGTATTTCTGGGATTGTTGGTGGCAGACGGGCCGGTCTGAGTATTTCTGGGATTGTTGGTGGCAGACGGGCCGGTCTGAGTATTTCTGGGATTGTTGGTGGCAGACGGGCTGGTCTGAGTATTTCTGGGATTGTTGGTGTCAGACGGGCCGGTCTGAGTATTTCTGGGATTGTTGGTGGCAGACGGGCTGGTCTGAGTATTTCTGGGATTGTTGGTGGCAGATGGGCCGGTCTGAGTATTTCTGGGATTGTTGGTGGCAGATGGGCCGGTCTGAGTATTTCTGGGATTGTTGGTGGCAGACGGGCCGGTCTGAGTATTTCTGGGATTGTTGGTGGCAGACGGGCCGGTCTGAGTATTTCTGGGATTGTTGGTGGCAGACGGGCCGGTCTGAGTATTTCTGGGATTTTCATGCACAACCAACTCTCGGGATTACAGAGAATGGTGGGGAAAAGAGAAAATATCCAGTGAGCGGCGGTTGTGTGGAGGAAAATGCCTTGTTGGTGTCAGAGGAGAATGGGCAGACTGGTTCCAGATGATAGAAAGGTGACAGTAACTCAAATAACCCCTCGTTACACCCAAGGTATGCAGAATACAATCTCAGAACACATCCAACCTTGAAACAGATGGGCTACAGCAGCAGAGGGCCACACCGGGTGCCACTCCTGTCAGCTAAGAACAGGAAACTGAGGCTATAATTGGCGGGATCACCTAAATTGGACAATAGAAGATTGGAAAAATGTTGCCTGGTCTGAGGGGTCTGGATTTCAGATGGGACATTCAGATGGTGGGGTCAGAATTTGGCGCATGGATCCATCTTGCCTTGTAATACCGGTTCAGGCTGGTGTTGGGGGTGTAATGGTGTGGGGGATGGGCACACTTTGGGCCCCTTGGGTTTAGGGGCCACGGCCTACCTGAGTATTGTTGCTGACCATGTCCACCCCTTTATGACTGCAGTGTCCCCATCTTCTAATGGCTCCTTCCAGCAGGATAATGCACCAATCACAGAGCTCCAATCATCTCACCACTGGACAATGAGGTCCCTGCACTCCAATGGCCTCCACACTCCCCACATTTCATCCAATAGAGACCCTTTGGGATGTGGTGGAATGGGAGATCGGCATCATGGATGGGCAGCCGACAAATCTGCAGCAACTGTGTGATGTCATCATTGTCTCTATGGAGCAAAATCTCTGAGGAACGTTTCCAACACCTTGTTGTATCTCTGCCACCAAGACTGAAGGTAGTTCTGAAGGTATTGGGTCCAACCAGGTACTAGCAAGGTGATCCTAATAAAGTTGCCGGTGAGTGTAAGATTAGTTATATTCTTTAACCAAACAAATCATAGCCATACAAATGTTAGCTAAACACCCATGGAGCACTTGGACCGTCACACAGACTCCAGTAAGTGATCTTCTCTGGTTTCGGGATGTTTCCAGTCTGAAAATTAAAGTAGTAGATGTTGGGGCAGTTGATTTTGGTGATGGCAGTCACTGAACTTAGATAAGTCTTTGTTTTTTTGGAGATAACATCAGCGTTATCCGTTTTACTTGAGGTTAGATTGATGATTTTTGGTGTTAGGGTTTAGAGTCAGGGCCTGGACCTGAACCCCGGACCTCTGCTGTGTCTGGCAGTAACTCTTCTGCCTGAGCCACCTGAGATGCTGGACAGCTCCCTGTCTGATCTATTGGACAATCCTGGATTGCGCCATATTTCTCCTGAACTTTGAACCCTTTGCTCCTTCAATGAATTTCCTATTTTAGCCACGCCTTTGCACTTCCTGTTTGCCAGATTACTGTGCTCTCTGTCGCTCTTGTCACTACTGCTGCCGTCCGCATCTTCCTTACCACTTTTTACCAACCTTTGGCTTTTCCCTCAACTATGCTTCTGCTTGATCCCAACCTGCAACCACTAGTTACCGACCTTTGGGTTGTTTACTGACTACTCTTCTGCTTAATCCCTACCTGCTATATCTGCTACTGGACCCCGGCTTGCTCACCTTCTGTTGGGGCGATCGTGAGAAATGTAACCTGGTAATAACATGCAGCGAAACACATCTCCACTGGCAGGAGCTCTGGTGAACACCGGTTAGCACTTAGACCCTGCACATTGGGTGAGCCCGCATCATTTGCTAGAGTGACCTGCTTGTTCACTTATCCAGCTGATCGGTGGGAGCTCCCTTTTTGAGCCATTGGACAATCCTGGATTGTGCCATGTTTCTCCTGAACCTTGAACCCTTTGCTCCTCCAATGAACTATTTTAGCCACGCCTTTGCACTTCCTGTTTGCCAGATTACTGTGCTCTCTGTCGCTCTTGTCACTCCTGCTGCTGTCCGCATCTTCCTTACCACTTTTTACCAACCTTTGGCTTTTCCTTCAACTATGCTTCTGCTTGATCCCAACCTGCAACCACTAGTTACCGACCTATGGATGTTTATTGACTACACTTCACTTAATCCCTACCGGCTATATCTGCTACTGGACCCCGACTTGCTCACCTCCTGGTGGGGAGATCCTGAGGACTGCAACCTGGTAATAACATGCAACAAAACCCATCTCCACCATCTGGAGCTCTGGTGAACACCAGTTAGTGCTTAGACCCTGCACCTTGGGTGAGCCCGCGTCATCTGCTAGAGTGGCCTGCTTGTTCACTTATCCGGGTGGTCGGTGGGAGATTCTCTACTGTTATAGCTACTGATCTCTGAGCCTGACCCCTGACCATGACAGTTGGGTTGGGGCATGGTCATTTCTATTCGTTGAATAGAAAGGGTGGGTTCACTTTTGGAAGCCCTGGGCCCTCCTAACCTTACCCTAACCTTAACCCTAACATAAAATACCTAACTCACGCTATGTAGGTTGGCCAGACCCCGACAATGCTCTCAGGCCTGGCTTTCTCTAGTGCAGTATACTAGTCAGCATATACCTATTTGTGCACTTGTGTGTGGTATTCCATATATGGGTGCCACCACTTTTTATTCAGCACCAAACCAAGGGATCAGTGTAGGGTGCTGTGGAATTCTGTAGAAAGAGTATGGGCTCCATCACTTTTCACTGAGCACCAAGCCATTGGAGGAGTAGCGTATGGTGCAGAAGGCATTCCATAGAAGGAGTGTGGGCTCTATCACTTTTTATTGAGTGCGAAGCCATAGGAGCAGTGAATGGTTCTGTGGAACTCCATAGAAGAAGTATGGGCTCCGTCACTTTCTATTGAACTCCAAGACATTCGAGGAGTAGTGTACGGTGCAATGACATTCCATAGAAGGAGTATGGGCTCCATCCCTTTGTATTGAGCACTAAGACATGGAGAGTGATGTGGCATTCCATAGAAGAAGTATGGGCTCCAGGGCCGGATTAACATAGGGGCTATTGGAGCTGCAGCTCCAGGCCCCTACCTCAAAATAGGCCCATGCCAATGAGTCATTAATGCTGTTTAGCTCTGTGTGTGTACATCACTGTACAGGCGCTATTGTTATGTAAATTAAGGGTGCCCGGCAGGCACTATTGTTATGTAAATCACAGGCGGCAGGTGAGTTCCTTCCCCACAGCTTCCACCCCCATAACGCAAAATACAGCAAATGGCGCTAAATAGCGCCCAGGCAACTAATAGCACCCAAATCCTTACTCCAGTTAAGACCAGGAGAAGTGCACGTGGAAATAATGTTTAGCGCATGATATCATCACCTAAATTGTACTAAAATTTGTGGGTTATTGTTTAAAGATAATCTGCTTTTAACCACTTGCCGACCCCCGATCGTCATTTGACGGCGGCAAAGTGGCTCTGTAAGGCGAATCGCCGTAATATGATGGCAGCCGCCTGATTGCGCCCAGTGAGCGCGCGCGCCGCCGGTGGCGCGCCCGCGTGCTCACTGTGTCCGGGGAGGGCCAGGGAGCGGGTGCGGCGGAGTCGATCTCCGCCGGCCACCCGCGATGCCCCCCCCGGAGTGAAGGAACGGAGGTCTGTGTAAGTAAACACGGACCTCCTGACGGGATTGTCCCCTTCCCTTCACTAGTGTCGAAGGTACATCTCCTTCCGACACTAGTGTCGGGAAGGGGGAAGTGTCTTGCCTCCAGGCACAAATGAATGTGTCTGGAGGCAAGGAAGTGAGGCCCCCCCCGTAGCGCCCACCGGCCGCCTCTAGCTGAGGCGGCGTGGGCGAGGGACCGGGAGGGGCCTGTGTCACTCGTGCGCCCGCGCGGTGGCCGCCGCGCGCGCGAGTGACCCGCGTTAGTCCGCCGACGGTAGTATAATGCCGCTAAGCGGAATGTCTCGGTGAAACGGCGGCAGTTTACTGCTAGCCCCCAGCCGTTCACCAATTTTCGTCTAATAGAAATTTGTTATTGGGTGTTTAAAATCATGTTAAATCCACTACTATAGTACGCG
>BLSH010353829.1:335391-345722 GCA_018402905.1 Glandirana rugosa | reverse complement strand
CTTCCATTGAAGGGGTATGACTATGGAGGGCCAGGCCATATGACCGGTGTACGCTGCTGTAGTCTTCCGTTGAAGGGGTATGACTATGGAGGGCCAGGCCATATGACCGGTGTACGCTGCTGTAGCCTTCCATTGAAGGGGTATGACTATGGAGGGCCAGGCCATATGACCGGTGTACGCTGCTGTAGTCTTCCGTTGAAGGGGTATGACTATGGAGGGCCAGGCCATATGACCGGTGTACGCTGCTGTAGTCTTCCGTTGAAGGGGTATGACTATGGAGGGCCAGGCCATATGACCGGTGTACGCTGCTGTAGCCTTCCATTGAAGGGGTATGACTATGGAGGGCCAGGCCATATGACCGGTGTACGCTGCTGTAGTCTTCCGTTGAAGGGGTATGACTATGGAGGGCCAGGCCATATGACCGGTGTACGCTGCTGTAGCCTTCCATTGAAGGGGTCTGAGCTCCATAACTTTCTATGGAGGGCCAGGCCATAGGAACAGTGGATGGTGCCAGAGAGGGAGCTTGAGGTGTGACTTCCTCATGATTCCTCGTCTAAATAAATAAAAAAAAAATATATAGATTGTTTTTAAACTTGAAGAGTGAGCAAATGAGCAAAATTTGAGGATTAAAAAAAAAAAAAAATCTGTAATTTCTTTTCTATAAAACAGAAAAGCCAATGCTGTTATTTTGGAAAATAAAGAAAATTTGCTTTAAATTTGCCCAAGCAGCTCAATGAGCAAATTTGCAATAAAAAAAAAACAAATAAATAAATTGCTATATCTTCCCTCTAAGTAGGAAAAAAAAGAGTATTTTTTACCTTCACATAAAAAGCTTAATGAGCAAAATGTGCAGATTAAAAAAAAGAAAAAAAAAAAAAGAAGAAAAGAAAACGTTATATTCCTCGTCTAAATAAAGAAAAAAAATGTATAGATTTTGAGTGAGCGAATGAGCAAAATTTGAGGATAAAAAAGAAAAAAATCTGTAATTTTTTTCCTATAAAACAGAAAAGCCAATGCTGTTATTCTGGAGAATAAGCAAAAATTTCTTTAATTTTGCTCAAGCAGCTCAATGAGCAAATTTGCAAAAAAAAAAAAAAAAAAGCTATATCTTCACTCTATGTAGCGAAAAATAAAAATGAGTATTTTTTTTTTACCTTCACATAAGAAGCTTAATGAGCAAAATGTGCAGATTAAAAAAAAATGTTATATTCCTCGTCTAAATAAATTAAAAAAATATATAGATTTTTTTTTCAAACTTCAGAAATTAGTAAAATTTGAGGATAAAAAAAAAATCTGTAATTTTTTTCCTATAAAACAGAAAAGCCAATGCTGTTATTCTGGAGAATAAGCAAAAATTGCTTTAATTTTGCCCAAGCAGCTCAATGAGCAAATTTGCAAAAAAAAAAAAAAAATAATAAGCTATATCTTCACTCTATGTTGTGAAAAAAAAAATGAGTATTTTTTTTTACCTTCACATAAGAAGCTTAATGAGCAAAATGTGCAGCTTAAAAAAAAAAAAAATGTTATATTCCTCGTCTAAATAAATTTTAAAAAAATATAGATTTTTTTTTTAAACTTCAGAAATGAGCAAAATTTGAGGATAAAAAAAAAAAAAAATCTGTAATTTTTTTCTCTATAAAACAGAAAAGCCAATGCTGTTATTCTGCAGAGATGAGGAGTAGGACAGGAGATGAACTGGAAGTGTGACCCATGGATCCCCCTTTGGATTGGTCCGCTGCCTGACACACGCAGCCCCGGCCCGGCTACGATCGTTCGTTCCCCCCTTGGGGTCGTTGTTTCCCCCCTTGGGGTCGTTGTTTTCTCCCTTGGGGTCGTTGTTTCCCCCCTTGGGGTCGTTGTTTCCCCCCTTGGGGTCGTTGTTTTCTCCCTTGGGGTCGTTGTTTCCCTCCTTGGGGTCGTTGTTTTCTCGCACTCTCAGGTCTGCTGTGAGCGATTGCTGTATTGTTTCCGGGAGCTCCAGTAAAACTGCAACAAACAGATAAGTGGCATCCTCTCCATCATTAATCTCAGTGATTGCTGCCCCTCAGCCTGACCCCAGACCTGCGTCAGCTACCGCTGCAGAGCATCCGGCTACTGGAAATTGTCCTCCTGACCTCCTGAGAAGAACTTTATCCATTATCAGCTCAGACCTGGGCCTTCTACCTCCATCAGACCAGCAGGATCCCAGGCTGGACTTCACCTTTGGCCTAATTTAATTAAACAAATGAAAATCTCTAAATACAGGCGGCAAACTCTTCAATCTCATTTCTTTTCTTGGCGGTGGTCAAGCCTTGTGGTATGTTAGGGGCCATACGTAGGGGGCCGAAAACTGGGTGGCATCGGGCGGTTCAATAGAAACCGGCCAACATTCGGCCCGCGTGTATGGTAGCCGGTTTGATAGAAGCCAGCTGAGCGTCTGGCTTCTGATGAAGGGGCATGGCCGAAAAAAAAGGTCTGCTGGTCGGCATCGGGTGCGTTCTGGTGGCATCAGATAGTTAGTAGAGTGGCTCCTCTCGAGCAGTCCGCTGGGTTGAACGGAAAAGAACTACTAGTGTGTGCCAGGCTTTACCCTCTGATTAAGGCCGGCCAAAGATGGAGCGATTTTTTTTTCTGCAAATACGGGTTGCTCGGTTCCCCCATCAACACGTGATGTTGGTGGGGGAATCCCTCCCGTGGATCCATTGTGTTCTACTGGTGGGGGGAGACTACTAGTGTGTGCCAGGCTTTACCCTCTGATTAAGGCCGGCCAAAGACGGAGCGATTATTTTTTTTCCGGCAACCATGGGTTGCTCGGTTCCCCCATCAACACGTGATGTTGGTGGGGGAATCCCTCCCGTGGATCCATTGTGTTCTACTGGTGGGGGGAAGACTACTAGTGTGTGCCAGGCTTTACCCACTGATTAAGGCCGGCCAAAGACAGAGTGATTTTTTTTGGTTGCGGGAAAGAAAATCGCTTGTTTCCTCCATCAACACCATGAATCCCTCCCGTGGATCCATTTTGTTCTACCGGCTGGGGAGGTGGGGAAGCCGCCCCCCTCCGGGAGAACACAGTGATTATTAATGGCTTATAAATTCCAACTGGCTGGTTGTACCCAAGGTAATCGATGGATCAACCTGGGTACATTCAGCCTGTCCATACATGGTTTGAATCTCGGCCGGTTGAGATTCGAACTGTCTATGGCCGGCTAATCTATGGCCGGCTTAAAGCGGTAGTATACCACATACAAAAAAAGTGAGCACCGGGGCAGTTTAAGTAATAATGTGCTAGTATTCATCGCATACTAGCACATTATGACAGACTTACCCCTCAAGCATCACGCTGTCATCTCTGAAGGCTTTTCCATCACTACCGGGCTTCGGCGATATGAATGATGTTGCTGTTTACGGCACGGCTCCGAAGGAACGGCACAGGTATGGCGTGCATGCACCAGTGACGTCACCTAAAGTAAGGTTTGGGGTTTAGGTGATCCCTCTTATTGCCTAATCAAATTATTGAACAGAGCACCACAAATTTCGGAACAGAAGTCCAGTAAGAATTTTGCTTGTCCGGTCACATTACAAGAAAGCCAGGCTGTGAGTTTGGCAAACCAATTCCTAATGCTATTCGTTTTATGCTAAAACAGCCGTCCAGTGCAAGCTCACAGCCATCATAAAAGCCCTGATGAAGGAGAACTTCAAGCCCCCGAAAAATGTTGGATTTCTGTTTGTGAGTCTTGATGACAAAGACTCCAGGGATTCATGGGGATGCCCCAGATGACAGATTGCTGCCTCTAAAAACTAGATTCTGGCCTTATTTTTCATCTACTCTGGGGTCCAATGCTTCACCAACACATACCTTGCACGTGCAGGCCAAAGTAAAGCGTTTCTACAAAGGGCTCTTCCCAGACTTTCATTTACTTACCTTACCTGTGCCCCATTGCCACTTCTTCCTCCCCTGCAGCCGACAACAGTACCCGGCACTGCTAGGTACGGGGGACTTGTGACACCTGGCACATCTTGGTAGCAGTGTTCAAGAAGTGGAAAATGAGGGGTTCTGTTGAAACCAAACCACGGTCAGGTAGACCAACTAAAATTTCAGCCACAACTGCCGGGAAAATTGTTCGGGATGCAAAGAAAAACCCACAAATAACTTCAGGGCTCTCTGAAAACATGGGGTGTGGCTGCTTCAAGATGCACAATAAGGAGGCACTTGAAGAAAGATGGGCTGCATGGTCGAGTCGCCAGAAGAAAGCCATTACTATGCAAATGCCACAAAGTATCCTGCTTACAATACGCCAAACAGCACAGAGACAAGACTCAAACCTCCTGCCACAAAGTCATTTGGAGGGATGAGACCAAAATTGACCTTTTTGGCCACAACCATAAACCCTACATTTGGAGAGGAGTCAACAAGGCCTATGCTGAAAGGTTCACCATCCCTACTGTGAAACATGGAGGTGGATCGCTGATGTTTTGGGGATGTGTGAGCTACAAAGGCACAGGAAATTTGGTCAAAATTTGATGGCAAGATGAATGCAGTTATCAAAAAATGCTGGAGGAACATTTGCATTCATCAGCCAGGAAGCTGCGCATGGGACGTCCAACATGGCAATGATCCAAAACACAAGGCCAAGCCCACCTGTCATTGGCTACAGCAGAATAAAGTGAAGGTTCTGGAGTGGCCATCTCAGCCTCCTGACCTCAATATCATTGAGCCACTCTGGGGAGATCTCAAACATGCAGTTCATGCAAGACAGCCCAAGAATTTCCAGGAACTGACGAATGGGCAGTTTTACCATCTGAGAAGATAAAAAGCCTCATCAGCCACAAATCCCACAAAAGAAACTTCAAGCTGTCATTGATGTTAAAGGGGGCAACACACGGTATTAAGAACTGGGGTGTGTAAACTTTTGATCAGGGTGATTTGGGAAGTTTCTGTTGTCATTATGATATAAAAAGAGTAAACATAGTTGACTGATAATAAATGGCTTCAGCCAAACACTAACCAAGAAAAGTTTTTGTGTTCTCATTCATATTCTCTGAAAAATGGCCAAGAAATCATCAATTCTGCCAGGGTATGTAAACTTATGAGCACAGCTGTATATATATCTTATCTGTGTATTTAGCTATTTGCCTAGAAATCAGTGACATGGCCATAAATGGTCCAATCAAGCTCTTACTGGATGGCCCAATGAAAAGTGGTTCTTAACGTTATCCTAGAAGCCAAGCACGTCTGATCTCTAGTTTGAAGATCTTGGTGTAACCAAGTCAATTTGAAGTTCTGCACCTCAGCCAAGTCTCATGGTTCACCTCAATTGTCCCCAGGTGACCAGTAAACTTTCGGACCATCATTTTTGGGGAGAAATCTGGTTAAAGTGACATTCCTAACTCCAATATTCAGAACTGTGGCCGATGCCCCAATTCCTTCCTTGCCACAAAAAAAAAACAGCTCATCCTTCTCTCAGCTCCGTAGATGAAGGCGTTTGCACATCAAGGAACCTCAGAAGACCTTGGTGATGCCTCCATTGTTCTCAGCCCTCTAACTGGATAGCCCAATGAAAAGTTGGTTATCCTAAAGGCCAATAACAAAGCACGTCTGACCCCTCATTTGAATATCTTGGTGTAACAGAGTCAGTTTGAAGTTCTGCACCTCAGCCAAGTCTCATGGTTCACCTCAATTGTCCCCAGGTGACCAGTAGACTTTTGGGCCCATCATTTTTGGGGAGAAATCTGGGTAGAGTGACTTTCATTACTCCGACATTCAGAATTCTGGCCGATGCCCCAAATCCTTCCTTGCCACAAAAAAAAAAAAACAGCTCATGCTTCTCTCAGCTCCGTAGATGAAGGCGTTTGCACATCAAGGAACCTCAGAAGACCTTGGTGATGCCTCCATTGTTCTCAGCCCTCTTCTTGGATGGCCCAATGAAAAGTTGGTTATCCTAAAGGCCAATAACAAAGCACGTCTGACCCCTCATTTGAATATCTTGGTGTAACAGAGTCAGTTTGAAGTTCTGCACCTCAGCCAAGTCTCATGGTTCACCTCAATTGTCCCCAGGTGACCAGTAGACTTTTGGGCCCATCATTTTTGGGGAGAAATCTGGGTAGAGTGACTTTCATTACTCCGACATTCAGAATTCTGGCCGATGCCCCAAATCCTTCCTTGCCACAAAAAAAAAAAAACAGCTCATGCTTCTCTCAGCTCCGTAGATGAAGGCGTTTGCACATCAAGGAACCTCAGAAGACCTTGGTGATGCCTCCATTGTTCTCAGCCCTCGCTGCCTGTGCCTCCATCTGGCCTCTCCTGGTGGGTCATGGGTCACACACACAGTCCATGCTGAGGGCAATGGCTGTGATTTAGGTGGGTCACTGACCTCGGGGGAAACACTGAAACAGATACTTGGCCTCCTCTTGAGATGTCTACAAAGGGCAGAGAAGACGATTAACCCAACATGGTCACCCCAGTGACACGCGAAGACTCCTCTGCTCTATCTGATCCACACAGTCCAGTGAGCGACTGCCATGAGCGATGTCAATAGTGAAGGATGTCTTACTAATAGGGATGAGCAAAATTCTCCGTTTTAGTTTCTTTTAAATTTTGGCTAAATTCTGGAAATTTTGCCGAAATTTGGCTCTTTAGGCAAAATGCATTGTGGTGAAAGAAGAAGTAAATTTAAGGGTGCAACGAGCTTTCATTGACTCCTCAGGTTCGTTTGTTTTGTGTGTATTTTTTTTTTTTTTTGCTTCCTGAAAACTAAGTAACTGTAATTAAATAAGTAGTTGATGAATTCGTTAGTTAATAAAAATATTAAAAATTAATATACTTATACACAATAAAATAATAAATAATATAATAATAAATAACTAAAAAATAATATAATTATAAATAATAAATAAAGACATAGTAGATAAAATGTAAACGAATAGTTACAATAGATAAATATTTGTAAGCTGTTGCTTTTATTTATTTATTTATTCTTACTTTACTCCTGCAAAAAGAAAAAAAGTCTAATAATAATAAAGCTGATTGGGAAAGGGAAATCCCATCATGTATCACACTACATTAATCTCACAAAGCTTAAAACAATTAGGTAACTGTAATGAAATAAATAATTAATAAATACACAAATAAGTAAATAATAATAATAATATTAGAATACAATATACTTATTAATAATAAATAAATAAAATGTAAATATATAGTTACAATATACAAATATTTTTAAGCTGGTGCTGTTATTTTTTCATTTACTTATTTATTTATGTTTGATTTTTTCATATCCTGTGAAGAAAAAAGCAAATCATAAAATACAAAAAAAAAAAATAACATATAAGAAACAAATTAAGACAAATGCATTGTAGTGAAAGAAATACATTTAAGGGTGCAATGAGCTTTGAATGGCTCCTCAGGTTTGTTTGTTTTGTGTGTGTTTTTAATAAGTAGTTAAATAATTAATTCATTCATTAGTAAATAAAAATATTAAAAAATAATATAATTATATGCAATAAAATAATAAATAATGTAATAATAAATAACTAAAAAATATATATAATTATAAATAATAAAAAATAAATAAAGGCATAGTAGATAAAATGTAAACAAATAGTTACAATATACAAATATTTGTAAGCTTTTGCTTTTATTTATTTATTTGTTTATTTATTTATTCTTATTTTACTCCTGCAAAGAAAAAAGTAAAATAATAAAATACAAAAAAATATAAGGAATTAAATAAGGCAAATACATTTTTGGGTGCTGTCACTTAAATTTCTCGTTTTTTTTTTTTTTTTTGCAGGAAAAAAAAGTCTTTTAATAATAAAGCTAATTGGGAAAGGGAAATGTCATCAATTGCATCATATCTTTTTTCATCATATCATATCACACTAGATAACGCACAAAGCTTTAAATTAAATAGATAACTGTGATGCAATAAATAGTTAATGAATACATAAATAAGTAAATAATAATAATATAAGGATAAATAATAACACAATGAATACATGAATAAATAAAATGTAAATAAATAGTTACAATATATATTTTCTTACTTATTTATTTATTTTTACTTTTTTCATATCCTGTGAAGAAAAAAATCAAATAATACAATACAAAAAAATAAAATAAGGAACAGATGTGAAATTACAATGTATATGTAAAGCACTGCGTAAAATTGATGGCGCTATTTAAGTACCTGAAATAAATAAATATTAAATTAGGACAAATGCATTCTTGGGTGCTTTCACTTCATATTTTTATTTTTACTTTTCTCAAAATTTTTTTTGTGGGGAAAGAAAGTCTAATAATAATAAAGCTTATTTGGAAAGGGAAATTCCATCATGTATCACACTAGATTAACCTCACAAAGCTTTAACACAAGGATACAGCCCTCTAATTTAGCCGTGTGATAGTAATTTTTTAAATCCAGAGCCCTAACCCCCCCGCCCCCCAATGTAAACAGCGTGGAAAATGAAGTCTAATAACAATAAAATACACACAATTAAAAAAAAAAAAAATACTGTAAACGACACAGGTATCTGTAATGAAATAAAAAGTTAATAAATACACAAATAAGTAAATAATAATATTAAAATATAATATAATTATTAATAATAACTAAATTAAATGTAAATAAATAGTTACAATATACAAATATTTTTAAGCTGGTGCTTTTATTTTTTCATTTACTTATATATTTATTTTTCATTTTTTCATCCCGTGAAGAAAAAAAGCAAATAATAAAATACAAAAAAAAACAAAAAACAAATAAGAAGCAAATTAAGACAAATGCATTCTTCTGTGCTGTCACTTTAAGTTAAAATTTTTACTTTTCTCAATTTTTTGTTTTGTGGGTAAAAAAAGTCTAATAATAATATAGCTTATTGGGAAAGGTAAATTCCATTGTGTATCACAGTAGATTCAACTCACAAAGCTCTAACACAAGGATACAGCCCTCTAATTTAGCCATGTGATAGTCATTTTTTAAATCCAGAGACCCCCCACCATGTAAACAGTGTGGAAAATTAAGTCTAATAACAATAAAATACACACAATAACAAATAAATAAAAAAAACACAAATAATGTAAATGACATAGGTAACTGTATTGAGATAAATAGTTAATAAATACATAAATAAGTAAATAATAATAATAGTAAAATATAATTATTAATAATAAATAAATACTGTGTAAATAAATAGTTACAATAAACAAATATTTTTTAAGCTGGTGCTTTTATTTTTTTCATTTACATATTTATTTATTGTTTACTTTTTTCATATCCTGTGAATAAAAAAGCAAATAAAATAAAATACAAAAAAAAAATAAAAAAAAAATAAGGAAAACATTAAGACAAATGCAAAAAAAAAAAAGCAACACAAATAATGTAAATGTCATAGGTAACTGTAATGAAATAAATAGTTAATAAATACATAAGTAAGTCAATAATAATAATAATAATAATAAAATATAATAGAATTATTAATAATACATTATGTTAAAGGCATGGAAAATTAAGTCTAATAACAATAAAGTACACAAAAAAAAAAGACAAAAAAAGACACAAACAATGTAAACTAAAGGTTTTGTTAAAGGTGAATGTATTTATTTATTTGTTTATTTATTTAGCATATTCAGAAAATATGTACAAATTAGAAAATAATTTCACCAAAATTTTCTCAAAATAGGTAATTTGGTGGCAATACAATTTTTTCCAAAATTATTCTGCTCATTCCTACGTACAAAAAAAAAAAAAAAGAATTCCCTGTGGCACAGACGGGAATGTTTAGGCACGGAGGTATCACACCCCATAGTAACCAGAAGAAGCCTCCAGGACTTTTCCAGAGCCTCTCCCATCCTATGGAACTCCTTACCCCAATCTGTCTGATTATCTCCTACCCTATTAGCTTTTAGATGATCCCTGAAAACCTTTCTCTTCAGAGAAGCCAATCCTACCCACACCTAACAACTGTACTTTATTTTCTCCATCCCCACAGTTATTACCTTTTGTTTCACTTGACTCTTCCTTCTAGATTGTAAGCTCTAATGAGCAGGGCCCTCGGATTCCTCCTGTATTAACCACTTCCGGACCGCCGTACGTCGTTTGACGGCGGTACTTTGAAGAGGAATACCGTTGTAGCAGATAGCTACCATAACCCCGGTATCATTTTTTTCAGGAGGCGATTCTGCGTAAGATAAAAGTGATCTCCGCGGCGGATTCGCCGCGAGATCACTTTTATCAGCGGCCGGAGAGGTGCCCCCCCCCTCCCGCCGCTTTCCGGTCATCTCCGCCGCTTACCGGACCCGCCGGCAGCGGCGGAGATGATCGCGTCCTCTCAGTCTGGTGTCCGTGTGCCGA
>BLSH010353829.1:320441-331304 GCA_018402905.1 Glandirana rugosa | reverse complement strand
CCCAAAACAAACCAACCGGAGGGGAAATACCAGATTATTTTATCTCCGGCTATAAACCAGAGAAGGAAAACAGGAGTTCTACCTTATAATGAGAAGATAAAATCACTGGATGTCATATAATTTCCTTCCCTTTGATTTGGGAAATATAGAGATGAATTATATCCTGACTCATAAAATTCCACCTCTGGGCCGACATCCTGAGTTGTTTTATTTAGGCTTTTTTATATCTATTGTCTGACATCTACTGAAGACTCCCAGTAGAATGAAAAGAGCTTTAAAGGCCCATGGTTGGTCAACAACGGTCGTCCAACAGCCTGTTGGCCGATAATCCGATTGTTTGTACGCACGATTCTACAGCCGATTTCCAATCGTCGCCCAAAAGAAGTTGGACGACGAGACTAGAAAACTTGTGTTGGCCAACAAAGAGTTGACCGATTGTTGGCTCGTGTGAACAGAAGTTGACCAACCAACAGTTGGAAGTGCAAACACGCATGTTCGGAATCCATTCACCTGAACTTCCTCGATATACGCTCGGAACACGTCACTACTTTCGGCTTTGTTGGCCGAAGAGCTTTAAAGGCCCATGGTTGGTCAACAACGGTCATCCAACAGCCTGTTGGCCGATAATCTGATCGTGTTTACGCACCATTCTACAGCCGATTTCCAATCTTCGCCCAACAGAAGTTGGACGACGAGACTAGAAAACTTGTCTTGGCCAACAAAGAGTTGACCGATTGTTGGCTCGTTTGAACAGAAGTTGACCAACCAACAGTTGGAAGTGCACACCCGCATGCTGGGAATCCATTCACCTGGACGATGAGACTAGAAAACTTGTGTTGGCCAACAAAGAGTTGACCGATTGTTGGCTCGTGTGAACAGAAGTTGACCAACCAACAGTTGGAAGTGCAAACCCGCATGTTCGGAATCCATTCACCTGAACTTCCTCGATATACACTCAGAACACGTTACTACTTTCAGCTTTGTTGGCCGGAGAGCTTTAAAGGCCCATGGTTGGTCAACAACGGTCATCCAACAGCCTGTTGGCCGATAATCTGATCGTGTGTACGCACGATTCTACAGCCGATTTCCAATCTTCACCCAACAGAAGTTGGATGACGAGACTAGAAAACTTGTGTTGGCCAACAAAGAGTTGGCCGATTGTTGGCTCGTTTGAACAGAAGTTGACCAACCAACAGTTGGAAGTGCAAACCCGCATGTTCGGAATCCATTCACCTGAACTTCCTCGATATACGCTCGAAACACGTCACTACGTTCAGGTTTGTTGGCCAATTACTTGCTTCACGTTAGTACGCTAGACACAACCACCATCGCCCAATTTGGGAAAAAGTTGGACGCTCGGTTGACCAACCATCGGCTCATATCTACGAGGCTTTGGAGTGCAGCCTAGAAAAAGAAAACAAATTTTTACCTTAATGCAACCTTCTAAAAGCAGCCCTCCTCCAAGTCACCTTAACCACTTGACGCCGGCTGTATGCATATATGCGCCAACGTTGAAACAACTTACCGCTCCCTACACGCTCTCAGCGCGTTAGCCGGTGGGTTCCCGGAAAGCTCCCGATCAGTTCTGAGACAAGGTCATCCAGTTCCCAGGGCAAGGTTGCCGAACTGTGCCCCTCCCCTTTCTATTCATGATGTGTGAGCTTAGGGGGTGCGCAACATCCATCTCCTCTCGGGTCTCCCCTCACTGATCACAGTGCTGGGCTGACAAGAGTAGTGATGCTGCTGTCACTACTCCTGTAAGCCTTGTAACAGAAGGAACTCAACACAGGGTGCCCCCATCCCTGCAATAAACCATTGCACCCAGGGCAGCCGCTCCTCCTGCCCACCCCTTGTCCCGGCAGCCGCATATATGCAACCCTGTTAAAACAACTTACCGCGCTGAGAGCGTGCTCCCTGCACGCTCCCAGCACGGTAGCTGGCAGGTACCGGAAAGCTCCTGATCAGTGCCAAGATAAGATCATCCAGTTCCCAAGGAAATGTTGCCGAACTGTGCCCCTCCCCTTCCTATTCATGATGTGTGAGCTTAGGGGGTGCGCAACCCCCACCCCCTCCTGGGTCTCACCTCACTGCTCCCAGTGCTGGGCTGACAAGAGTAGTGATGCTGCTGTCACTACTCCTGTAAGCCTTGTAACAGAAGGAACTCAACACATGGTGCCCCCATCCCTGCAATAAACCATCGCGCCCAGGGCGGCCGCCCCTCCTGCCCACCCCTTGTCCTAGCTGTGCTCCCTATGCATACTTGCAATCAGGAACTTTCCAATCATGTGACCACTGTGACAACCATGACCCGAATGCCCGCCTCCACCTCCCGGCTTTTAGAACTCCTAAAGGATCTGGAGGCGGTCGGTGCAAAGAGGTTAAATACATACCTGAGCCCGATCTCTACCCAGCGCTGTGCCCAAGAGCAGCCACTCTCTCCACCCTCTCACAATTAAAACTCCCCTCCCTCCTCACTGGCTGTGATCGACAGAAGCATAAGCCAATGGCTCCCATTGCTGCCTGTGAGCCTATGAGGTGGGAGAGAGCGCAGAGAGTGTAGAAAACATACCCTCGCTCATGTGCTGCATCCAAACTTCAATGGCTGAAACTCCGTGCTCTGACTGGAAAGTTCCGTCACAGTTAGAAAGCCAGCACTTCGGTGAGCTCTTCATTCCAAAATCTTTATTGGCTACATTCCAGCATATACACTGTAAAAATTCTAACGCGTTTCGTCCAATACGGCCTTCTTTATAGCATAAGCTATGCTATGGTTATGCTTCGCATTCTCATTGTGAGAAGCTCACAGTGTGCAGTGAAATCGGGGTAAGCAATTCTAGAATAACTGTGCAAGACTGAAGGGAAGGCCGGAGTTCAGCTTTAATGCCAATGTTCTCGTCATCCGTTTATCCACCAATCAGATTTGTGCATTGCGCTCTCCTCTTACTTGGAATAACTCGCATTTAATTTTTACCGCTCCATTAAAGCTGATAAACAAATGCCGGGACTGCGGTCCCTCTCCTACCAGCAGCTGCCTGAGCCGCCTGTGCCGATATATCATTATAGAAGTGATTACACCGGGAAACGGCAAACACAAACACTTCGGCAAACTTCTCAGGAATGTCCACAATTTCCTTAGCGACCGATAAACACTTCATCCATGGAGACGTTTCTTTTATTGGCTCTCCTCATGGTAGTGGTTGGATTATCAGATGAAAATGGTTTATATATATTTTATGACATTTTGCCTTTTCAGAGATTATTATAAACAGCAGGGAGCTGGCTGGACCCATATAAGTCCGGCTGAAGGAGTTTTTCAATGAATAGTTTAGGAGCATCAGAACATTTAACTAAATTATTACTTTTTAAGAAAGATAACTTGGTGGTCATGAAAGCCAAACTTGCCTGTTGATTGTAGAAAATAGCCAAGCTTGCCAGTTCACTATGGAGCAGAGCCAATCTTGCCAGTTGATTATGGAACAAAGCTAAGCATGCCAGTTGACTGTGGAGCAGAGCCAAGCTTGTCAGTTGAATGTGGAGCAGAGCCAAGCTTGCCAGTTGACTATGGAACAGATCCAAGCTTGCCAGTCAACTATGGAATGAAGCTAAGCATGCCAGTTGAATATGAAGCAGAGCCAAGCTTGCCAGTTGACTATGGAGCCGAGCCGAGCTTGCCAGTTGGCTATGGAGCAGAGCCAAGCTTGCTAGTTGACTATGGAGCAGGGCCAAGCTTGTCAGTTCACTATGGAGCAGAGCCAAGCTTGCCAGTTGGCTATGGAGCAGAGCCAAGCTTGCGAATTGACTATGGAGCAGAGCTGAGCATGTCAGTTGGCTATGGAGCAGAGCTGAGCATGTCAGTTGGCTATGGAGCAGAGCTAAGCATGTCAGTTGACTATGGAGCAGAGCCAAGCTTGTCAGTTGGCTATGGAGCAAAGCTGAGCATGTCAGTTGGCTATGGAGCAGAGCCAAGCTTGTCAGTTGGCTATGGAGCAGAGCTGAGCTTGCCAGTTGACTATGGAGCAGAGCCAAGCAATCCAGTAGCCTATGGAGCAGAGCCAAGCTTGTCAGTTGGCTATGGAGCAGAGCTAAGCATGTCAGTTGACTATGGAGCAGAGCCAAGCTTGCCAGTTGGCTATGGAGCAGAGCCAAGCTTGCCAGTTGACTATGGAGCAGAGCCAAGCTTGTCAGTTGATTATGGAACAAAGCTAAGCATGCCAGTTGACTGTGGAGCAGAGCCAAGCTTGTCAGTTGAATATGGAGCAGAGCCAAGCTTGTTAATTGGCTATGGAACAGAGCTAAGCATGGCAATTGACTATGGAGGAGAGCCAATCTCGCCAGTTAGCTAGGGAGCAAAGCCAAGCTTGACAGTTGACTATGGAACAGAGCCAAGCTTGCCAGTCAACTATGGAATGAAGCTAAGCATGCCAGTTGACTATGGAGCAGAGCCAAGCTTGCCAGTTGACTATGGAGCAGAGCCAAGCTTGCTAGTTGACTATGGAGCAGAGCCAAGCTTGTCGGTTCACTATGGAACAGAGTCAAGCTTGTCAGCTGGCTATGGAGCAGAGCCAAGCTTGCCAGCTGACTATGGAGTAGAGCCAAGCTTGTCAGTTGGCTATGGAGCGGAGCCGAGCTTGACAGTTGACTATAGAGCAGAGCCAAGCAATCCAGTTGCCTATGGAGCAGAGCCAAGCTTGTCAGCTGGCTATGGAGCAGAGCTAAGCATGTCAGTTGGCTATGGAGCAGAGCTAAGCATGTCAGTTGACTATGGAGCAGAGCCAAGCTTGTCAGTTGGCTATGGAGCAGAGCTAAGCATGTCAGTTGACTATGGAGCAGAGCCAAGCTTGTCAGTTGGCTATGGAGCAGAGCCAAGCTTGCCAGTTGACTATGGAGCAGAGCCAAGCTTGTCAGTTGGCTATGGAGCAGAGCCGAGCTTGCCAGTTGACTATGGACCAGAGCCAAGCAATCCAGTTGCCTATGGAGCAGAGCCAAGCTTGTCAGTTGGCTATGGAGCAGAGCTAAGCATGTCAGTTGGCTATGGAGCAGAGCTAAGCATGTCAGTTCACTATGGAGCAGAGCCAAGCTTGTCAGTTGGCTATGGAGTAGAGCTGAGCTTGCCAGTTGACTATGGAGCAGAGCCAAGCTTGCCAGTTGGCTATGGAGCAGAGCCAAGCTTGCCAGTTGACTATGGAGCAGAGCCAAGCAATCCAGTTGCCTATGGAGCAGAGCCAAGCAATCCAGTTGCCTATGGAGCAGAGCCGAGCTTGCCAATTGACTATGGAGCAGAGCCAAGCTTGTCAGTTGACTATGGAGCAGCCATAGGGAGCACAGCCTGCAATAAAAACTGACAGGGGCTCTAATCCCTCTCCACTCCATCCAAAACAAAAAACAAAAGTTTACACTTAAGACCACGCCTTTTTCTGACATTTGTTTATTGACAAATAAAAATCAGTATTTTTGTTAGAAAATTACTTAGAACTCCCAAACATAGTATATATTTTTTTAGCAGAGGCCCTAGAGAATAAAATGGCGGTCGTTGTGATATTTTATGTCTCATTGTATTTGCGCAGCGGTTTTTCAAATGCAATATTTTTGTAAAAAATACATTTTGATAAAAAAAAGTAAAGTTACCCCAGTTTTTGTATAATGTGAAAGATGATGTTACTCCGAGTAAATAGACACCTAACACGTCACGCTTTAAAATTGCGCACACTTGTGGAATGGCGCCAAACTACAATACTTAAAAATCTCCATAGGTGACGCTTTCAAAACGTTTACAGGTTACCAGTTTAGAGTTACAGAGGAGATCTAGCACTAGAATTATTGCTCTCACTCTAACGATCGCGGCGATATCTCACATGTGTGGTCTGAATGGCGTTTACATATGTGGGCGGGACTTATGTTTGCATTTGCTTCTGCACATTATATTTTTCTTATTTATTTTACTTTTTATTTTCACCATGCCCCATTATTTTTATTTTTTTATTTTCACCATGTCCCATTATTTTTATTTTTTATTTTCACCATGTCCCATTATTTTTATTTTTTATTTTCACCATGTCCCATTATTTTTATTTTTTTATTTTCACCATGCACCATTATTTTTATTTTTTTATTTTCACCATGTCCCATTATTTTTTTTTATTATTTTCACCATGCCCCATTATTTTTATTTTTTATTTTCACCATGCCCCATTATTTTTATTTTCACAATGCCCCGTTATTTTTATTTTTTATTTTCACCATGCCCCATTATTTTTATTTTTTATTTTCACCATGCCCATTTTTTTTATTTTCACCATGCCCCATTATCTTTATTTTCACCATGCCCCATTATCTTTATTCTTTATTTTCACCATGCCCTATTATCTTTATTTTTTATTTTCACCATGCCCCATTATCTTTACTTTCACCATGCCCCATTATTTTTATTTTTTATTTTCACCATGCCCCATTATTTTTATTTTGTATTTTCACCATGCCCTATTATCTTTATTTTTTATTTTCGCCATGTCCCATTATCTTTATTTTCACCATGCCCCATTATTTTTTTTTATTTTCACCATGCCCCATTATTTTTATTTTTTATTTTCACCATGTCCCGTTATTTTTATTTTCACAATGCCGCATTATTTTTATTTTCACCATGCCCCATTATTTTTATTTTTTATTTTCACCATGTCCCATTATTTTCATTTTCACAATGCCGCATTATTTTTATTTTCACCATGCCCCATTATTTTTATTTTTTATTTTCACCATGTCCCATTATTTTTATTTTTTATTTTCACCATGCCCCATTATTTTTATTTTTTATTTTCAACATGTCCCATTTTTTTTATTTTCACCATGCCCCATTATTTTTATTTTTTATTTTCACCATGCCCCATTATCTTTATTTTTTATTTTCACCATGCCCCATTATTTTTATTTTTTATTTTCACCATGCCCTATTATCTTTATTTTTTATTTTCGCCATGCCCCATTATCTTTATTTTCACCATGCCCCATTATTTTTATTTTTTATTTTCACCATGTCCCATTATTTTTATTTTTTATTTTCACCATGCCCCATTATTTTTATTTTGTATTTTCACCATGTCCCATTATTTGTATTTTTTATTTTCACCATGCCCCATTATTTTTATTTTTTATTTTCACCATGCCCCATTATCTTTATTTTTTATTTTCACCATGTACCATTATTTTTATTTTTTAATTTCACCATGCCCCATTATTTTTATTTTTTATTTTCACCATGCCCCATTATCTTTATTTTTTATTTTCACCATGTCCCATTTTTTTTTTATTTATTTTTTTTTAATGCTTTTATTCCTATTACAAGGAACGTAAACATCCCTTGTGATACAAAAAAGGATGACAGGACCTGTTTATGGAGAGATCTGGGGGTCAATAAGACCCCAAATTTCTCGTTCGCATTTAAAAGCAAAAGTAAAAAAAAAATATTTGACTTAAAAAAAAAAAAATCCTTTCTGTCGGCTCAAGAACAGGAAGTGATTTCAGACATCGCTCCGGTCCTCCAAGGGCATAGAGCTGAGTGGGGGGCTATCTTACCCTCATTCGACTTCCTGCCTAGCCATCAGCCACATTGGATCGCTTCCGGGCTCACCGACGACTGCGGTAAACTCGGAAACTACTGGGAAGCATCTGGAGGGGTGGGGGGGGAAGGTATTTACCATGAAAATCATGATGTATATTCTCACATTAAAAAAATAAATATATTTTGAAAATTTTTCAAAAATATTTTTTATTTATTTATTTATTTATTTTTAGGGTCAGTTCACACCTGAATCATAAAATCTGTAAACGCAAGCAGCATCTCAACATTTAAAAAAAATATATATATTTTGAAAATTTTTCAAAAATATTTTTTTTTATTTATTTTTTTTAGGGTCAGTTCACACCTGAATCATAAAATCTGTAAACGCAAGCAGCATCTCAACATTTAAAAAAATATATATATTTTGAAAATTTTTCAAAAATATTTTTATTTATTTATTTATTTATTTATTTTTAGGGTCAGTTCACACCTGAATCATAAAATCTGTAAACGCAAGCAGCATCTCAACATTTAAAAAAAATATATATATTTTGAAAATTTTTCAAAAATATTTTTTTTTATTTATTTTTTTTAGGGTCAGTTCACACCTGAATCATAAAATCTGTAAACGCAAGCAGCATCTCAACATTTAAAAAAATATATATATTTTGAAAATTTTTCAAAAATATTTTTATTTATTTATTTATTTATTTATTTTTAGGGTCAGTTCACACCTGAATCATAAAATCTGTAAACGCAAGCAGCATCTCAACATTTAAAAAAAATATATATATTTTGAAAATTTTTCAAAAATATTTTTTTTTTATTTATTTTTTTTAGGGTCAGTTCACACCTTAATCATAAAATCTGTAAACGCAAACAGCATCTCAACATTTAAAAAAATATATATATTTTGAAAATTTTTAAAAAATATTTTTTTTTATTTATTTATTTATTTTTAGGGTCAGTTCACACCTTAATCATAAAATCTGTAAATGCAAACAGCATCTCAACATTTAAAAAAAATATATATATATTTTGAAAATTTTTCAAAAATATTTTTTTTTTATTTATTTATTTTTTTTTTTAGGGTCAGTTCACACCTGAATCATAAAACCTGTAAACGCAAGCAGCATCCCAACATTTTAAAAATCTTTTTTAAAAAATCACATTTTTTTTAGGGTCCGTTCACACCTGAATTGTAAAACCTGTAAATGCAAGCAGCATCTCAACTTTTTTTTTTAAAAAAAATCTGTAAGCGCTAACAGCATCCCAAAAATATTTTTAAAATTTGTGAAAAATAATTTTTTTTTATTTTTATTTTTTTTCGGTCAGTTCACAACTGAATCATAAAATCTGTAAACACAAGCAGCATCTCAACATTTTTATAAAAAAAAAAAACTTTTTTTTAGGGCCAGTTCACACAAATTGTAAAATCTCAAAGTGCAAGCAGCATCCGAAACAGTATTGGAAAATTGTTTTAAAAAAAATCACATTTTTATTTATCTATTTTTTTTAGTCAGTTCACACCAAAATCGTTTTTTTTTTTTTTTTTTAGGGCCAGTTTGCACCTAAATCGTAAAACCTGTAAGTGCAAGCAGCGTCCCAAAAGTATTTTTAAAATTTTTCAAAATTCTTTTTTTTTTGTAAAACCTGTAAGTGCAAAATGTGTCCCAAAAATGTTTTAATTTTTAAAAAAAAAAAAAATCATTTTTTTTAGGGCCTGTTCACACCTGCGAAATGTGTTCCTGTGCGATTTCTGTGCAACTCAGTGCCGTGCGATTTTCAGAATATTTATTTGAACGGTCTGAACCCGGACCGCGCAAAAAGTAGCGCAAGCTCTAATTTTCAACAAGTGAACGCGCTGCGCATTTCCTGTTTGCAACGCAGCAAAACATTTCCTCAATTGGGATGAAGAATAAAAAAGTGGGGGGTAAAAAGGCACCACAATACAGCAAAAACGCATCCAGAACACAGAGATTGTGGTGAGAAGCGCCCCGCCGATCTCCGAGTTCCAAAGCACCGGAGGAGAAAAAATCTGTTGCTCTCTGCGATTCGCCGCTACAAATCGCCGGACGCTCAGAAAAGTTCTGGGGCTCCAATCGGCGGGTCGCTGCGTTTCTAAAGCGTTTATTTTGTTCCATAGAAATGCAGGGAAACGTTGGGTAGAAATTTTTTTTTTAACGCTTCGTTGTGCATTTTTGAGTTTTTTAAAATAAAAAAATAGAAAATAATATATATATAAAAACCCTCACCCCTAATATTAACCCCTAACACCAATATTAACCCCTAACACTAATATTAACCCCTAATCCTAATATTAACCCCTAACACCAATATTAACCCCTAATCCTAATATTAACCCCTAACACTAATATTACCCCTAACACCAATATTAACCCCTAACACTAATATTAACCCCTAATCCTAATATTAACCCCTAACACCAATATTAACCCTTAACCCTAATATTAACCCCTAACACTAATATTACCCCTAACACCAATATTAACCCCTAATCCTAATATTAACCCCTAACACCAATATTAACCCTTAACCCTAATATTAACCCCTAACACTAATATTACCCCTAACACCAATATTAACCCCTAATCCTAATATTAACCCCTAACACTAATATTACCCCTAACACTAATATTAACCCCTAACACTAATATCACCCTTAATACTAATATTAACCCCTAACACTAATATTACCCCCTAACCCTAATATTACCCTAACACAAATATTACCCCTAACACTAATATTAACCCCTAACACTAATATTGATCCCTAACCCTAATATTAACCCCTAACCCTAATATTACCCCTACTCCTAATATTAACCCCTAACACTAATATTACCCCTAACACTAATATTACCCCTAATCCTAATATTAACCCCTAACACTAATATTACCCCTAATCCTAATATTAACCCCTAACACTAATATTACCCCTAACACCAATATTAACCCCTAACACTAATATTACCCCTCCCATTATAATCCCAATCCCCCATTATAATCACAATCCCCAATTATAATCACAATTCCCACTATAATCACAATCCCCAATTATAATCACAATCCCCAATTATAATCACAATCCCCATTATAATCACAATCCCCAATTATAATCCTAATCCCCATTATAATCCCAATCCCCAATTATAAACCCAATCCCCAATTATAATCACAATCCCCATTATAATCACAATCCCCAATTATAACCACAATCCCCATTATAATCACAATCCCCAATTATAATCCTAATCCCCATTATAATCACAATCCCCAATTATAAT
>BLSH010353829.1:299972-312346 GCA_018402905.1 Glandirana rugosa | reverse complement strand
TTATACACATCTGAGGGTCAGCCCTAGATGTGGGGTGTCAGCCCTGGGTATGGGGGGTCAGCCCTGGGTATGGGGAGGGGGTCAGCCCTGGGTATGGAGAGGGGGTCAGCCCTGGGTATGGGGGAGTCAGCCTTGGGTATGGGGGAGTCAGCCTTGGGTATGGGGGGTCAGTCCTTGTTATGTGGTGGTCAGCTCTGGGTATGGAGAGGGGGTCAGCCCTGGGTATGGGGGGGTCAGCCCTGGGTATGGGGGGTCAGCTCTGGGTATGGAGAGGGGGTCAGCTCTAGATATGGGGGGGTCAGCCCTGGGTATGGAGAGGGGGTCAGCCCTGGGTATGGAGAGGGGGTCAGCCCTGGCTATGGAAGGTGAGCCCCTGGGTATGGAAGGTGAGCCCCTGGATTCTTGTCTGTCTCGGGTAATTGGTGGGATCTCCATGTTATAATCCCCAGCTGAGAAGAGTAGATGTGTTGGGGGAGGGGTGGACCCCCTTCTATGGATGGATATTCAGATATCAGAAGTCATTCTTTGTTGACCCCGGAGTCCTGGAAAATGTTGGTGGGCTGTTGGATGAATGTCTGCGGCCGTCACACCGATCCTTTGATAGAAGTCCGGTACGGATTCGGCATACAAGCCCTGATGAAGGGGGATGTGAGAAAGTCTGAAACGCGTTGGAGTTTCCCTTTCTGTTGTATCCAAAAAAAATTCCCTTACTGGCTGAACCAATCGGTGTGGCGCTGTTGTTCCTCCAAAATCCTACTAATAATTCCCAAATATTCCTCTTCATCTGGGGGGGGGGGGTCCTCTACACCTGCGTGTTACCAGCTATTCCTGATAAACTTTGTAGAATATAAAATCATTTTTAGAAATTCTAGGAGATGGGGGGGGGGGGGAGACTCCCCAGTCCCTGACAGATAACACCGAAATATTTAAATTATTTAACATCTATTTATATATGGAATTTATACATATTATATTTAATATATTTATATTAATAGATGAAATTTAATTAATTAATTTGTGTATATATATATATATATATATATATAATTTATTCAATTATTAAATATTTAATTATATTACATTGTATATATATTTTATCTATAAACATATTTTATATATATATTAATTAATATATGAATTTAAATTAATCGATTTAGATCATTTTTATACACCATATTTATTTATACAATTTATACTTATATTATGTTATGTTATAAATGTATATATTTACATTTGTATTGCTATATATATATATATAGTGAATTTAAATTAATAAAAATTTGTTATGTACATTATTTTTTTATATTATATATACATATATATTATCATGTACATAACAAATTGTATTAATATATATATAGAGTAATAACATTTTTTTTAATGCATATATTTCATATATATATATATTTATATATTGAATTTAAATGAATACAATTTGTTATGTACATTATATTATAATATTATTTATAATATATATATATATATATATATATATATAATATAATGTACATAACAAATTATTGTATTTTATATATATATATATATTTTTTTTTTTTAATATATATATATATATATATATATATATATATATATATATAATATAATATATATGTAAATAGTCATTTCAATTCATATATATATATTAATAAAAATGTAAATAAAATGATATATATATAAAACATAATATAATACAGGTATAAATTATATGAATTATGGGTGGACTGACTCTTGAGATCGATTTACTAAAACTGGAGAGTGTAAAATCCGGTGCAGCTCTGCACAGAGACCAATCAGCTTCTCCAATTAAGCTTTGACACAAAAAAACAATAAATCCTGGAAGCTGATTGGTTCCCATGCAGAGCTGCGCCAGATTTTGCACTCTCCAGTTTTAGTAAATCAATGCCCCCACTATATTTATGATACTCGATAGTCTTTGTGGGTGAAACAGATTTAAATAATCTTCTGTATTATCCGAAGCTCCTTTGATGTTTGCTGCTATGAGTTGTAGATTCCCATAGATGTCACTAACACTCATTTTCCACTGCTGGTTACTCAATTTCCACTGCTGGTTACTAGTTTTTCACTGCTGGTTACTAGTTTTCCACTGCTGGTTACTCGTTTTTCACTGCTGGTTACTCAATTTCCTCTGCTGGTTACTCGTTTTCCATTGTTGGTTACTCAATTTCCATTGCTGATTACTCGATTTCCACTGCTAGCTACTTGTTTTCCACTGCTGGCTACTCGTTTTCCAATGCTGGTTACCCATTTTCCACTGCTGGTTACTCGATTTCCACTGCTGGTTACCCGTTTTCCACTGCTGGTTACTCGATTTCCACTGCTGATTACCCGCTTTCCATTGCTGGATTACTTATTTTCCACTGCTGGCTACTCATTTTCCACTGCTAGTTACTCATTTTTCACTGCTGGCTACTTGTTTTCCACTGCTGGTTACTCATTTTTCACTGCTGGCTACTTGTTTTCCACTGCTGGTTACTCATTTTCCACTGCTGGTTACCTGTTTTCCACTGCTGGTTACTCGTTTTCCACTGCTGGTTACCTGTTTTCCACTGCTGGTTTCTTATTTTCCACTGCAAGTTACTCGTTTTCCACTGCTGGTTACTCGTTTTCCACTGCTGGTTACTCACACATATAAAAGTGACATCTGCATTGTATCAGTCTGCTCTACAACATGGCAATCTTCCTTCACAGCTCCACTTGAAGGCTTAGTAATGATTTGGTTATGTTCTCATCCATGGCTTAGGCTTCTTCTTGATTCGTATCCTGCATTGTGTTCCATAGAGGGGTCTCTGCCTGCTTTTAGCCTCTCAGCCGCCTGCATCCATTATTCATGCCTCCATATACCTGATAATTAAACCATCTGAGCCATACAATGAATTCAGCCTATTTCTGGACGTAACAAATGCAGGGAGAACAATGGGGGAAATCCATAATGCATTGACAGATCTAGAATAACTTTATCTGTAATGAACAGCGGAGGGGACTGAGCGTGGGCCGGGGGCATCTGCAGCGGAGTTATTACCACAATTGGGACAAAAGCTTGGCAGGGAGGTTTGTTTTTTTAATGAGAAGTCATTTCTTCATGGTTGCCTTTTGCATGAATTTCCCCACGGCTGGGAAGTGTATTGGGCTCGGCGTCCAGTGCCAGCGAAGGGTCAGATATGAAAGGAATGCGCTTTCCTTCTATAGCATTGGTTGTGTGCCCAGCCATGCGATGAGGGCATGGAGAGCAATAATACATTATAGAGGCCGTTTACAATGCCCTGTGTGAGATGTTCTGCTATAATATTAACTCTTTATTGTTTTGTGGTGGCTCTTTATTGGTTCCCAGGCTTCTCGCTGAGTTGTCTGCCAAGGTGACTGTACCCGCATCAGGGCATTAGCAACAATATAGTATGGCCTGAGATACTTTTTTATTTATATTTAATTTTCAAGCCAGTTTTTGAACCTTCTTCTAAGGTTGAGTATTGCTTGGACCTTGGACCTTAGACTACTAGGACCTTGGAAGACGGGGTGTATCCCAGGAGCTTGTCCTGAATACGGGTCTATGCACACCAGCCGCAGTGGTTGCGGTGATATTTCAAGCCAGTTTTTGGGGTATGCCCCCCTACTTCTAAGGTTGAGTATTGCTTGGACCTTGAACCTTGGACTACTTGGACCTTGGAAGATGGGATGTATCCCATCAGCTTGTCCTGAATACGGGTCTATGCACACCAGCCTTAATGGTTGCGGTGATATTTCAAGACAGTTTTTGGGGTATACCCCTCCCTTCTTCTAAGGTTGAGTATTGCTTGGACCTTAGACTACTAGGACCTTGGAAGACGGGGTGTATCCAAGGAGCTTGTCCTGAATACGGGTCTATGGCTGCACACCAGCCTTAATGGTTGCGGTGATATTTCAAGACAGTTTTTGGGGTATACCCCTCTGTTCTTCTAAGGTTGAGTATTACTTGGACCTTGGACTACTTGGACCTTGGAAGACGGGGTGTATCCCATCAGCTTGTCCTGAATACGGGTCTATGCACACCAGCCACAGTGGTTGCTGTGATATTTCAAGACAGTTTTTGGGGTATACCCCTCCCTTCTTCTAAGGTTGAGTATTGCTTGGACCTTAGAGTACTTGGACCTTGGAAGACGGGGTGTATCCCAGGAACTTGCCCTGAATACAGGTCTACTCACACCAGCAACAGTGGTTGCGGTGATATTTCAATACAGTTTTTGGGGTATAACCCCCTACTTCTAAGGTTGAGTATTACTTGGACCTTGAACCTTGGACTACTTGGACCTTGGAAGATGGGATGTATCCCATCAGCTTGTCCTGAATACGGGTCAAGACAGTTTTTGGGGTATACCCCCTCCTTTCTTCTAAGCTTGAGTATTACTTGGACCTTGGACTATTTGGACCTTGGAAGACGGGGTATAACCCATGAGCTTGCCCTGAATACGGGTCTATTCACACCAGCCGCAGTGGTT
Source organism: Glandirana rugosa (assembly GCA_018402905.1). Classification (NCBI taxonomy): domain Eukaryota; kingdom Metazoa; phylum Chordata; class Amphibia; order Anura; family Ranidae; genus Glandirana; species Glandirana rugosa. Next base: position 307,856 of record BLSH010353829.1, on the reverse strand, counting down.
GCAGTGATATTTCATGGCAGTTTTTGGGGTATACCCCCCTTCTTCTAAGAATGAGTATTAGTTGGAACTTGAACCTTGGACTACTTGGTCCTTGGAAGATGGGGGGTATATCCTAGGAGCTTGTCCTGAATACTCAACTGTACGGGTGTATTCACACCAGCCATAGTGGCTGGTGGGCAGTGGGGTGCAGTGAGATCATAGCAGTGCATCACACTGTTCAGCTCTTTTTTTTTGTAAAAAAACTTTATTGAAATAACAAAAGGAACATGCTCTACCGCAAATTACTTGGGAGACTGGCAACCAGGACTCTGGACCAGATAGATACCTTTGAATTGTAGCAATAATCCTCCAATAGAATCAAGCCGACTACTTAGTAACATCCATTGTAACAATTCTTTATTGGCTACATGGCAGGATACAGCAGTAGCAGGCTAACGCATTTCGGCAGAAGCCTTACTCATAGCACGTCATGAGTAAGGCTTTGGCCGAAACGCGTTAGCCTGCTACTGCTGTATCCTGTCATGTGGCCAATAAAGAATTGTTGCAATGGATGTTACCAAGGAGCTGGCTTTATTGTAGTGGAACTTTATTGAAATGTCACTTATTTGGGAGACTGGCCACCAGGACTCTGGACCAGATGCCTTCGAATCCTAGCAGTAATCCTCCCAATAAAATAAAGCCGGCTACTTGGTAACATCCATTGCATTATTTATTGGTCATATGGCAGGATACATCAGTAACACACCAACGCGTTTCGGCAGAAGCCTTACTCATGGCATATTATGAGCAAGGCTTTGGCCGAAACGTGTTAGACTGCTACTCCTGTATCCTGCCATGTGGCCAATAAAGAATTGTTGCAATGGACGTTACCAAGGAGCTGGCTTTATTGTGTTGGAACTTTATTGAAACGGCACACAGTGACATTTCATTAAAGTGGTTGTAAAGTCTCCAGGTTTTTCACCTTATTGCATTCTAAGGTGGAAAACCTTCTGTGCTGTAGCTGCCCCCCCCCCCAGACCCCCCCCCCCCCGTTCTTACCTGTGCCCGATCCGATCCAGCCACTGTCTCTCACCTCATTGGACAGAACGATAGCAGCAGGAGCCATTGGCTGTCAATCAAATCCGGTGACACAGTAGCAGGGGGCGGGGCCGAGTCCCGCTGCCTGTGTCAATGGACGCAGCAGCGGGACTCGGGAGCGAGCCTGCATGGGTGCCCCCATGGAAAGCGGCTTTCTGTGGCGGCACCCAATGAAGGGGAGGAGCCCCAGAAGAGGAGGATCGGGGCTGCTCTGTGCAAAACCATTACACAGAGCAGGTAAGCATAGGCATGTTTGTTATTTTTAAAAAATCAAACCTTTACAAACACTTTAAGTTCTATTGGCAGCTGTGTGGTGCGAGGCGGTGGATTGCCTTGCACCGCGCTCTGCTGGAACGAAAGGTACGGCGTTGCGGTGGTGTGAACCAGCCAGGTAGGAGATGGGGCATTTGCCTTGTCTTGGGGTGGGACTGAGCTGGAATAACCACCCAACACAGTCCTACTGCGCCTGATGTGAAACGCCCCTTCGAGCAAAGAGTATGATGGACAGCAACCAACTGTATTGTTGGTTGACAACTCCCCCACTCTTCATCTCCATAAAATGGGGGGGGGGGGAGTGTTCTGTAGTCCAAAGAAGAGAACAGGGAAGGTTAATAATATGGTTTCAGGGTTTTAGTTCTTTGCACAAGAGATGAGAAGGCCACTCCCTTCCTGGCAGGACCAATGGGTATTTTTGAAAATGTACTTGCCCTGAAAATAATTGAAACCACCACATCTAAAGACGGGTAAATGGGTTTTGATAAAGGGTTCCTGGGTTGGATATCCTTTAAAGACTTCTTAGATCTTGATGACTTCCTCTGGGTTTCCAGGCTTGCCTACTAACTGTTGGCCGATGCTTGTGGTGTTATTCCTCTTCTGAATTTTCAATGGAAGAGCCAAATGGCATGGAGGGATAGTCCAGGAGTGGCCTTCAAGAAGCCAGCAAGTTGCTCCACCATTCGAAACCAAGAACTGGAGCATCGGTTTTGGCCCTACAGACCCTTTCATTGTTATTTTATAGGGAGTTCCATTCGTTTGGGACGTGTTTCTAGGCAAATAAACTTTGGTGAGCATTCAACACAGTCAGATTTTCATGGTGGAATCCCTCCTGAGGAGCTATTGTGTTTTCCTGGCGATGGTGGGGGGGGGGGGGGAGTGGTGGCGCCTAGCCGTCCCGGCTGGTAGAACACACAGTGATTATTGCTATTGGCTATAGCCACTGGCAATAATCGCATGACAAATCCGACATGCTGGTTGTTCCCAAACATTGGCCATGTGTGGTTTGTATTCACGTCCATCACATACACAGAACAGTTCTCGAAATCCAGTATGGAGCACATAGTGGATGGAAAAAAAAAAACACCCTTGTGAGGTCCCCTCAACTCTGATAAACTTTGGTGAGGATTCTTGGAAAGATCAGATAGAGAGGTTATGTCAATATGAGTTAATAACTCACAGGATCGGCATGTTTACTCCGAGCGGTGGGATGTGGTCCGATTCTGAGTGTAGGACCATTAGGAATACCTGTATTAGATATACCACCTCTCATTCAAACCAAACTAAGGGCCCCGATGGGCACTTGATGTGAATGATCCCTAAGACCTCCCATATGAGGTCCCCTCTACTGTGATAAACTTTGGTGGGGATTCTTGGGAAGATCAAATATGGAGGTTATGTAGATCAGTGTTTCTCAACTCCAGTCCTCAAGGCGTTCCAACAGGTCATGTTTTCAGGATTCCCCTCAGATGAAACGGCCGTGGTAGTTACTAAGGCAGTGAAACTGATCAAATCACAAAATAATGGAAAGCCTGAAACCATGACCCGGTGGGGTGCCTTGAGGACTGGAGTTGAGAAACACTGATGCAGAGGACCACTAGGATTACGCGTATTAGATAACAAGATAGGATCCACCCCTGATTCGTAGAGAACTAAGGGCCCAGATGGGCATATGTATTTGTGTATTAGGGGGATGCACTATGATGTAGGTGCATTGAAGGATACTGTGGATGTATGCTGAGGTGCAATTAATTTTCACTTGGTGTGAATGATCCCTAAGACCTCCCATATGAGATCCCCTCTACTGTGATAAACTTAGGGGGGTTCTTGGGAAGATCAGATATGGAGGGAGATCAGATATGGAGGTTATGTATAGGACCACTAGGATTACCTGTATTAAATAACAAGATAGTATCCCCCTCTCATTCGTACCAAACTAAGGACCCAGATGAGCACTTGATGCTAATGTTCACTAAAGCCTCGTACGCACAAGCTGATGGTTGGTCAACCGAGCTTCCAACTTTTGTCCAAATTGGGCAACGGTGGTTTGGTCTAGCATACTGACGTGAAGCAAGTAATTGGCGAACAAAGCTGACCGTAGTGCCGTGTTCCGAGCGTATAACGAGGGAGTTTCAGGTGAATGTGATTTGTGAATTACGAACACAGGTTACACGACCCGAACACTTCCTGGATTCCGAGCATGCGTGTTTGCACTTCCAACTTTTGGTTGGTCAACTTCGGTACACACGAGCCAACAATCGGTCAACTCCTTGTTGGCCAACACAAGTTCTGGAGTCTCGTCGTCCAACTTCTGTTGGACGACGATTAGAAATTGGCAGTGGAATCGTGCGTACACACGATCGGATTATCGGGCAACAGGCTGTTGGACGACCGTTGTTGACCAACCATCAGACCGTGTGTATGGGCCTTAAGACCTCCCATACGAGCCCCCCTCTATTGTGATAAACTTTGGTGAGAATTCTTGGGAAGATCAGATATGGAGGGAGATCAGATATGGAGGTTATGTATAGGACCACTAGGATTACCTGTATTAGATAACAAGATAGGATCCACCTCTCATTCATACCAAACTAAGGGCCCAGATGAGCACTTGATGCTAATGTTGACTAAGACCTCCCATATGAGCCCCCCTCTATTGTGATAAACTTTGGTGAGAATTCTTGAGAAGATCAGATATGGAGGGAGATCAGATATGGAGGTTATGTATAGGACCACTAGGATTACCTGTATTAGATAACAAGATAGGATCCACCTCTCATTCATACCAAGCTAAGGTCCCAGGTGGGCATATGTATCTGTGTGTTGGGGTGCACTATGATGTAGGTGCATTGAAGGACACTGTGGATGTATGTTGGGGTGCAATTAACTTTCACTCAGTGTGAATGAACCCTAAGATCTCCCATATAAGCTCCACTCTACTCTGATGAGGCTTCTTGGAAAGATCAGATATGGAGGTTATGGCATTATGACTTAATATCTGACAGGATCTACATATTTACTCGTGTGCGTGGGATGTGTTTACTCTCTGGCCATAGATGGAGCGATTATTTTTCCTGCAACCATGAAAGAAAATCGCTCGATTCCCCCATCAAGACAACCGGTGTTGATGGGGGAATCCCTCCTGAGGGGCTATTGTGTTTTGTGCGGGGTGGGGAGGAGGGGGTAGCCGTCCCAGCTGGGAGAACACACCGTGATTATATTCGCATGAAAAATCCCACATGCTGGTGGAACCCAAGTTGACCGATTGGATACAATCTGTCTGCCTATACATGGTTCAAATCGCAGCAAATCTCAGGGATTCGAACCCTCTATGGCTGAAGTGCTTGCCTGACTACAGGACCACTAGGAATACCTGTATTAGATGGGATCCACCTCTTATTCATCCTAGACTAAGGGCCCACATGAGCATACTGTATGTATCTATGTGTTGAGGTGAGCTACTATATAGCTGCATTGAAGCACATTTTCGATGTACATTAGGGTGCAATTAACTTTTACTTGGTGTGAATGATCCCTAAGACCTCCCATATGAGGTCCCCTCTGCGGTGATAAGATTTGGTGAGTCTTCTTGGGAAGATCAGATGTGGAGGTTATGTATAGGACCATTAGGATTTACCTATATTAGATACCAAGATCAAATCTTCCCAAGAATCCTCACCAAAGAGAGGGGGGCTCACATGGGAGGTCTTGGGGATCATTTTCACCAAGTGCTCACCTGGGACCTTAGTTTGGTATGAATGAGAGGTTTTCTTGAAGGATCAAAGGATGAAGGTTTCTTGGAAAGACCAGATTTGGAGGGGATGTTGATGTTGAGAGTTATTAAAACGCACATTATCTACATGAGTGTTGGGATGTGGTCACCAGAGTATAGGACCACTAGCAATACTTGTATTGGATTGCAAGATATGAAGCACCTCTCATTCATACTAAACGAAGGGCCCAAATGAACATGTGTATCTGAGAGTTGGGGTGCACTGTGTTGGATGTGCTTTGGGGTGCAGTTAACTTTCATTTGGAATGAACAATCCCCCAAGACCTCCCGTAGACACATGAGATGAGCCAAATGTTGGTTCATCGAAGAACATCTCTTGTGCACATCATCTTGAGATATTCGAACAGCTGCACACAATACCCAAGTGTGTTTCCTGACCTGCCATTGTCGTGTGGGTGGTTTGCAAACCAAAGATCTTGCTGATAGATAAGATTGTTACAGTTTATGGAAAGATCTTCCAAACACAGCACTGTCTATAGATAACTTCACCATCTCCTGGAAGGCCTCCTACCTAGCCACTTGAAGCCCATAATCCCTAGCTCTGGGTGGCTATGTTCTGGTGAACACAACAATTCATTATGCCTAGGACCTGATCTGATGAAGCTCCCTGATAAGAGGGATTGAGCTGTCACTGCCGGGGAGGAGGTGAAAACTGATATGGTTAATAAACGGAGCCAACTTCATCCGTCTGTCATCTTCTGGCTGCAGGTTCAAAAGTTTCTGCTTGTACACAAGCTCAGTCCCTCAATGGAAAATCACCAGCTACTAATACTATACTAATGACCGGTAGAGTTAGGCAAACATAGAGTTCTCTTCTTATCTTGGTTTGCATATCGGGGATTGGTTTTTGGTTCTGTTCTCCTATCTTATCCCACAATGATCTACAATCATGATGGCCACATTTTTTAGAAATCTGGTCCATTTCAGATCTAATCTTTGTCCATCCCATACAGCTAACTCATCCTTGTTACCTGTATTGCATTGAGTTAATTTTCATTAGCTGTTAAAGTGTACTATTACCCTAATTTTGGATGGAACGAGGAAGATTTGGAACTCCTACCAGGTGTGTATTGCGGCCTGTGTCCCGTTGAGGGGACTCACCCTCTTTCTACTGATGACCGTTGCCATCAGGATGGGGAATCCCAACATTTTACCGTTGTCACTGAAACAGGAACAGAAGGGAAATCTACCAATGAGAACAACTGTCTATAGACAGAGTTCCTCTCACTTCCTGTTGTGTCTTTGGGACAGGAAATGAGGAGAAATCTCGCCAAAGAGACACTACAAATAAACTGACTGGTGGCTTACCCATTTCCTACTCTACCCAAAACAACCACAAAAGAACTAAAGCCTAACTCTAAACCCAATGTAGGAGCAGCATATACTATTATCCTCATGATATCAAGGCTCCTGGCTTTCTATGCTATTGTTTTTGAATAAAAGTTAATACAGCCCCTTAAATGTAAATGTTAGTCTAAAAAGGATACAAATTAATAAAGTTAATGGTCACGTAGGGTTGCCACCTGTCTGGGATTGACCAAGACAGTCTGGGTTTTGAATCGTGTGTCCGGGTTTCAGACTGCCTGAAACCCGGACACATTATTGAGAATGGGCTGCAGTTGCCCACAACCACCAAGTACATAAGTGTGCAAGAGACAAGGGGTCTGATTAGAGTCCAGGCTGAGGTTGCCACTTCATTCACCTCTCTAGGGCGCCTCATGTGTGTCCGGGTTTCAGACCGCCTGAAGTGTGCAAGAGGCAAAGGGGTAGCCCCTGGAAGCCACACATCTAAGGTGTCCTAGAGAGGTGAATAGAGTGGCAACCTCAGCCTGGACTCCAACCAGGCTACGCCCCCAACGTGTTTCACTCCGCCCCCCCCAGAGCTTAGGGTTGGGGGCATGGTCTGATTAGAGTCCAGGCTGAGGTTGCCACTCCATTCACCTCTTTAGGGCGCCTTAGATGTGCAGTTTCCAGGGGTTACCCCTTTGTCTCTTAAACTCTTGTAGGAGCCAGGACGGACTCCATCCCCTGTCAGCACCCTGTGGATGTAACTTTTACATACCCCCTCCCTATTGAGCCTTGAGCAGCATACGCAATTTCTAGGGTACATAGGTGTGCACAGGCCCCACCCCATACATGGACAGGAGTGGAGAGAGGGCTCAATCTGCTTCTCCTCCTCCCACCCTTACCACCCTGTCTGCCCACCCACACTCCAATCCCTGGTGTTCTGCGCCTCAGGAAAGGGATGGGTGAGCTAGAAATTTTGATTGCAATCGCTGCCTGATCTGATTCAGTAAACTGCTATTTTTTTGTATGTCTCAGAGCAGGTGGAGAGCGAAATTACATGGAAGGAGAGGGCCCAAAAAATATATCAATATTAACCACTTCCTTACCGGCGTATTGTAAAAATACGCCGGCAAGGTGGACTCCCCATCCTAAGTGGACGTAATATTACGTCCTCTTGTTTTCGCCGCTTTGCGGGCAAATGTTATGCGGCCATTCCTTCACCAATTATAACTATATAAAAAACCCGGGAGAGGAAGGTACATTAAAGCGAGAGGTGGACGAGACTCTGTATGTTTTTTTATCGTCAAATGACTTAGTCTAGTCCGTCGCTAACGTTAGTTTTAAAGATCGAGTGGGTAGGGAAAGGACTCCGCGTCTTGTGGTCCCTAACCTCACACCCACCCGTCTGTCCCACCATTCCCACCCTCCTCCTCTTCGTCTAACTCGGGAGAGAG
>BLSH010353829.1:271236-292457 GCA_018402905.1 Glandirana rugosa | reverse complement strand
CAATGAAGGGCGGCTGGAGCCCGGAGTTTGGCTTTGATCATGAGCGATCACGGTTGGGTCGTATTTCGGGGTGCTATCGCATGTTAAAGGCCAGTGTTTCTTGGTGATGTTTGGAATTCTTTAGTATTTGGAGAAGGCCCATCATTTTTGGACCTGTGCTATAAACGTCATTCCATGAATGATGTCGCCATGTTGTTACGAGATGAGAAATAAGACCCCTTTGTGGTTTGGGTTTTACCCCATTAACCCCATCCCAAGTTAGTGTTCTCGGTTGGGGAAATCCTTCGACTCTCCTTTTACCATCACGTAGGACGAGCTACCTGCGGTGACAGCCATTGAAGACCCCAGACTGGCTGACAGCTCCACATTCACACTCTGTGAATCTTTAATCTTTGTTGTCTCGTCACTCTGCAGGTCGGTAACTTAAGACAATTGAAAGGATTTTCTCAGGTTGTTAAAAGCTCTCCGGCCTCACGCTTTCTTCATCCTGCTTCTTCCCGGGAATCCCCTTACGTATCGTTTCAGCTTCAGCCAAACATTGGGAAACTCGTATATCAGTAGCCGGAGAACGAAATGTAATATCGAACGCTAAGGCAGCCTTTCTCAACCTTTTCAACACCGAGGAACCCTTGAAATAATTCTCCGGTCTCGGGGAACCCCCTGCTAAAAATTAAAAATCTACAACTCATGATACATTAGTGTGATGGTCAATGGGAAGAATGCTCCTTACACTTGTGGTCATTGGGAAGAATGCTCCTTACACTTGTGGTCAATGGGAAGAATGCTCCTCACACTTGTGGTCAATGGGAAGAATGCTCCTCACACTTGTGGTCAATGGGAAGAATTCCCCCCTTACAGAAAGCTAAAAAGATCAATGGTGTCATTGGGAATTTATCTGAGAGGTAGAAATTGACCATTGCTCAAGGAACCCCTAGCAACCTCTGGAGGAACCCTGGTTGAGAAATCCTGCATTAGAGGGATCACTTGGCCGAGAGCATAGCAAGGCTGGGATGCAGGGGCATTGCTAGGGGGTGGCTATTGGGGCTACAGCCCCGAGTCTGGGGACTATAGCCCAGAGTCTCTTCCCGGGTGGGTGCAGTTCTGCAATTTGCAGGTATGTCCCGGTCCGGAATGCAATAGCCAGGGGCAGACTGAGCCGTGGTAGCGCAGGCTCCAGCTCTGCCCTCGCCTCCACCTAAATTATGGGGAGGCTCTCTGGGTACCCTGATGTATGGGGAGGGACTCTGGGGACCCTGATATATGGGGAGGTTCTCTGGGACCCTGATGTATAGGGGGGTTCTCTGGGGACCCTGATGTAAGGTGGGGCTCTCTGTGGACCCTGATGTAAGGAAGAGGCTCTCTGTGGACCCTGATGTAAGGAAGGGGCTCTCTGGGGACCCTGATGTAAGGGGGATCCGCACTCAGAAATGTAACAATATTTATACACACACACATATATATATATATATATATATATATATATATATATATATACACATACACACGCACATATGTATATTATATACATGTATGCCTGCTCAAGCGCATGACTCTATTTAGCTGCTATGGGCTCTAGCCCCAGATCTTTTGTAGACCTAGCAACGCCCCTGCTGGGATGTCTCTTTATTTCCACAGAGGATCTACATGACCTGCAAGCTGAGGAAATAAAATAAATGATAAAATATTAAATGCTATGCATGATTTTTAATGAATTATACTTTTCATTGTTTGCACAACCATCCAATTTTAAATTTCAAAAAGCAAAAAACAGTTTTAGTTGACAGAAGGCCGACCATGGCAGAAGAGGAGGTAATAATAATGTAGAATCAAACATTTCAGTGGTTTTGGCATTATGTCTTATTCTAAAGCAAATATATTTTGGGAATCTGTTGCTAAATTTCTTATCCCAAGATCCTGCCAGTAACAAAGCTTCCTGTTGCAGGCTGACAATGCTAAGTCACTCCCAGGCAATTGGCAGCAGCGTTGTCACCAGGGTTGCCATCTATTCTTCAAGCCAAACACTTTAGTGGCCTGGGACCAGTGGCGGCTGGTGGTACATTTTTCTTGGAGGCGGCAAACAATGCACCCACAGCCACCCCCCCCCCCCCCCAATTGGTCAATGGCCCCACACGGGGCAGTACTTCTCCTGGCGGTGGGCAGCGGCTTCCCATGCACCTCCACCTCCTCTGCATCATGGCGGCTTCCACCGTGCGTCTCCTCCTCCTAGGCAGCCAATAGGATCGCCTCTTCTATCGGCCAATCGGGTGACAGGTCTCAGGACCTTCCTGATTGACCGGGAGAATCAGGGAGAAAATAGTGAATATTAATTTGCTATTGTCACACAAGTGGGTGTGCTCTGGGCACAGTGCTCTGCTCCCAGAGCCCACCCTTTTTTGAAGCCAATTAGAGCCTCTGGCCCATTGGCATCCATGGGTCCGACGCCCTGCATGTAGATTAGGGGGCCGGACGTATGGATGGGGGGCAACTCCCCTACACCTTAAATTACTACACTGCCTGAGACACTTTTGGGTGCCCCAAGGAGAGTGGTAATGCAGTGCGCATGGCGAACGGCGTGCGCTCTTGATGACCTCATCTCCCCCAGTGATGTCGGACCTGCCCCCAGACAGCCGCCCGCAGCTCCCAGACCACAACAGATTTGTGTGTGACTATCTTGGTTACTTGGGGAGCCACAGCCCGGTCTGAATATTGTGTCCGGGTCACAACCTGGACACACGATTCAAAACCTGGACTGTCCAGGTGAATCCTGGACAGGTGACAACCCTAATTGTGTGCGCTTTATGTTGAGCGTTGGGTTGCCTGTCTTATAGCCCAATGGCCAACTGAAGGAGCTCACATGGCAGGCTGACAATGCAGCCGCTAACTGAGAGGAAGGGACTTGGTGTTATCAGCCTGCAACAGGAAATGCTGTTAGTGGCAGGATCTCCAGATAAGAAACTAAGCCCCCTTCCTGCACTGCAAGGGTTAAATGCTCATTAAAGGGTAAGTTCGCCTTTTCTCCCCCTCTATTCTGCAAGGCTTCTAGAGCGGATCAGAGCGATTCCGATTGGTCAGCACCGCCAGAGCATCGCTCTGATCTGAAGCCTTGAGTATTTAACCACTCCAGCCCCGGAAGGATTTCACACTTTAGGATCGGAGCCCTTTTTGCGATTCGGCGCTGCGTCGCTTTAACTGACAATTGCGCGGCTGTGCGACGTTGTACTCAAACAAAATTTGCGTCCTTTTTTTCCCACAAACAGAGCTTTCTTTTGGTGGTATTTGATCACCGCTGCGTCATTTCTGATCGCCGCTATAAACAAAAGAAGAGCGACAATTTTGCAAAAAAAAACCAAATTTCTTACTTTTTGCTAAAATACAAATCTAAAAAAAAAAATATGAAAAAACATTTTTATTCATCGGTTTTGGCCGATTTATATTCTTCCTCATATTTGTGATAAAAAAAATCACAATCGGTGTTTATTGATTGGTTTGCGCAAAAGTGGTTGCGTTTACGGATGATGAGAATTCATTTCTGGGGTTTTTATTTTTTTTTTTATTTTTTACTAATAATGGCGGCGATCTGCGATTTTTAGCGGTACTGCGACATTGCGGCGGATGTGTCGGAACATTTTGACACTTTTTTGGGACCATTGGCATTTATACAGCGATCAGTGCTATAAAAGTGCACTGCTTACTGTGTAAATGCCATTGGCAGTGAAGGGGTTAACCTGCAGGGGGCGCTCTAAGGGTTAACTGTGTTCCCTGGGCGTTCTAACTGTGGGGGGACTGCCCTAGCTGGGGAAGGGAAGCGATCACAGCCCTTCCCCCTCTCAGAACGGAGGTCCATGTTTACTTACACAGACCTCCGTTCTTTCACTCCGGGGGGGGGCATCGCGGGTGGCCGGCAGAGATCGAGTCCGCCGCTCCCTGGCCCTCCCTGAACACAGTGAGCGCGCCTCCGGCGGCGCGCGTGCGCTCACTGGGCACAATCTCGCGGCCGCTGTCATATGACGTCGATCCGCGTTACAGAGCCACTCTGTCGCCGTCAAATGCCGATCAGTCGTCGGCAAGTGGTTAAGGAAGCCTGCCCCCTGCCAATACTGATTGGGGATTGGGCAGAGCTCCTTAGAACACTCCAGATGGCTCCACCTTCCTCCCAGCTCTCTGACTAGAACCCTTCCTCTAGTTTCTAGAAAGAAGTGGGAGGTTCTGGTCTGGCGACCTCATCTGTTGAATCAACTCAACACTCCCCAAGCCCAGATCAAACATTGAGGCCTGCTCTTACAGTCAGGCCTGACTAAATTTTGCCTCTGCTGCAAAAAAAAATGCCTACACTCTGGGGGTGCTACACAAATGTTAGGCAAACAGTCACTCAAAAGGCACCATTTTCCCTAACATCCATTTCTTGGTTGATAAAGAAACTTTAAAGCAATTTTAAGGCACAACCCCATCGCCAAAGTCATTTATTCTGCAGAAGTTCTCAAGAACTTGTTTGGAGTTCTGCCCTGAGTTTCCCTTTGATTAGACGTATGGTATTACATTCCAGCAAGTCAAAACCCACATCCACTTCACTCCTCTAAGCACTGCCTTCATCCAACATTCTGGAGCAGCAAATGAACAACGGGGGCCCCCCTTGTAAGTGGCTTAACACAAGTCCCATTAGCAAAGACCCACAACAAGATCTGAGCCAGCCAGCTCGCCCCGAGGACATAATGTAGATGTGCCCTGACACTTGGTGACCTCTATTTTTTATCTCCATCCCTGATTGTTTACCCACATGGATCTGGGCATTGTAGACGCGCGGCCGTCTACACATCAGGAAGGATCAGGCGCTCATGATGGTATCCCCTGTGCGTGCTCCAGCACTAATGAAGAGACCTAAACACCCTATCAAGAACACGGATCACACACTGGCGATTCTTATCATCCCTAACCTAAATAATAGAAGACGCTTTTAAGTCTAATGCTGTTTTACGTTCTTCGTCACGCGCTACTTCTTTTTTTAACCATTTTCCTGGACGGTTATCTCTTTATTGTCTCAGTTATCCCCACCACTGGTAAGATGGTCCTAACAATGGCCATAGATTGCTAACTCCATTTCTGAACCATGCTTGAGATTATTGAGCCGTTTATAAACTGCTAAGAAACAAAAATACAAATCTTTGGAGGTTTAAAGATCTCTTTATCTTCCAAGGAGTTTTCCTTCCCGGGTTTTAATCATTTTCTTGGACCGTTATCCCCACCACTGGTAAGATGGAGGCCATAGATGGCCAATTCAATTTCTGAGCATTGCTTGAGATTATTGAGATTATTGAGCCATTTCAAAACTGATAGGAAACAAAAATATGAATCTTTGGAGGTTTAAGGTGCTCTTTATCTTCCAAGGAGACCTCCTTTCTTTTTTTTTAACCATTTTCCTGGACAGTTATTTCTTTATTGTCTCAATTATCACCACCACTGGTAAGATGGTCCTAACGGCTCAATTTCTGAGCATTGCTTGAGATTATTGAGCATTTCTAAACTGATAGGAAACAATAATAAGAATCTGTGCAGGTTTAAGGTGCTCTTTATCTTCAAGGAGACCTCCTTCCATTTTTTTTAACCATTTTTCTGGACAGTTATCTCAGTTATGTCTCAATTATCACCACCACTGGTAAGATAGGTCCTAATGGTGGCCATAGAGGGTTAATTCAATTTCTGAGCATTTTTTTTAGATTATTGAGCCATTTAAAAACTGGTAGGAAACAAAAATGCAAATCTTTGGAGGTTTAAGGTGCTCTTTATCTTCCAAAGAGTCCTCCTTCCTGTTTTTTTAACCATTTTCCTGGACAGATATCTCTTTGTTTGTTATCCCCACCACTGGTAAGATGGATCCTAACGGTGGCCATGGATGACTAATTCCATCCTTGAGCAGTGTTTGAGATTATTGAGCCGTTTCTAAACGGCTAGGAAACAAAAATATGAATCTTTGGAGGTTTAAGGTGCTCTTTATCTTCCAAGGAGACCTCCTTCCTTTTTTTAACCATTTTCCTGGACAGTTATTTCTTTATTGTCTCAATTATCACCACCACTGGTAAGATGGAGGCCATAGATGGCTAATTCAATTTCTGAACATTGCTTGAGATTATTGAGCCATTTCTAAACTGCTTGGAAACAAAAATCAGAATATTTTAAGGTCTAAGGTGCTCTTTATCTTCCAATGAGACCTCCTTTACTGTTTTTTTAACTATTATCTTGGACAGTTATCTTTGTATTGTGTCAGTTATCCCCATCACTGGTAAAATGGGTCCTAACGGTGGCCATGGATAGCTAATTCCATCCTTGAGCAGTGCTTGAGATTATTGGGCCATTTCTAAACTGCTAGGAAACAATAAAAAGAATCTTTGGAGGTTTAAGGTGCTCTTTATCTTCCAAGGAGACCTCCTTCCTGTTTTTATGATGGCGAATGTGGTTGTCACCTTCATGTGAGATTTGTGGTGGTCCCATGGCTCTCTGATGGGCCTTTGCTGGTAGGGAGTTATCTGTCCGTATATGGCTGCCTGTAGTAGTAAACATGTGTGTCGCAGTTAGCGTCTGCCAAGGATCAAAGGGTTTGAGATGGGCTCATGCAACCGCAGGCAAATATTTGCAGGTAGATACCTCCCTCCCAGGTCTGGTGTTTTTCAGGAGATATCTGCCTGTTTATGATCAGCCTCAGTCAGTAGACTTAACAGTATTAGAGAGAATCAATTTTTGACCATTTAAGACAAAGTGGTATGTCCTCGTGGAGCCCCCCCCCCCCCCCCAACCTACTAATACTTACCTGTATATGTTCCCCTACTACTCTGTTTGACCATCCATGAAAATATCAGTTGCTTATCAATATGATGGAACGTGACCTTCTACCGTTCCACCATTTAATTCAAAATGGCCACATAGTATTCAGGGCTGGTGCAAGGATTTTAGACACCCTAAGTGAAACCTCATTTTGCCACCCACCCCCTTGGCTCAGCCTTACCTGCGCCCAACAAATGCAGCCTTACCAGCGCCCATTAATACAGCCTCACCTGTGCCCATCAAATACAGCCTCACCAGCGCCAATCAATGCAGCCTCACCTGTACCCATCAAATACAGCTTCACCAGTGCCAATACAGCCTCACCTGTGCCCATCAAATACAGCCTCACCAGCGCCAATCAATACAGCCTCACCTGTGCCCATCAAATAAGGCCTCACCAGTGCCCATCAAATACAGCCTCACCAGTGCCAATCAATACAGCCTCACCAGCGCCAATCAATACAGCCTCACCTGTGCCCATCAAATACAGCTTCACCAGTGCCAATCAATACAGCCTCACCAGTTCCCATCAAATACAGCCTCACCAGTGCCAATCAATACAGCCTCACCTGTACCCATCAAATACAGCTTCACCAGTGCCAATGCAGCCTCACCTGTGCCCATCAAATACAGCCTCACCAGTGCCAATCAATACAGCCTCACCTGTGCCCATCAAATACAGCCTTACCAGCGCCAATCAATACAGCCTCACCTGTACCCATCAAATACAGCTTCACCAGTGCCAATACAGCCTCACCTGTGCCCATCAGACACAGACCCACCTGTGCCCATCAAATACAGCCTCACCGGCGTCAATCAATACATTGTATGGGCTGCATGCATCGGCTGTGATGCCACGCCTATGCATGCAGAGCAGCCAGTGATGGATCAACAGCGGCCAGGCGCCCTAGGCGGCCGCCTACTCTGCCTAGTGGTAGAGCCGGCCCTGATAGTATTACATTGTTATCATTTTAAAAATAATACAAACATTTATGGCAAAACAACGCTCTCTGGCAGCTTTTCCCAAACTTTTTACCACAGAGGAACCCTTGAAATTGTTTTCAGGTTTCAGGGAATGCCTGATAAGATTAGTCCATCAGGGGTCATTGGTAAGATGCCCCCTTACATTGGTGGTGGTAAGTGGGAAGAATGCTGCCCTGACAGGGTGGTCAGAATGACACCCTTGCATCCATGCTGCTGGCTCTGCCAAGTGGTGTTGGACCTGGGACTATGCAAGGACCATCAGATGGGAGGTCAGTAGGCTGCAGCTCAAGGAACCCCTTGCCACTCCTAGAGGAACCCTAGGGTTATATGGAACCCTTGTTGAGCATGGCTGCTCTACGATGTTCCAATGGTTCTAGGGGGCTCTACATAAAAGTCATATGTGGGCAGCTGTTGTGGTTCCTAATATATAGGGATCACTCCCTGAAGCCTAGGGTCAAATGAGTGAAATACTAGTGCTGGTTACCAATGACCTCCTAATGCTTTCTAGTATACATTGTAGGACTGCTAAAGTCAGAATATCCATTCAGAATGCACTTTCTCCACACCTGTAGTACTGGGCAGGTCTGCAGGCTCTTGTCCTATGACCCTATGATGTACATCACGCTCAGCTGGGCTTAAGAGAGTAAAAGTTGGCCGAACACAGCTCAAAATTTGGGCAATTTATACAGAATTGGGGATGCAGGTGGCCATATCGGCACCACTTGGCTCAACAAATTTCCATCTGAAGGTCTAAAATTCTTGCCCCGCACAGTGATTGCCGCCAACCAAATGCTGTCGCTGTTAAGGCATCCTGATAGTCATGGGTGCAGCAGCTGTTAGAATACAATAGCCATCGCCGAAACAGTACAGGCGGGGAAATCTATGGATTTATCTCATTCAACTCACGGAAACCAAAGTGAAGATAAATCTTAACCTGTATGGCAACCTTTAGGAAGGAAAGGGGCATGGGCGTCCGCAGGTAGGGGCAAGGGGGGGCAATTGCCCCCCCCCTGGAATCAGGGATCAGATCAGGGGTTCCCCACTAGGTGCTTATCCTCTTGGACCATGTATGCAGTCTCTGACTGTCTCCTGTGCTATGTCTTCAGTCTCTGACTGTCTCCTGTGCTATGTCTTCACTCTCTGACTGTCTCCTGTGCTATGTCTTCAGTCTCTGACTGTCTCCTGTGCTATGTCTTCACTCTCTGACTGTCTCCTGTGCTATCTTCACTCTCTGACTGTCTCCTGTGCTATGTCTTCAGTCTCTGACTGTCTCCTGTGCTATGTCTTCAGTCTCTGACTGTCTCCTGTGCTATGTCTTCAGTCTCTGACTGTCTCCTGTGCTATGTATGCAGTCTGTGACTGTCTCCTGTTCCATGTCCGCAGTCCCTGACCGTGTCCTGTACTATGTCTGCAGTCTCTGACCATCTCCTGTACCATGTCTGCAGTCTCTGACTGTTTCCTGTATCACGTCTGCAGTCTCTGACCATCTCCTGTACTATGTCTGCTGTCTCTGACCATCTCCTGTATCACGTCTGCATTCTCTGACCATCTCCTGGATCATGTCTGCAGTCTCTGACCATCTCCTGTACTATGTCCGCAGTCTCTGACTGTTTCCTGTATCACGTCTGCAGTCTCTGACCATCTCCTGGATCAAGTCTGCTGTCTCTGACCATCTCCTGTATCATGTCTGCTGTCTCTGACCATCTCCTGTATCACGTCTGCATTCTCTGACCATCTCCTGGATCATGTCTGCAGTCTCTGACCATCTCCTGTACTATGTCCGCAGTCTCTGACTGTTTCCTGTATCACGTCTGCAGTCTCTGACCATCTCCTGGATCAAGTCTGCTGTCTCTGACCATCTCCTGTATCATGTCTGCTGTCTCTGACCATCTCCTGTATCACGTCTGCATTCTCTGACCATCTCCTGGATCATGTCTGCAGTCTCTGACCATCTCCTGTACTATGTCCGCAGTCTCTGACTGTTTCCTGTATCACGTCTGCAGTCTCTGACCATCTCCTGGATCAAGTCTGCAGTCTCTGACCATCTCCTGGATCACGTCTGCAGTCTCTGACCATCTCCTGTACTACGTCTGCAGTCTGTAAGTCATGTAATTATGACATTGTCAAAAAGGGGCAGAGTATGGATGACCTTGAAATTATGCCCCCCCCCCTTGAAAAAGTTCTGCGGACGCCCATGGAAAGGGGGGAGCCTGGATCACGGAGCGCCCTGGCTTCACTTTTTGTTGCCATGTAATAAACCAGCTCACAAGTGGTTTCGTTGGCAGAGCAGCGGAATGCACAAGAAGAATAACAGCACAAGAAGTAGTGTTGCTGTGCCCAGTATTGATTCCTGATATCTCTCTGCTAACGCTCGGATACAGGACGCGGCGACCTTGAAGATAAACTATTATTTTCCTTTTTTGCTCACTGTAGCGCACGTGCAGAAATACACATACAGTCCGCTCCACCGCGGGAACTCCACTGTTTGTCTCACGAATGTAATCAGTCATTTAAACAGAGAGTTTACTCTGGAGGTGAACCTGAGATATGGAGGCCTAGCGTACCGACCCGGGGAGCTGCTGCTGCATTATATCTGCTAAAACAATATATCTTTTACTTGTGTATGTGCAGTCGTGCTAAAGCCCAACTCCAGACACAATAAAAACATTTAAAAAAAAAAACTCATTATGTCCTTGGGGTGCCATAATAAGGAGGAACAACTTGCCTATTCCGTGCTCCAGGAGGCTTCCTCCATTCATCCAACCGAACCCCTCACAGCCCCCTCTCTAAGCTGTTCTTGGCTGCGGTGGTACACCAGTCTCCTCCATGTGTAATGCAAGGCTAATGTATGACCCCAAGGGTCTGCCACAGACCCAAGCTTCTAGGACAGTGGTCTCCAAATTGTGGCCCTTTGCTTGCCTTTATTTGGCCCTCAGGGACTATCCCTCCCACTGACACCAACAAGGAGGCACCATTCCTTCCAATGACGCCAACAATGTGGCACTATTCACCCCAGTGATATAAACAATTATGCACTATTCCTCCCACTGACACCAATGATGGGGCACAATTCCTCCCACTGACACCAATAATGGGGCACTATTCCTCCCACTGACACCAATGATGGGGCACAATTCCTCCTACTGACACCAATGATGGGGCACTATTCTTCCCACTGACACCAATGATGGGGCACTATTCCTCCCACTGACACCAATGATGGGGTACTATTCCCCCCACTGACACCAATGATGGGGCACTATTCCTCCCACTGACACCAATGATGGGGCACTATTCCTCCCACTGATACCAATGATGGGGTAATATTCCTCCCACTGACACCAATGATGTGACACTATTCCTCCCACTGATACCAATGATGGGGCACTATTCCTCCCACAGACACCAATGATGGGGCACTATTCCTCCCACTGACACCAATGATGGGGCCCTATTCCTCCCACTGACACCAATGATGGGGCACTATTCCTCCCACTGATACCAATGATGGGGCACTATTCCTCCCACTGATACCAATGATGGGGCACTGTTCCTCCTTCCACTGACTAAAAGCACTATGTATTTTATTTTACTCCCACTGACACTGGTGCATTTTCTACTTTCACTGGCCACTTTGGTCTGAAGGATAGTAAACCGGCCCCTTGTTTAGAAAGTCTGGAGACCCCTGTTCCAGGAGAAGCAGAGCGCAGATAATTAACGTGTCTCTCATTCCACCCCCTGGACACGATGACCGCTTAACTCTTGCAGTGCGTAGATTTTTTTCCAGTTCACATAATTTGGGCTTTAATCCAGTTCTCTTGGTGATCTACTCCTTTATGACTGTCAAGGCCGGCTAAATATAATTACAAATGTTTTGTAGGGCCAAATAGTTCATAATAGACTACATCGACCTGTATCAACATTTTTAACACAAATGAACCCTTTAAACGACTTTCTGGTCTCAGGAAACCCCAGCTAAAAATTAAAGATCTACATCTCATGATACATTAGTGGGATGGTCAATGAGAAGAATGCTCCTTACACTTGTGGTCATTGGGCATTTATCTGAGAGGTAGAAATTGACCATTGCTCAAGGAACCCCTAGCAACCTCTAAAGCAGGGTTTCTCAACCAGGGTTCCATGGAACCCTAGGGTTCCTCCAGAGGTTGCTAGGGGTTCCTTGAGCAATGAGCAATTTCTACCTCTCAGATAAATTCCCAATGACACCATTGATCTTTTTAGCTATCTGTAAGGGGGGAATTCTTCCCAATGACCACAAGTGTGAGGAGCATTCTTCCCAATGACCACAAGTGTAAGGAGCATTCTTCCCATTGACCACAAGTGTAAGGAGCATTCTTCCCACTGACCAAAAGTGTAAGGAGCATTCTTCCCAATGACCACAAGTGTAAGGAGCATTCTTCCCAATGACCACAAGTGTAAGGAGCATTCTTCCCATTGACCACAAGTGTGAAGAGCATTCTTCCCATTGACCACAAGTGTGAGGAGCATTCTTCCCATTGACCACAAGCGTGAGGAGCATTCTTCCCATTGACCATCACACCAATGTATCATGAGTTGTAGATTTTTAATTTTTAGCCGGGGTTCCCCGAGACCGGAGAATTATTTCAAGGGTTCCTCGGTGTTGAAAAGGTTGAGAAAGGCTGTTTTAAGGGAACCCTAGAGTTCCTTGGAACCCTGGTTGAGCAACCCTGGACTACATGTATCTCAACTTTACTCTCAAGCGTAAAGTCTGCCTTCATTGTATCCATTGGATCTCAGAAGTTGACTTGACTGGATCTCAAGAGCTTGGTGAAGATAGGTGTCTATCTTAAGGACAATGACCTTAGGTGGGGCTATTTTTATGGCATAAGA
Organism: Glandirana rugosa; assembly: GCA_018402905.1. Taxonomy (NCBI): domain Eukaryota; kingdom Metazoa; phylum Chordata; class Amphibia; order Anura; family Ranidae; genus Glandirana; species Glandirana rugosa. The sequence goes on along the minus strand of BLSH010353829.1, from coordinate 279,788 downwards.
CAGCAGGTGAAACCTCAAGCAAAACACAAGAAATTGTAAGAAGGAAACAAACGCCAAACCAATGTTTAGGTCCTAACAAAACAATTCTTTAATTATCCAAAGATGTAAAAAGCCAACGCGTTTCGGCAGGTTACAAACATTCCACTTTCATCAGGGTTTTGAAAAATTGGAATCACGCGTAATATTACTAATAATATAAATATATATATAGTACTAAAAGCATGCTGCATCCATGAAAGGTGCTACTTTTTGCCCCCAGCTACTCACCCCAGTCAGGTGGCCTCCATATCACACTTATTATTTATTCTTAGAGTCAAAATTCCGAACTCGCTCATTTTCCCAAAATATATTTTTGTAAAATCCATTGTTCTAAGTGGGACCTGGGTTTTTTTAAATTAATAACCGGCCTCACCTGTTGTAGACGGGCGAGGTATTCATAATAATACCTCACCTGTCTACAACACGTCCTCTCAAATCTCCCTATTTGGCATGGCAGGAATATTACCGGGAAGGAGCGAAGGTCGAATAAGGAGAAGATGTGACATTGCTGACAGCTTCTTGATGCAGTGCCCTTCCTGCGTCCGCCATGATGGACAATGGCTCTTTCACACAGCTAACAAAACTCATTTTGTGCTGTTATTCCAGTGGAGAACAATCAGCAGATGACACCACTGCCCAGCGATACTCCAAGGCTGGGCCAGGACTGTGGAAGCGATCCTTCAGATATCCGCTCTGTCCTCATTCCTGTCGTTGGAGCAAAATGATATTAAAGATATCAGAAGCCATCCGCCCAAGCAAAACTGAAATACTAGCTCTGGTTGACCTGCATGCTAGCTCTTAGTCAGTGAAGCTAAGCCTGTTCAGCTTCACTGCTGGCAAGGTTGGTTTTCCCAAGATCTAGAGAAAGGCAGGGGAAACATCGTGAGAAATGGCCCTACAGAGAAACTGCTGAAATCTGAGTTTTATTCAAGAATAATTTTATTTGACGGCAAAGACAAGTGAAAATAAAGAACTGGTGTGATAACATAAATCAGCTCAACAGGGGCACCAACAGCGAAAAAGCTCAACAGAGGTTCAATGGTTCTACCCCCCACTTTTATAAAGTGTTGCTTTGTCCCCTCCCCATTGGAACCATTTGCCTTCACTTCCTAAAGAAGGCCGGAGTCCAAAAGATGTTCATTCCATCCAGGGCTGGCCCAAGGCATTGTGTTGCCTGGGTCCAAGAATGAAATGCTGCCCCCCCCCCCCCAAACAAAAAACTCACGCCCACCAAAAGACTCCCACATCCATTATTTTATATCTTGATAATTAAAACTAAAATGAAATTGATCAGGAAGTCAGATTTACATGCAACAGCACCTTGTCTATATGCAAAATTATATAACATACAATTATGTTCAATTCCAATGGGCGGACAAGGGTAGTATATGGACAGGCTAGGGTAGTATATAGACAGGCTAGGGTAGTATAGGGACAGGCTAGGGTAGTATATGGACAGGCTAGGGTAGTATATGGACAGGCTAGGGTAGTATATGGACAGGCTAGGGTAGTATATGGACAGGCTAGGGTAGTATATATACAGGCTAGGGCAGTATAGGGGCAGGCTAGGGTAGTATATGGACAGGCTAGGGCAGTATATAGACAGGCTAGGGTAGTACAGGGGTAGGCGAAGGTAGTATATAGACAGGCTAGGGTAGTATAGGGGCAGGCGAGGGTAGTATACAGACAGGCTAGGGTAGTATATGGGTGGGCTAGTGTAGTATATGGACAGTTTAGGGTAGTAAATGGGCACACTAGGGTAGTATAGGGACAGGCTAGGGTAGTATATATACAGGCTAGGGCAGTATAGGGGCAGGCTAGGGTAGTATATGGGCAGGCTAGGGTAGTATATAGACAGGCTAGGGCAGTAAATAGACAGGCTAGGGTAGTATAGGGGCTGTTAGAGTGGCCCGGGGGGCAGTTGTCATCATGAGACACAAAACTACTGCTGGAAAAAAATCTTGGTCGTCAATTTGCTGGGTAAATAGAAGAGAAGGAGAGGCGGCCGTGGTTCAGTTTGCTGCCCCTCTCAAAGTGCTGCCTGGGTCCAATGGACCCACTGGGACCCATGGTAGGGCTGGCCCTGATCCCATCATAAAAAGTCAACTAAAATTCGGACCTTGTCTGAGGGTCCAGGGTCAACCACCTACTTGATTCCCTTCACCACACCCCCCTGGTAATTTTGTCACCCAGACAGAGGGAATCTCCACAGGGGGGCACACGGACCAAAACAAAAATATGCCAGAGGATCATAATCCTCCTTCACTCTATCAGGAACCAAAAGTAAATCTTTGGCATAGATAGGCTTTTGGTCAGTTGGTGCCAGTTTTTTAGGGCTTCTTTGAGGTCCAAAAATGAACAATTATTAGGTCACTCGGACAAGGGGGATCTTCCTAGAGAGGACACAGGCCCAAAAAAAGCAAGACAGAGGATCTTACTCCTCCACTCTATCCAAAACCAAAAAGCCTTTGGCATAGATAGGCTTTTGGTCAGTTGGTGCCAGGTCTTGAGGGCTTCTTTGAGGTCCAAAAATGAACAATTATTAGGTCACTCGGACAAGGGGGATCTTCCAAGAGAGGACACAGGTCCAAAAAAAGCATGACAGAGGATCTTACTCCTCCACTCTATCCAAAACCAAAATTAAAGCTTTGGCATAGATGAACTTTTGATTAGTTGGTGTCAGTTCTTGAGGGCTTCTTTGAGGTCTAAAATTGTCTATTATTGGGTCACCTGGACAGGGGGAATCTCTATAGAGGGGACACAGATCAAAATAAAAGCATGCCAGATGATCTTACTCCTACTAATCTCTATCCAGAACAAAAAATAAACCTTTTGGCATAGATGGGCTTTTGGTCAGTTGGTGCCAGGTCTTGAGGGCTCCTTTGAGGTCCAAAATGAACAATTATTAGGTCACTCGGACAAGGGGGGTCTTCCTAGAGAGGACACAGGCCCAAAAAAAGCATGACAGAAGATCTTACTCCTCCACTCTATCCAAAACCAAAAATAACGCTTTGGCATAGATAAGCTTCTGGTCTGTTGGTGCCAGTTCTTGAGGGCTCCTTTGAGGTCCAAAATGAACAATTATTAGGTCACTCGGACAAGGGGGGTCTTCCTACAGAGGACACAGGCCCAAAAAAAGCATGACAGAAGATCTTACTCCTCCACTCTATCCAAAACCAAAAATAAAGCTTTGGGATAGATAAGCTTTTGGTCAGTTGGTGACAGTTCTTGAGGGCCTCTTTGAGGTCCAAAAATTAACAATTATTAGGTCACTTGGACAAGGGGGATCTTCAGAGAGAGGACACAGATCAAAATAAAAGCATGCCAGATGATCTTACTCCTACTAATCTCTATCCAGAACCAAAAATAAAGCTTTGCCATAGGTGGGCTTTAAATAAGTTGGTGTCAGTTCTTGAGGGCTTCTTTTGAGGTCAAAAAATGAGCACTTATTATTAGGTCTCCCAGGCAGGGGGAATCTCAATAGTGGGGACATAGACCAAAATAGAAGCATGGCAGAGGATCTTACTCCTTCACCCTACCCAAAACCAAACATAAACCTTTGGCATTGATGGGCTTTTGGTCAGTTGGTGCCAGGTCTTGAGGGCTCCTTTGAGGTCCAAAATGAAAAATTATTAGGTCACTCGGACAAGGGGGATCTTCCTAGAGAGGACACAAGTCCAAAAAAAGCATGACAGAAGATCTTACTCCTCCACTCTATCCAAAACCAAAAAGCCTTTGGCATAGATAGGCTTTTGGTCAGTTGGTGCCAGGTCTTGAGGGCTTCTTTGAGGTCCAAAATGAAGAATTATTAGGTCACTCGGACAAGGAGGATCTTCCTAGAGAGGACACAGGTCCAAAAAAAGCATGCCAGAAGATCTTACTCCTCCACTCTATCCAAAACCAAAAATAAACCTTTGGCATAGATGGGCTTTTGGTCAGTTGGCGCCAGGTCTTGAGGGCTTCTTAGAGCTTCACTGTAATTACTCCAAGCATATGTGAGTGTGCCGCGAATGACTTCTTATCTAATACAGGCTGCACAAGTCAACTTTTCGAAATAAAACATATGCAAATTATTTGCAGAAATAATTGTAGACTGTTGTAAGTATAATTCACCGCAGATGTTCACTTTCCTCTGTGGTGCCATCTTTAACAATGACCAGGTGAGACAAATGGCCTTTCTTTTAGAAATATCCCCCCGCTGTTTACTAAGGGCCGCTCCGATGGGCCAGGAAGTTGGTACTTAGGCCATCGATTATTCACATGTGTTCTGCAGAAGACTCCGAGAGATTTTTATTTTTTAAAGTGCTGATGCATAAGGCTTCTGAATACCCACCAGTGACTACAAGGGGGGGGGCAAGAGGGCAACGAAACCTTTGAAGTGGATGATCCATCACTGAGGGTCTTAATCCGTGTACACAAAACATTCATTAAAGGCTTGTTACCAGGAAGAGCATTGCGGGCCCCCAGTTACTAAGTGAAACAAGACTTTTGTAGAATTTCGTTTGATCAAATTCAGCACTTCAACCAAATAAAAGCAACAGAGAGGTTTTGTAGTTTTATCCTCACCGGGTCCTCCTTACGTAGATTAAAGTCGACCTTCCCTCGAGTGTTAAATCAAAAGAAACCTGCAAAGCAAGACCTTTAATTCTCACCTCCAACACTATAGCACCCAACAAACTATAGGACTGCTCTAGTCCAGCAGCTCTATTGGGTTGCTAACATCATCGTGAAATTCATAATCCCCCTATGGAAACGCCACTTCCTTTTCTGAAAAATGTAAAATTGAGACCCGCACCATCCAAAAGTACCTTCTATTAGAAAGCCATTTATTTCAGACTTGTGCCAAACATGGAAAAGCAATGATGCTTCCCTGCACTCTGATGTGTGGTTTGCCATCTGTCCTGATTTGCCGGGGACAGTCGGTGTTTTGATGGGTCTATCCCCAGCCAACCAATGTCCCCAGCAGCATAGTCTTCCTTCATTCTCCTGCACTCTGATGTACTGTATTGGTTACTATCTGTCCCGGTTTGCTGGAGACGGTCCCCATTTGCATGGTTTTGTACCCAGCAAATAAACATCCCTGGCAATGTCCCCAGCAGTATAGTCTTATTGCCCTGCCTAGGTGCCACTCCAATGTCCCTAGTGGTGTAGTCTTATTGCCCTACATAGGAGGGTCCACTCCATTGTCCCTGGTGGTGTAGTCTTCTCGCCCTGCCTAGGTGCTACTCCAATGTCCCCAGTGGTGTAATCTTCTTGCTCTGAATAGGTGCCACTCTAATGTCCCCAGCAGTATAGTCTTATAGCCCTGCCTAGGTGCCACTCCAATGTCCCTAGTGGTGTAGTCTTATTGCCCTACATAGGAGGTGCCACTCCAATGTCCCTGGTGGTGTAGTCTTCTCGCCCTGCTTAGGTGCCACTCCAATGTCCCCGGTGGTGTAGTCTTCTCGTCCTGCCTAGGTGCCACTTCAATGTCCCCAGTGGTGTAATCTTCTTGCCCTGCATAGGTGCCACTCCAATATCCCCAGTGGTGTAGTCTTCTTGCCCTGCATAGATGCCACTCCAATATCCCCGGCAGTATAGTCTTATCGCCCTGCCTAGGTGCCACTCCAATGACCTTAGTGGTGTAGTCTTATTGCCCTACATAGGAGGTGCCACTCCAATGTCCCCGGTGGTGTAGTCTTCTTGCCTTGCATAGGTGCCACTCCAATGTCCCCAGAAGTGTAGTCTTATCACTCTGCATAGGTGCCAGTGGTGTAGTCTTATTTCCCTACAGAAGGTGCCACTCCAATGTCCCTGGTGGTGTAGTATGGGGTAGAAGGGATCACCCCTTCCTGTTCCAACATGACTGCACACCACTGCACAAAGCAAGGTCCATAAAGACATGGATGAGCGAGTTTGGGGTGGAGGAACTTGAGTGGCCTGCACAGAGTCCTGACCTCAACCCGATAAAACACCTTTAAGATGAATTAGAGCGAAGGCTGTGAGCCAGGCCTTCTCATCCAACATCAGCGCCTGACCTCACAAATGTGCTTCTGGAAGAACGGTCAAACATTCCCATAGACACTCCTAAACCTTGTGGGCAGCCTTCCTAGAAGAGGTGAAGCTGTTATAGCTGCAAAGGGTGGGCCAACTCAACATTGAACCCTACAGACTAAGACTGGGATGCCATTAAAGTGCATGTGCGTGTAAAGGCAGGTGTCCCAATACTTTTGGTTATATAGTGTATGTATAAATAAGCCTTTTGGAATAATCGCGTTGATCTCTACACAAAGCGGCGCGATACCTGCGCACTCCGGGGGGGGGGGGGGACAGACGACGCCTGTCTAGGAATTCCGGCTCTCAGATCGCGCACCTGCCCCCGCACGCACCACCGATAACCACTATGGGGGCTGCCGGGTCGGGAGCCGAGGGCCGACCTCTATATACCGTCAGCTGTGCAGCACCTGGAAAATGTTGTTTCATTCCCTGAGCTCCACCTGTAGATTCTACCTTCTGCAGGCATGAAAGGGCGGAATATTTATGTCCATGGAGGTGATGTTGCTGAGGACAGATCAGGATTAGAGGGGATGTCAGATGTTGGGTGAAGGTCACTTGTTGGGAGATTGCTCTTTGAAGGCTTCTCTTTATATGGCGGCTCTCAGCGGGTTGATGTCTTCTCTGCAGCTACATGAAGGAGACTCTGATGAGTTCTGAGGGAGATAAATCACCTTCACTTAACATGTGTGCCGCCCTTCAAGAGGATTCCCCGGATTCCTCCTTTATAACCGGCTCCCCGAAGCTTTCTATCTGTTACAAATTATCGCCGTGCTTCTTTACATCAAATGGCGCCATTAATCTCTGCGATGTATGAGAACGACGAAAATGCAACTTTGTATCGCTGCGTAATCCTAAAAACGTCTGAGTTTAATTGTCAGTGTCAGGGTGAGGGCCCATCTACAAGGAGGGATACAAGTATTTGATCCCCTATCAGGCAGCAAGGTTTCTGGCTCCCAGGTGTCTTCTAGAGCAGCCTTTCCCAACCTTTTCAACACCGAGGAACCCTTGAAATAATTCTCCGGTCTCGGGGAACCCCGGCTAAAAATTAAAGATCCACAACCCATGATACATTAGTGTGATGGTCAATGGGAAGAACGCTCCTTACACTTGTGGTCATTGGAAAGAACGCTCCTTACACTTGTGGTCAATGGGAAGAATGCTCCTTACACTTGTAGTCAATGGGAAGAATGCTCCTTACACTTGTGGTCATTGGGAAGAATGCTCCTTACACTTGTGGTCATTGGAAAGAATGCTCCTTACACTTGTGGTCAATGGGAAGAATGCTCCTTACACTTGTGGTCATTGGGAAGAATTACCCCCTTACAGATCGCTAAAAAGATCAATGGTGTCATTGGGAATTTATCTGAGAGGTAGAAATTGACCATCACTCAAGGAACCCCTTGCAACCTCTGGAGGAACCCTAGGGTTGCACGGAACCCTGGTTGAGAAACCCAGCATTAGTGTCATGGTCAATGGGAAGGATGCCCCTTACACTTGTGGTCATTGGGAAGAATTACCCCCTTACAGATAGCTAAAAAGATCAATGATGTCATTGGGAATTTATCTGAGAGGTAGAAATTGACCATTGCTCAAGGAACCCCTAGCAACCTCTGGAGGAACCCTAGGGTTGCACGGAACCCTGGTTGAGAAACCCTGTCTTAAAGGGAGTGCTCCTAATCTCAGCTTGTTACCTGTATAGAAGTCTCCTGTCCACAGAAGCAATCAATCAATCAACCAATCAGATTCCAATCTCTCCACCATGGCCAAGACCAAAGAGCTGTCCAAGGAGGTCAGGGAGAAGATTGTAGAGCTACACAAGGCTGGAATGGGGGCTACAAGACCATCGCCAAGCAGCTTGGTGAGAGGTGACAGTCGGTGCGATTATTGGCAAATGGAAGAAACACAAAGTAACTGTCAGTCTCCCTCGGTCTGGGGTTCCATGCAAGGTCTCACCTTGTGGAGTTTCAATGATCATGGAGAACGGTAAAGAATCTCCCAAAACTACACGGGAGAACCTTGTCAATGATCTCAGCTGGGACCATAGTCAATAGGAAAACAATTGGTAACACCGCACCGTGACTGAAATCCTGCAGCCCCCGCAAGGTCCCCCCGCTCAGGAAATCACATGGTACAGCCCGTCTGAAGTCTGCTAATGAAGATCTGAATGATTCAGAGGAGAACCGGGGGAAAGTGCTGTGGGCAGAGGAGACCAAAATCCAGCTCTTTGGCATCAACTCAACTCGCAAGTCTGCCCGACATGGTACACTAAAGGACTCGCCCCCCTGGAACGCCCCCGACGTCCTAAAGTCAGTGCCACGCCACAATGGTTAACAAAAGGATAACTGATACCAGGGTCGACTCTAGTAACTGTTCCAAGAGGGCACATCAAAACCCTCTAAGAAATGGCAAGAGGTACTAGTAACTTTGAGGTGTTCCACTCTGGAACGTACCTTGGGGTCTGGCTCCCTCTGACTGTC
>BLSH010353829.1:242961-255106 GCA_018402905.1 Glandirana rugosa | reverse complement strand
GTTCTCAACTCCGGTCCTCGGGACCCACTAACAGGCCAGGTTTGCAGGATAACTGAAATGCATCACAGGTGATATCATTTGCTGCTCAGTGATTGCCGTATTCTAGTCTGCATCTCCCCAAGGTAATACTTAAAACCTGGCCTGTTGGTGGGTCCCGAGGACTGGAGTTGAGAACCAAGGGAGAGGATGCTGCTGGTGCTGTGAGGGACAGATTATTGTCATTTCCCTATCCCCATTTCTTTGTAGGGCACTTGCCCTACTCTTACCCCCAATTTTCTTCCTTTTGCAGCCCTCTAGCCCTTTCCAGGACTTTTTTACAGCCATTTTTGTGCCCAAAAGTTCAGGTCCCCATTGATTTCAATGGGGTTCGGGGTCTGGGGTCAAGTTTGGACCGAACCCGAACCCAAACTTTTCCACGAAAACCCGAACATCCAGGTGTCTGCTCAACTCTACTCGAAGTTGACCAACCAAAAGTTGGAAGTGGAAACACGCATGCTTGGACGGAAGTGTTGGGTCGTGTAACCTGCGTTCATAATTCACCTGAACTTCCTCGTTATACACTCGTAACACGGCACTACGTTCGGCTTTGTTGGCCGATTACTTGACTCATGTCAGTACGCTAGACCAGTGTTCCCCAACCCAGTCCTCAAGGCCCACCAACAGCTCATGTTTTCAGGATTTCCCTCAGATGGTAATTACTAAGGCAGTGAAACTGATCAAATCACCTGTGCAAAATAATGGATATCCTAAAAACATGACCTGTTGGTGGGCCTTGAGAACTGGGTTGGGGGAACACTGCGCTAGACCAAACCGTCATCGCCCAATTTGGACAAAAGTTGGACGTTCTGTTGACCAACCATCCACTCGTGTGTACGAGGCTTTAGACGGACCTCAAACACGCACCAGGCCCAAGTTGGGCGTTCGGTTGACCAACCATCCACTCGTGTGTACGAGGCTTTAGACGGACCTCAAACATGCACCAGGCCCGAGTTGGACGTTCGGTTGACCAACCATCCACTCGTGTGTACGAGGCTTTAGATGGACCTCAAACACGCACCAGGCCCAAGTTGGACGTTTGGTTGACCAACCATCCACTCGTGTGTACGAGGCTTTAGATGGACCTCAAACACGCACCAGGCCCAAGTTGGGCGTTCGGTTGACCAACCATCCACTCGTGTGTACGAGGCTTTAGACGGACCTCAAACATGCACCAGGCCCGAGTTGGACGTTCGGTTGACCAACCATCCACTCGTGTGTACGAGGCTTTAGACGGACCTCAAACACGCACCAGGCCCAAGTTGGGCGTTCGGTTGACCAACCATCCACTCATGTGTACGAGGCTTTAGACGGACCTCAAACACGCACCAGGGCCAAGTTGGACGTTCGGTTGACCAACCATCCACTCGTGTGTACGAGGCTTTAGACGGACCTCAAACATGCACCAGGCCCAAGTTGGACGTTCGGTTGACCAACCATCCACTCGTGTGTACGAGGCTTTAGACGGACCTCAAACACGCACCAGGCCCAAGTTGGGCGTTCGGTTGACCAACCATCCACTCGTGCACCAGGGAAAAGCTGACCCTTCTCCAATTTTTGTTACATTTTCTTTTGTCCTGTAGGTCCTGTGCTCCCATAGATCCCTATGGCGTCTTAATCTTTCACCTCTTATCCTGATCCTTCACGTTTTCCTGTGTAATTTACTGACCAACATCACCATTTTGTTCCACCGCCGGTGTAGAGCAAACGCAATACACAGAACTTTATGAACAATACTGATTTCCAGCTTTCTCTATTCTGATGTTTATGATATTAACAATGTAGCAAGTTGGATTTTAAATTTGTATAAAAATATCCCATACATTTGAAGCACATAAAGCTACATTGTAGATGGACTGATACAAAAAAGTCTAACTATTGCAACAATGTCCCGCTTGGATGTATATTAATTATCAGAGGATGTAGCGAATTGTAAATTCTTATTGATAACTTCTGAAAATAGTGTTACAATGTTGCCACATAGCTCAAAGTACTGATGGACCTTCTCCTCTCCGCAGCTCCACTAGCTGAAGGCTCAGACAGGAAGGATGAAGAGCAGAATATTCGCGCCCTCGTAAGTTCGAACAAGAACGTGCGCCACGTGCCTCAGCGCGCAGGAGCCTTAAGGAAAATCCGGCGCCAAAGACCACGCCTCTCCCACAAGGGGCCAATGCCCTTCTAGAAAAGGTGAGACTCTGAGACAGCTCTATGCTGCATTCTTCCAGGATTAAAATAAATTCATGTATAATTCATAAAAACAGGGCCGTCTTTAAGGCAGGGCAAAAGGGGCAGCTGCCCTGGGCCCTGTCATTGTTGTGGGGCCCAAAGCAGCTGCCTCATACTTGCCAACTATCCTGGTGACTGACCTGCAGACCCTATGTTTACGTGTAATTAACCAGCATTGGTATGTAAATAGTGACAGAAGGCTGCACTGATATGTAAACAAAGGTGGCATGGGGAGACAAAGGCATGATTGAAAGTCCACAGCACATGTCAGCAGATGCATGAGGGTGTCATTGATAATTGATGGCACTGCTGTGTATCTGCTAAAGAGCAGCACATTTCTGTGGTGTCAGGAAAGCGACTTTGCGCTCCCCAGTCCATGGTGTGCAGGCAGTGAGGAGACGATGTGCTGTAAACTCTAGCAACCAATCTGTGGGCAGTAATGATGTGCAGTAACCTCTAGCAACCAATCAGTGAGCAGTATTGATGATCTCTAGCAACCAAACAAGCAGAAAGCATGTGCTGTAACCTCTAGCAACTAATCAGTGAACCTTAATGTGTGCTGTAGCCTCTACCAACCAGTCAGTAAGCGGTAATGCTATGCTGTAACCTATGGCAACCAATCAAAATCACTGCTGATCTGATTCAGTAAACTGATTTTGAGTCTAGTTGTTATTTATTGTATGTCTCAGAGCAGGTGGAGAGAGAAATTGCATGGTGGGGCCCAAGAAAATATTTGCCCAGGGTCCAATCAATATTAAAGACGGCCCTGCATAATAACATCCATTATCATGGAGATTTGCTTCTACTAAGCCCAAGTAAAGCGTCCATGCCAACATTCCCATAAAAAAAAAAAATCAGGTCAAAGTTTATCTGCAGGAAAGGGAAAATCTCCCCAAAGTGAGGTCCATTATGTCCACTTAGTGCGTAGCTTTCAGACCCCTTCACACTTCACTACTTGCTGGAGCAACAGTGAAAGGGGATCCTTTGGAGATCTTATACTTGGCTGTGGTTGCAGGGTATTCCTGCCCCATAACACCTCTGTCCTAATAAGGATGTATAATACTTTTTTTTTAATATATCACAGCAGTGATGTCATAGTGTATATAGAATCCCCACCCATGCTCCTCCTCCCATCACCCTCTACCACCCTCACTTCCTGTTCTTGTAATCCCATTGTCACCAGAACAGAAAGCGACAGTGATTCTCTGGAAGGGAGCCCTGGATAGCCCTGAAAACTACTAGGGTTCAAATCTTTCCCCACCCTACACAAAACTAAGATAAAAAAAAAAGTTTTGGCTGGACATTCACTGTAAGGGACCTGATCAGGGGTCCAAAGCAGGGCTGCTGTTAGAAATAATGGGGCCCAGTACAGCCTCCCCAACCCGCTATCCCCTGTACCCTGCAGCAGCCGGCGGGAGGAAGAGGAGGAGAAGCCGCCAGCACTGCTGGAGAGGCACAAAGGGCAGCAGGGGGAGGGAGACTATCTACAGGATTGGTGCAGAGGGGGGCATTTACTAGAACAGATCCCCTGTAGTTCCCCCCCCGCAGCAGCTGAAAACTGGTTGGAGGGAGAGCAGATGAAGTTGGCAGCGCTGCGAGGGGGGTGCATACAAGGGGGCCTGGGCAGCAGGGGGAAGGGGAATCTGACCATGGACAGGAGGGGTGATCAGTGCTGCAGGAGACAATTACAAGAACCAATCCCCTGTATGGCTCCCCCTGCAGCAGCTGAAAGCCAGCGGAAGGGAGAGGAGGTAAAGCCGACAGCGCTGCTGGAGAGGCATAAAGGGCAGCAGGGGGAAGGAGATTATCTACAGGTTTGGTGTGGAGGGGGGCATTTACTAGAACAGATGAACAGATCCCCTGTATTCCCCCTCCCCCCCCCCCGGCAGCAGCTGAAAACTGGTGGAAGGGAGAGGAGATGAAGCTGGCAGCGCTACGAGAAGGGGGGTACATACAAGGGGGGCCCAGACAGCAGGGGGAAGGGGAATCTGACCATGGTCAGGAGGGGTGATCAGTGCAGCGGGAGACAATTACAAGAACCAATCCCTTGTATGGCTCTCCCTGCAGCAGCTGATAGCCGGCGGAAGGGAGAGGAGGAGAAGCAGTCAGCGCTGCTGGAGAGGCACAAAGGACAGCAGAGGGGAAGAGATTATCTACAGGATTGGTGCAGAGGGGGGCATTTACTAGATCCCCTGTACTTCTCCCCCTGCAGCAACTGAAAACTGGTGGAAGGGAGAGGAGATGAAGCCAGCAGTGCTGCAAGGAAGGGGGGGATTCTTACAGGGGGGCCCGGGCAGCAGGGGGAAGGGGGAATCCGATCATGGACAGGAGGGGGTGATCAGTGCAGCGGGAAGCAATTAAAGGAACCAATCCCCTGTATTGCTCTCCCTGCAGCAGCTGAAAGCCAGCAGCAGGGAGAGGAGAAGATGCTGGCTTTCAGCTGCTGCAAGGAAAACCATACAGGGGGTTGGTTCCTGTAATTGCCTTCCACTGCACTGATCACTCCTTTCTATCCATGATCGGATTCCCCTTCTGCTCAGGCCCCCCGAATGCACCCCTATCTTCCTCGCCGCGCTGCCAGATTGCACCAAGCCCCTTTTCATGATCCAAATCCTCCTGCTGCCCGGGCCCCCCTGCTGAACTTATGGGGCCTGGGCCCCATGGAGGATTGGTGGTACTCCTTAGAGCAGTGTTCCTCAACTCCAGTCCTCAAGGCCCACCAACAGGTCATGTTTTCAGGATTTCCATTATGTTGCACAGGTGATTTGATCTGTTTCACTGCCGTAGTAATTACCACAGCCCATTCATCTGAGGGAAATCCTGAAAACATGACCTGTTGGTGGGCCTTGAGGACTGGAGTTGGGGAACACTGCCTTAGAGGACAAACTGGAAACCATTTCCAGTTACCTTCAATAGCATGTAATGTAGGATGTAATTGCATAACCTGAAGTGCAATGAGGGAGCATGACCATTATAGCTTGGCTAGCAGTTGGTCAAACAGACGCTCCCATAGAGAGGGCAAATATCAAATACTGCAATATACTGTTACAGCAATGGCATGCCTGCAGACGTGAGGCCAGAAGACTATAAAACATCTAAATTTAAACCCTTAAGTCTGTTTCATATCAAAGCTATCTCCTTTCTATATGCAGAACCCATGCCTTATTAACCCTTCGCAATGTCTTTTCTTCCAGATGGTTTGCCAAGAGACTTACTCTTTTTTTCCACTGAAATTATCTGGTTTGTTTGACCCTGGACCCCTTGGGTGAGACGAGCAAGGTTCCAAAGGAAAATCCTAGCCTCCCGCCTCGTGCCTCTCGGATCTGTCTGCGTCTGGATGCCTTCCCGTCTGAGGGATTTGGGGACACTACTTGGGAGAGGATTATCTGACCCCGTCCTGGATAGCGCAAGTCTGGCTGCAGCTTAAATTGGCCTTTGTTCCCTCAGGAAAGCTTGTTTAATTACCACTGGATCAAGACTTAAACTAAATTGTAATCGCCCTAAGGCCTACCTTACCACTTTAGTCGCTGACGCTGAGGAAACTGCATAGACTGCCCGAAATGAACCACTTCAAAGCCATCAACATTCACTTTTGGTTGTGTCCATCTACTCTACGATATTCCTTCCATATCCAAGTCAACTTGACCCATGGACATAGTCCAAGTCTACCTGGTTGTCCGTCAACTTCAGCAGAATTGGCTCCACCGTCTTTCGCCCCAATAAATTGTGTCCATCTACTCTACGATATTCCTTCCATATCCAAGTCAACTTGACCCATGGACATAGTCCAAGTCTACCTGGTTGTCCGTCAACTTCGGCAGAATTGGCTCCACTGACTTTCGCCCCAGTACGTTGTGTCCATCTACTCTACGATATTCCTTCCATATCCAAGTCAACTTGACCCATGGACATAGTCCAAGTCTACCTGGTTGTCCGTCAACTTCAGCAGAATTGGCAACACCGACTTTCGCCCCAATACGTTGTGTCCATCTACTCTACGATATTCCTTCTATATCCAAGTCAACTTGACCCATGGACATAGTCAGAATTAGCTCCACCGACTTTCGCCCCAGTACTTTGTGTCCATCTACTCTACGATATTCCTTCCATATCCAAGTCAACTTGATCCATGGACATAGTCCAAGTCTACCTGGTTGTCCGTCAACTTTGGCAGAATTGGCTCCACCGACTTTCACCCCAGTACGTTGTGTCCATCTACTCTACGATATTCCTTCCATATCCAAGTCAACTTGACCCATGGATGCCCGTCAACTTCGGCAGAATTGGCTCCACCGACTTTCGCCCCAATACGGTTTCGTCCACCGTCTTGCTCCTCAAACGTCCTTCAAACCAGATAAATTAACTTTTTCTCCAAATTTAATAGGCGGACATGAATGATCATCTAAGAGCTTGTAAAACATTTCTAGAGGTTCTTTATTAACAAACCACCGTTTGCCATTGGCCAGAGAACGCAAAGGCCTCAATGTCCGTTCTCCTTTGCGTCCAATATATCTATATCTATATATTGAGTCATAATAGCACTTTCTAAACTGAGTCATTTAATGAAAATCAAAAAAAAAAAAAAATTATACAAAAAAAAAACAGTATTGTCCCTTTTTTCCTTCAGACTTTCTTCCCTTCTTTTAAAACAAATGGATTTTTATGTTTATATGTATATATATGTGTATGTATCTCTGAAAAGAAAAAAATCTTATTTTTTTTAAATATTAATGGCTGTATTCTATTTATTTTGTGATATTTTAATTTAAAGCGATTGTTAGAGAATTGTGGTTCTTGGGCATTTGCATATTTTACTAAATATATACAAAAGAAAAAAATTATACTGAACGATTGTTTCTCCTCGCGTTTATCCTTCTGACCAAAAAAAAAAAAAAAAAAAATCTCTATAGTTCTTGAAAGATATCCCTAAATGAAATTACAATTCTGAAAATAATACTACAACTATATATTTTTCAGAGAGAATAGCACTGTGGTTTTTTTTCCTGTAATGTAATTGGGAGTTTAACACAAAAAAAAAAAAAAAAAATTAAAGTTGAATATTCCATTTTAAATTTCCTTTCTGTCTGTGTTTTCCCTTATCTGGGCAAATTGGGAATGAAATGGTTGTAAGCCCTTCCATATACCCAGTGATGAAACAAATCCTCCTACATAAGTTGTACCTGTTTATCTGTGGTGGTCTCCCCTCTACGACCAGAATTCACATCATTCAAGTCCTTGGCCTATAAATACTTACCTTTGAAGTGAAAAAAAAAATTATACTCACCCTAAGTCGCTTGTTGCTAGGTGGTCTCTGTAATCTGCCCCTTTTAGGTCCTAGGCTCTTCTCCTCACTTCCTGCTTCGCCTGGCCTCCTGGGAGATTCATCATTTCCCAGGAGTCACTGGGCTTCCCTGTACTGAGGAATCGTGTTATTTCCAGACAGGAAATGACGAGATTTAAGGCGGGCCGAGATCTCCCCTCTACAACCAATCAAAAATCCAGACTTTATACAGCTCGGGGTTCCACCCAGAACTTTTTTTTTTTTTTTACATCATTCAAGTCCTTTGCCTATATAGGACTTACCTTTGAAGGGAAAAAAAAATTATACTCACCCTAAATCGCTTGTTGCTAGGTGGTCTCTGTAATCTGCCCCTTTTAGGTCCTAGGCTCTTCTCCTCACTTCCTGCTTCGCATGGCCTCATGGGAGACGCGACTCATCATTTCCCAGGAGTCAGTGGGCTTCCCTGTACTGTAAAATCTTGTTATTTCCAGACAGGAAATGACGAGATTTAAGGCGGGCCGAGATCTCCCCTCTACAAGTTTGGGGACACCGTTCTCCCGAACCATAGCTGATAGAAATACCAAACTTGGGTCACATGGAGGGGGCCACCTGGACAACAACTTACCCAAGTTTGGGACCTCCAGCACCTTTGGTTTGGCCGTACCGGGTCCAGACTTTATACAGCTTGGGGTTCCACCCAGAACTTTTTTTTTTTTACATCATTCAAGTCCTTTGCCTATATAGGACTTACCTTTGAAGGGGGAAAAAAAATTATACTCACCCTAAGTCGCTTGTTGCTAGGTGGTCTCTGTAATCTGCCCCTTTTAGGTCCTAGGCTCTTCTGCTCACTTCCTGCTTCACCTGGCCTCCTGGGAGATGTGACTCATCATTTCCCAGGAGTCAGTGGGCTTCCCTGTACTGTAAAATCGTGTTATTTCCAGACAGGAAATGATGCGATTTAAGGCGGACCAAGATCGAGGAGTGCATGATGGTTACCCACCATGCACTTCTTTCAGGAAGAGATGCCAGGAGACTCAGGATGGGCTTCAGGTGCCCTCAGCTAAGATGGAAAAGTCCAGCAGTTAGAGAAAGGAAATTGTGAGTAAAGAATACATGGAATTACTAAGAGGTTTGAAAGTAAGGAAACAAAAGGTCACCTCTATTTAGTATTAAAAGAGTGCCAAAAAAAAATCTGGGTGGAACTCCGCGTTCAGAAAGCAGAGGGCGGGAAGCTGAAGTTATACTATGCAGATCTCAGTGACAGCTGATTGGAGGAAAGAGACGCACCCCATTCACACAGCGCACAGGAAAAGAGCTGAGGCTTTCAATCACAGGCTGTGTGCTGGAGCTCCCTCCACTTATTTCTCTTGGTGTCAGGAAAACTTCTCAGAAGTGACTGTCAGCCTTGCGATGCCTCATGGGACTTGTAGTTTTACAGCAGCTGGAGGGCCGCCAGTTTGACACCTGTGCTATAGAGCGTGGGTGCTCAACCTGTGGCCCTCCAGCTGTTGCAGAACTACAAGTCCCATGAGGCATCGCAAGGCTGACAGTTACAAGCAGGGCAGCCATCAGAAATCTTGGGGCCCCTTACACAGCTTTAGACCTGGGCCCTCCCCTCCCGTCTGACCACCAACATTCCCCAGGGCCCGCCCACTGGACATCCCACCACATTCGCCCACTGTCCAGGGGTGCACACATGGTGCAGCCGCAGTAGGAATTATACCCCCTGGCACACTTACCAGGTGTAGCCAAGCATGACCCATTCAAGTGAAGTGAAGTGTGGGAAACAGTCCACAGGCAGCACAGCCTCACCCAATTGCAATAAGACCTTGTGCCGAACAATAGGTGCTGGAGGTCCCAAACTTGGACCAGATGTTGTCCAGGGGGCTCCCTCCATGTGGCACAAGTTTGGTATTTTTATCGCCTATGATTCAGGAGAACGGTGTCCTCAAACCAGGTGCCCCCCTCCCATAGACTCCAATGTTAAGTGTGAAATTCACCGACAATTGCCGGTCAATGACTGGTAAATTTGGGGACCCGGTACGGCCGAACCATAGGTGCTGGAGCTCTCAAACTTGGACCAGTTGTTGTCCGGGTGCCCCTCTCCACGTAGCCCTAGTTTGGTATTTTTATCGCCTATGGTTCAGGAGAGCGGTGTCCCCAAACAAAGTGTCCCCCCCTCCCATAGACTCCAATGTTAACTCCGAAATTGACCCGACAGTTGCCAGTCAACGACTGGTCACTTTGGGGACCCGGTAAAGCCAAACCAAAGGTGCTGGAGGTAAGTTGTTGTCCAGGTGGCCCTCTCCATGTGACCCAAGTTTGGTATTTCTATCGGCTATGGTTCGGGAGAACGGTGTCCTCAAACCAGGTGCCCCCCTCCCATAGACTCCAATGTTAAATACGAAATTCACCCAACTGCCGGTCAATGACTGGTCAATTTGGGGACCCGGTACGGCCAAACCAAAGGTGCTGAAGGTCCCAAACTTGGGTAAGTTGTTGTCCAGGTGGACCTCTCTATGTGACCCAAGTTTGGTATTTCTATCGGCTATGGTTCGGGAGAACGATGTCCCCAAACTAGGTGCCCCCCTCCCATAGACTCCAATGTTAAAGACTGCTAAAGTCTTTGTTGTAAGGGCCCCTTGAGACACTGGGGCCCCTTACAGCAGTACTGCCTGTACCCCCCTGATGGCGGCCCTGGTTACAAGCATGATTCCTAAAGGCAGAGGCATGATGAGACTTGTAGTTCTACAACCGCTGGAGGGCCACCATTTTGACAACTGTGCTATAGAGGGATATGCTTTGTTCATGTTTCATGTCTGAGGTTTACAACCACTATAAAGTGGACTTGAACTCAAAAACTGAAGATGTTCTGTGTTACAGGGAATTTTAGAAATATTAATTGTGGAAAAGCAGTACAATAAAAAATCTACCCCCTGCCTTGAATTCACAATATTAGAAGCGCAATTCCTGTACCCGGGCATTGCTCTTCTGTGGCCTATTAGCTGTATATCTGCAGTGTGAGATCCTCTAAGGCACTGCTGTCTCTGACTGCCAGTCTTAGGCACTTTGGAGAAAGGTTTGGTGATGTTACTAATGTGCTGTCTACTGTTCTCCTTGCTGGAGAAGAAGCTCTACCTGAGGACCTGGTAGTGCAAGCATCTCCTTGCTTCTGCTTCATCCATTCTCCAAATCAGTGCTCCCTCCACCCCCCCGATACATCGTAAATACACTATATTGTCAAAAGTATTGTGACGCCTGCCTTTACACGCATGTGAAGTTTAATGGCATCCCAGTCTTAGTCCGTAGGGTTCAATATTGGGTTGGCCCACCCTTTGCAGCTATAACAGCTTCACCTCTTCTGGAAAGGCCGTCCACAAGGTTTAGGAGCGTCTATTGGAATGTTTGACCATTCTTCCAGAAGCTCATTTGTGAGGTCAGGCGCTGATGTTGGATGAGAAGGCCTGGCTCGCAGTCTCCACTCTAATTCATTCCAAAGGTGTTCTATTGTGTTGAGGTCAGGACTCTGTGCAGGCCAGTCAGGTTCTTCCACCCCAAACTCGCTCATCCATGTCTTTATGGACCTTGCTTTGTGCAGTGGTGGGCAGTCATGTTGGAACAGGAAGGGGCCATCCCCAAACTCTTCCCACAAAGCTGGGGGCATGAAATTGTCCAAAATGTCTTGGTGTGCTGACGCCTTAAGTATTCCCTTCAAGCCCAACCCCTGAAAAACAACCCCACACCATAATCCCCCCTCCACCAAATGGTTTGGACCACTGCACAAAGCAAGGTCCATAAAGACATGGATGAGCAAGTTTGGGGTTGGGGAACTTGACTGCCACCACTGACCCCCCAACAGTGGGACACTATTCCACCCACTGACACCTATAATGGGGCACTATTCCTCCAACTGTCACCAATGATGAGACACTATTCCTCCCACTGACACCAATGATGGGGCACTATTCATCTCACTGACACCAATGATGGGGCACTATTCCTCCCACTGATACCAATGATGGGGCACTATTCCTCCCACTGATACCAATGATGGGGCACTATTCCTCCCACTGACACCGATGATGGGACACTATTCCTCCAACTGATATCAATGATGGGACACTATTCCTCCAACTGATATCAATGATGGGACACTATTCCTCCAACTGATATCAATGATGGGACACTATTCTTCCCACTGACACCAATGATGGGGCACTCTTCCTCCCACTGACACCAATGATGGGGCACTATTCCTCCCACTGACACCAATGATGGGACACTATTCCTCCCACTGACACCAATGATGATACACTATTCCTCCCACTGACACCAATGATGGGGCACTATTCCTTCCACTGACACTAATGATGGGGCACTATTCCTTCCACTGACACCAATGATGGGACACTATTGATCTTTTATTGAAAAGAATCAAGCAACATTTTATACAAAAGTAAAAAAGAAAACGATATTACATTTCTTCAACATAAATCAATCAGAATTTATACAATATATACAGAGATCACTTCAAAAAATTCATAGAAACCTATTTACATAAAAGAAGGCCATAGAAACTAGAGACATATATAACATATTTAA
>BLSH010353829.1:184531-196809 GCA_018402905.1 Glandirana rugosa | reverse complement strand
TCTCCAGGTAGTATATCTCCTGGTAGTATATTTCCAGGTAGTATATCTCGTCACAAAAAGTTGTTATATGATGGTCCTCTATATGATGGACCTCTATATGATGGTCCTCTATATGACGGTCCTCTATATGATGGTGCTCTATATGATGGTCCTCTATATGATGGTCCTCTATATGATGGTCCTCTATTAGAAACCATGAACGCTTCTGTGCTGAGGAACTCCAACCTTATTTATCAAAAATTAAAGTGGTATTAAACCCATAAACCAAAAATATCATATATTGCAGGGGTGTATTCCCTGCAATGCACAGAGATCACATCATCAATTCTGGCCTCCACACTGCCAAGCTGACCTATTTTACCACTCTTATTAACACCTTCTCATCCAGTCCCCGTCCCCTGTTCAAACCTACTACTATAAATGAGGTTGCTAAACTCCTTTCTAACGCCCACCTAACCACCCGTCCACTGGACCCTATTCCCTCTCAAATACCACGCTGACCCTCTGACTCTATCCTGCCCTCTCTAACTCACATCTTCAATCTCTCCCTCTCTTCTGCCATCTTCCCCAATGCTCTAAAACATGCATTGGTCACCCCCATACTCAAAAAGCCATCCCTGGACCCTACTGATCTTAACAATCTGCACCCTATCTCCTTGCTCCCCTTTTCCTCCAAACTCCTTGAACGCCTGGCCTACAACCAACTGAGTGAACACCTCATTGAGAACAACCATCTTGACCCCCTTCTATCTGGATTTCGTCCTCAACACTCCACAGAAACTGCCCTTCTACAACTCAAAAATGACCAACTAACCACCAAAACCAATGGGCACTTCTCTATACTCCTGGACCTTTCGGCTGCCTTTGATGCTGTCGACCACCCCCTCCTCCTCAAAAAACTTTACTCCCTCGGTCTCCGTGCTCTTCAGTGGCTCTCGTCCTACCTATCCCACCGCTCCTTCAGTGTCACGTACAATTCTACTTCCTCTTCTCCTCTTCCTTTCTCTGTCGGGGTCCCTCAAGGTTCTGTTCTTGGACCCCTCTTATTTTCAATCTCCACCTCTTCCCTGGGTCGGCTGATAGCCTCCCACGGCTTTCAATATCGTTTCTACGCTGACGATACTCAAATCTACCTCTCCACCCCCCAACTCACCCCATCAGTCTCCTCACCCATCACTAACTTATTAACAGACATATCTGCCTGGATGTCCCACCACTTCCTCAAACTCAACTTCTCCAAAACCAAACTCATAATATTTCCTCCCCCAAATGCCGTTTCCCCCGACTTCTCTGTGAAGAGCAATGGCACCACCATCCATCCATCCCCACATGTCAGGGTGCTCGGTGTTATCCTGGACTCTGAACTCTCCTTTTGGCCCCGCATCCAATCACTTTCCAAGGCTTGCCGCCTTAACCTCCGCAACATCTCTAAAATACGTCCCTTCCTAACCAATGAAACCACAAAGCTCCTGATTCACCCCCTGGTCATCTCTCGCCTCGACTACTGCAACTCCCTCCTCACTGGTCTACCTTCAAATAGACTCCTCCCCCCTCCAGTCCATCATGAATGCCGCTGCCAGACTCATCCACCTTACAAACCGTTCAGCGTCTGCCACCCCTCTTTGCCAATCCCTCCATTGGCTGCCACCCCTCTCTGCCAATCCCTCCATTGGCTGCCACTCGCCCAACAAATTAAGTTCAAAATACTAACAATCAGCTACAAAGCCACCCACAACTCTGCCCCCAGCTACATCACCAGCATGGTCTCAAAATACCAACCTAACCATCCTCTTCGCTCCTCCCAAGACCTCCTGCTCTCCAGCACCCTCATCACCTCCTCTCATACTCGCCTCCAAGACTTCTCCCGAGCCTCTCCCATCCTCTGGAACTCCCTACCCCAATCTGTCAGACTGTACCCAAATCTTTCCACCTTTAGGCGATCCCTGAAAACTTTTCTCTTCAGGGAAGTCCATCCTGCTGCCACCTAAGAACTGCACTTTTTTATTGTCAATCAACCCATCCCCCACAGTTATTTCTCGCTCGTATCATTTAACCCCCCCCTCCTAGATTGTAAGCTCTACTGAGCAGGGCCCTCTGATTCCTCCTGTATTGAATTGTATTGTAATTGTACTGTCTGCCCTAATATTGTAAAGCGCTGCGCAAACTGTCGGCGCTATATAAATCCTGTATAATAATAATAATAATCCCCCAGGGGGGGGAGGGGTTCATTCCCTGCAATGTACAGAGGTCACCCCATGTGTAGTAGTGGTTGGGCTCGCAGTTATTCTATAGCAGATATTTCCATGTATTGTGCACTCCTAGGGATGAATGGAATGTAAATGGATTTTCTGCAGTGAGGCGCTGTGCCGGATCCGATCTCCTCCCGGTGACAGCTGCCTGAGTGCCATTGAGGTGCAGTAAATTAACGACAACATAGCATGGCTGCCGTGCAAAATGTGCTTTCTTTATGGACAAGTCCAAAAAACACATAAAAACCAGGAGATCTGTTGGGTACAACGGACGCCTCAATGTCCTCTGCAAACATCCAGTATCTGACAAAAGTAAGTACACCCCTCCCATTTCTTCTATCTTTTCATGTGACAACACTGAAGAGCTGACACTTTGCTACAATGTAAAGTAGTGAGTGTACAGCTTGTATAACAGTGTAAATTTGCTGCCCGCTCAATATAACTCAACACACAGCCATTAATGTCTAAACCGCTGGCAACAAAAGTCAGTACACCCCTAAGTGAAAATGTCCAAATTGGGCCCAATTAGCCATTTTCCCTCCCCAGTGTCATGTGACTCGTTTGTGTTACAAGGTCTCAGGTGTGATTGGGGAGCAGGTGTGTTAAATTTGGTGTTATCGCTCTCACTCTCTCATACTGGTCACTGGAAGCTCAAACATGGCACCTCATGGCAAAGAACTGTCTGAGGATCTGAAAAAAAAGAATTGTTGCTCTACATAAAGATGGCCTAGGCTATAAGAAGATTGCCAAGACCCTGAAACTGAGCTGCAGCACGGTGGCCAAGACCATACAGCGGTGTAACAGGAGAGGTTCCACTCAGAACAGCGCCTCACCATGGGCGACCAAAGAAGTTGAGTTCCGTGCTCAGCGTCATATCCAGAGGTTGTCTTTGGGAAATAGACGTATGAGTGCTGCCAGCATTGCTGCAGAGGATGAAGGGGTGAGGGGTCAGCCTGTCAGAGCTCAGACCATACGCCTCACACTGCATCAAATTGGTCTGCATGGCTGTCGTCCCAGAAGGAAGCCTCTTCTAAAGATGATGCACAAGAAAGCCTGCAAACAGTTTGCTGAAGACAAGCAGACTAAGGACATGGATTACTGGAACCATGCCCTGTGCTCTGATGAGACCAAGATAAACTTATTTGGTTCAGATGGTGCCAAGCGTGTGTGGCGGCACCCAGGTGAGGAGTACAAAGACAAGTGTGTCTTGCCTACAGTCAAGCATGGTGGTGGGGGTGTCATGGTCTGGGGCTGCATGAGTGCTGCCGGCACTGGGGAGCTACAGTTCATTGAGGGAACCATGAATGCCAACATGCACTGTGACCTACTGAAGCAGAGCATCCCCTCCCTTCAGAGCCTGGGCTGCAGAGCAGTATTCCAACATGATAACGACCCCAAACACCTCCAAGACGACCACTGCCTTGCTAAAGGAGCTGAGGGTAAAGGTGATGGACTGGCCAAGCATCTCCAGACCTAAACCCTATTGAGCATCTTTGGGGCTCTTCAAACGGAAGGTGGAGGAGTGCAAGGTCTCTAACATCCACCAGCTCTGTGATGTCATCATGGAGGAGGGGAAGAGGACTCCAGGGGCAACCCGTGAAGCTCTGGTGAACTCCATGCCAAAGAGGGTTAAGGCAGTGCTGGAAAATAATGGTGGCCACACAAAATATTGACACTTTGAGCCCAATTTGGACATTTTCACTTAGGGGTGTACTGACTTTTGTTGCCAGCGGTTTAGACATTAATGGCTGTGTGTTGAGTTATTTTGAGGGGACAGTAAATTTACACCGTTATACAAGCTGTACACTCACTACTTTACATTGTAGCAAAGTGTCAGCTCTTCAGTGTTGTCACATGAAAAGGTAGAAGAAATGGGAGGGGTGTACTTACTTTTGTCAGATACTGTATATATATAATAACACACACACAAAAAGAGACACAATAGCAGTGAGGACAATGGTCTGCAGCTCTGACCTTCTCTCTAATGAGGTATCAAACGACTTGTCTCTCCCGAGTGCTCATTATTCCTGACGGAGGGATGTGATGTTGGATGTCATTCCTCTCCGCACTTCCCAGGGACAGTTCAGGGCCGCATTCCTAACTGACATTGGAGCGCCTGCATAGGAGGAGCCAGGAACTCCGATTGTTGATGTCCAATGTCATGCTGACCAGCTTATTGGTTGAGTCACCTCAGTGAAGAACCCCCAAATCAAAGAGGAGGTGCTGCAGCGAATCCAGGAGATAGCGATGAGGACACCACAACAATGGAGATGGAGCCCAGAATAGTTCATGTTTAGAAGATCAACAAACTAGGAAAGCCAACATGTTTCAGGGGTTCCCCCCCTTCATCAGGGCTTGTATGCCATGTCCTTTTAGAAATGCCAGGCTTATTTATTTATTTCAGGTACGTATATTTTGAACAGCACTTCACATATATATTCTACATTCACATCAGTCCCTTCCCCCAAGGAGCTGACAATCTAAGGTCCTTAACTCACATTCATATGCATACTGGGGCCAGTTTGAACAGGAGACAATTAACCTCCCAGCATGACTTTGGAGTGAGGGAGGAAACCCGAGTATCAGTGGTGCCTATCAGTGCCCATCAGTGCCGTCCACCAGTGCCCATCAGTGCTGTCCATCAGTGCCTCCTACTAGTGCCACCTATGAGTGCCGGCTATCAGTGCACATCAGTGCCGTCCACCAGTGCCCACAGTGCCACCTATCAGTGCTGACTATCAGTGCACATCAGTGCCGTCCATCAGTGCCCATCAGTGCCACCTATCAGCGCCCATAAGTGCCGTCCATCAGTGCCCAATAGTTCCACCTATCAGTGCCCATCAGTGCCATCCATCAGTACCCATCACTGCCACCTGCCAGTACCCATAAGTGCTGTCCATCAGTGCCAATAGTGCTGCCTATCAGTGCCATCCATCAGTGCCCATTACTGCCACCCATCAGTGCTCATCAGTGCTGCCTATCAGTGCCCATCAGTGCCACCCATCAGTGCCGCCCATCAGCGCCCATCGGTGCTGCCTATCAGTGTCCATCAGTGCCGTCCATCAGTTCCCTGTATAAAACCCAGACAGTTACCATTATACAATATTTTTGGCTATAGGGGTCCTTTAACTGAAAGGTGCTCTTGGATGAAGCAGCACTAAAACTGTGCATCATCAGTATTGTGCAGCCAAGTAAGGGCACCTATCCAGGTTACCGGTGTGTGGGGCATTGTTGATCAATCTTTCCCTATACCCAGTGCCATCACTAGGGTTGGTGTCATCTGGTGCAGTAAAACATGGTGTCACCTCCCCCCAATCATTTTTTTCCCATATAACACTGCATATAATGGCAATAGTAGTGCCGATAACAACTATCAAGCACATCACAATGCGCACCCTAAACCGGCTCCTGTAAATGATGCAGTCAGTGCCGCTGCACCGATCCGTGTGCCCCGAGTCCCCCTTTACATCAGGCATGCAATTAGAGTCCCCCTTTACATCAAGTGTCCCAATCAGAGTCACACTTTACATCAGGGTGTTCCAATCAGAGTGCCTCCTTACATCAGGTGTCCCAATCAGAGTCCCTCTATACATCAGGTGTCCCATCAGAGTCCCCTTTTACATTAGGTGTCCCATCAGAGTCTCCGTTTACATCAGGTGTCCCCATCAGAGTCCCCCTTTACATCAAGTGTCCCATCAGAGTCTCCGTTTACATTAGGTGTCCCCATCAGAGTCCCCCCTTTACATCAAGTGTCCCCATTAGAGTGCCTCGTTACATCAGGGTGTCCCATCAGAGTCCCCCTTACATCAGGTGTCCCATCAGAGTCCCTCTTTACATCAGGGTGTCCCATCAGAGTCCCTCTTTACATCAAGTGTCCCATCAGAGTCTCTCTTTACATCAAGTGTCTCATCAGAGTCCCTCTTTACATCAAAGGTCCCATCAGAATCCCTCTTTACATCAGGTGTCCCATCAGAGTCCCTCTTTACATTAAGTGTCCCATCAGAGTCCCCCATACATCAGGTGTCCCATCAGAGTCCCTCTTTACATTAGGTGTCCCATTAGAGTCCCTCTTTACATCAGGTGTCCCATCAGAGTCCCTCTTTACATCAGGTGTCCCAATAATAAAAGTGCCTCCTTACATCAGGTGTCCCATCAGAGTCCCCTTTACATTAGGTGTCCCATCAGAGTCCCCTTTACATTAGGTGTCTCAATCAGAGTCCCCCTTTACATCAAGAGTCCCATCAGAGTCATCCTTTACATCAGGTGTCCCATCAGAGTCCCCGTTTACATTAGGTGTCCCATCAGAGTCCCCCTTTACATCAAGTGTCCCATCAGAGTCCCTCTTTAAATCAGGTGTCCCAATCACAATGCATCCTTACAGCAGTGTTCCCCTATCAGCGTGCCTCCATATATCATCTGCCCCATCAGAGTCCCTCTTATATCAGTTGTCACCCCCCTATCCCTTCCCCCTCCTTGTACTCACAGATCTTCTGGAATGAAAGCAGCTTCGCCATCTTCCCTCCAATCATGTGATAAGTCACATGACAAGGGAGGAGAGAAAGGACAATCTGCCTTCACTCCCTTTAGTGCCACCCTGAGACTGAGATGAGTATTTGTCTCAGTGCCGGCTATCGCCCCCTGCAGGCAGGAGCAAGAAGAAAGCCTAATCCTCCCTCCAGCAAGTGTCGGCAACTGCTCCTTGTGACAGGAGTGAAGCTCAGTGCCTCCCCCTCAACATAGAGCCCGCTTGGCCCCGCTCTTGTACCGGCCCTGGTGTCACCCCTCTACTGGGTGTCACCTTGGTGGGGTTCCCACCCTTGACGCCCCCATAGTGACACCACTGTCTATACCTATTGCACCATTTGTAGATGGCCTATTACCATTTCCCCATTTGTAGATGGCCTATACCCATTGCACCATTTGCAGATGGCCTATACCTATTTCCCCATTTGTAGATGGCCTATACCTATTTCCCCATTTATAGATGGCCTATACCCATTGCACCATTTGTAGATGGCCTATACCCATTGCACCATTTGTAGATGGCCTATACCCATTGCACCATTTGTAGATGGCCTATGCCCATTGCACCATTTGTAGATGGCCTATACCCATTGCACCATTGGTAGATGGCCTATACCCATAGCACCATTGGTAGATGACCTATACCCATTGCACCATTTGTAGATGACCTATACCCTTAGCACCATTTGTAGATGGCCTATACCCATTGCACCATTTGTAGATGGCCTATACTCATTGCACCATTTGTAGATGACCTATACCCTTAGCACCATTTCTAGATGGCCTATACCCATTGCACCATTTGTAGATGGCCTATTCCCATTGCACCATTTGTGGATGGCCTATACCCATTGCACCATTGGTAGATGACCTATACCCATTGCACCATTTGTAGATGTCCTATACCCATAGCACCATTTGTAGATGGCCTATACCCATTGCACCATTTGTCGATGGCCTATACCCATTGCACCATTTGTCGATGGCCTATACCCATTGCACCATTTGTAGATGTCCTATACCCATAGCACCATTTGTCGATGGCCTATACCCATTGCACCATTTGTCGATGGCCTATACCCATTGCACCATTTGTAGATGTCCTATACTTATTGCACCATTTGCAGATGGCCTATACCCATTGCACCATTTTCAGATGGCCTATACCCATTGCACCATTTGTAGATGGATGGTTCGCTAGCAGAGGTACAATGTGACAGGCCCAATGAAAATAACCAGGATCCATTTTTGAATAAGCTAACGCACGTTTGGCATGGATTGCACTCTTCAGTAAACAGTCTCATTGGTTTATTCAAACAGGCGTGCTGGAAGTCTTCATTCAGAGATATTATATGCATAGCTGACTTTCTATTTAATAAGTATGTGATACGGTTTTTATACGCAATAACAATTAATTTATTAGACTTAGGCTTTTGGAGGGTCCAAGCCCTTCTTCTAGGTCCAGACAGGATATTTCATTATCTCAAAGAGAAATAAGGACATCTGGTATATTTATCCATATTCCAGCCTAAGGTAGTCAACGAAAAAGCCCCAGAGCCGAAGACCCCCACAGTAGGACATCCGCAGATTTATAAGTTATTAAGCAGGCTCAGAATTTAAGATTCACATACAGGTACCTACATCCCCAAATGAACATAGAAAAGAAAAAAGAAAGAAAGGGGGAGGGGCTGTGGTATTTTATTGGTACCGACATAGCCTTACAGAGTCAATTTCTTTAAAACAATGTCATTTATTTGTATGAAAAAATCTTTACATTAAAAATTGGTTTATGCAGTCAATAAGTACAGTACAGGTAGATAATACATAGTCTCATACGGTCTGTAGTACTGTGTTTCTCAACATGTTTCGCGGCAGATCCGCTTCTTCAGGAGATCACCACAATTACTTAGAACCAGGCTCTGAAAATAACAACAAAACCTTAGTGCATATATCCGTGGCCTTCAGCTCTATACTTCTGGGGTTGTATCTGCATGGTAAGCATTTCCGGCATTTAATACATCATTGTGATGAAAATAACTACAACATCACTGTGACAATAATATACACATTGGGTCCCTATATAGATCTACTATGTGTCTACCGCTATATGCACTAAGGTTTTGTTGTTATTTTCAGAGTCTCGTTCTAAGTAATTGTGGTAATCTCCTGAAGAAGCGGATCTGCCGCGAAACATGTTGAGAAACACAGTACTACAGACCGTGTGAGACTATGTATTATCTTTGTGTACTGTAATTATTGAGTGCATAAACCAATTTTTAATGTAAAGGTTTTTTCATACAAATAAATGACATTGTTTTAACCCCTTCAGCCCCGGAAGGATTTCCCACTTTAGGACCAGAGCACTTGTTGCGATTCGGCACTGCATCGCTTTAACTGACAATTGCGCGGTCGTGCGACGTTGTACCCAAACGAAATTTGTGTCCTTTATTTCCCAGAAATAGGGCTTTCTTTTGGTGGTATTTGATCCCCTCTGAGTCGTTTCTGATTGCCGCTATAAACAAAAGAAGAGCGACAATTTTGCAAAAAAAAACCAAATTTATTACGTTTTGATAAAATACAAATCCAAAAAAAAAAATATAGAAAAACATTTTTTTTCCATCGGTTTTGGCCGATTTATATTCTTCCTCATGTTTTTGGTAAAAAAAATCGCAATCGGCGTCTATTGATTGGTTTGCGCGAAAGTTGCCGCGTTTACGGATGATGAGAATTCATTTCTGGGTTTTTTTTTTTATTTTTTACTAGTAATGGCGGCGATCTGCGATTTTTAGCGGTACTGCGACATTGCGGCGGACATGTTGGACCATTTTGACACTTTTTTGGGACCATTGGCATTTATACAGCGGTCAGTGCTATAAAAATGCACTGATTACTGTGTAAATGTCATTGGCAGTGAAGGGGTTAACCTGCAGGGGGCTCTCTAAGGGTTAAATGTGTTCCCTGGGCGTGTTCTAACTGTGTGGGGGCTGCCCTGGTTGGGAAAAGGGGAGTGATCACGGCTTCCATATAGAGGAAGCCTGTGATCATCGCCCTTCCCCCTTCAACAGAACGGAGATCCGTGTTCACTTACACGGACCTCCGTTCTTTCAGTGCGGGGGTGGGGGCCATCGCGGGTAGCCCTAAACGCTCCCTGGCTCCCCCGAACACAGTGAGCGCGCAAGCGTGCCTCCGGCGGCTCGCGCGCGCTCACAATGCTAGTTATCGCGGTTGCCGTCCTGTGTCGGCGGTTAGCGATAACAAGCCACCTTGCCACCGTCACGCTGCGGCGGGCAGTCGCCAAGTGGTTAAAGAAATTGACTCTGTAAGTCTATGTCGGTACCAATAAAATCCCATAGCCCCTCTACCGGTGCTCCTACATCGGATCGGAGAGACCTCTGGCCCCGTAGGGTTTTTTTTGTCTTGTTGTTTAATCTTTAGCATGGCATTTTATACAGAACCATCGATAGCCAAGCCCACCATGCATGTCCAATTTGCCTCATCCCGTCTCCTCTAATCTGCCCCTCGCAGGCTTCACTTCTTGTCAAAAGAGCTGACTGTCAGATCTTCCAATCAGATCTCACCAGACACCTTGGAGCTGTCGGAAGCGACACAAAAGCCTCCAAGCTCTTTACTCCCTAAAAAGGTCGCCTTCCTGAAGTTACGACCATGAATGGGCCATGTAAGGAGAAGCTCCACCACCTTTCAAAGGGTCATGGCAAGGTCAGCGGCCGGTTTTGTGCTTTCGTTCCCCATTGTCATAAAGTTTTTTTTCTTTATTAGGATAAATCCTTTCCTTTTTTTTTTTGTCAGGAACCTTTTGTGTGGCAGCGAGAGGACAAATAAACCGAAAACCTATCTGTTACTGGCAGTGACCAAACCCTCCCATCGGTGACCTGACCTCATTCCAGCAGAAGATAATGGCACCGCAAGGAATGCTGGGTAGCCGGGGTCTCCAGACGCAAAACGCGTATCCAACCCAAATGACGCTTCTGTGTCGCAATTCAAGGATCAGCCATCGATAAGTTGTGCTCATAAGTTTACATACCCTGGCAGAATTTATGATTTCTTGGCCATTTTTCAGAGAATATGAATGAGAACACAAAAACTTTTCTTTTACTCATGGATATTGTGTGGCTGAAGCCATTTATTATCAATCAACTGTGTTTCCTCTTTTTATATCATAATGACAACAGAAACTCCCCAAATGACCCTGATCAAAAGTTTACATACCCTGGTGATTTTGGCCTGATAACATGCACACAAGCTGACACAAAGGGGTTTGAATGGATATTAAAGGTAACCATCCTCACCTGTGATCTGTTTGCTTGTAATTAGTGTGCGTGTATAAAAGGTCAATGAGTTTCTGGACTGCTGACAGACCCTTGCATCTTTCATCCAGTGCTGCACTGACGTTTCTGGATTCTGAGTCATGGGGAAAAGCAAAAGAATTGTCAAAGGATCTGCGGGAAAAGGTGGTTGAACTGTATAAAACAGGAAAGGGATATAAAATGATATCCAAGGAATTGAGAATGCCAATCAGCAGCGTTCAAACTCTAATCAAGAAGTGGAGAATGAGGAGTTCTCTTGAAATCAAACCACGGTCAGGTAGACCAACTAAAATTTCAGCCGTAACTGCCAGGAAAATTGTTTGGGATGCAAAGAAAAACCCACAAATAACTTCAGGACTCTCTGAAAACATGGGGTGTGGCTGCTTCAAGATGCACAATAAGGAGGCACTTGAAGAAAGATGGGCTGCATGGTCGAGTCGCTAGAAGAAAGCCATTGCTACGCAAATGCCACAAAGTATCCCACTTACAATACGCCAAACAGCACAGAGACAAGACTCAAACCTTCTGGCACAAAGTCATTTGGAGTGATGAGACCAAAATTTGGCTTTTTGGCCACAACCATAAACCCTACATTTGGAGAGGAGACAACAAGGCCTGTGATGAAAGGTTCACCATTCCTACTGTGAAACACGGAGGTGGATCGCTGATGTTTTGGGGATGTGTGAGCTACAAAGGCACAGGAAATTTGGTCAGAATTGATGGCAAGATAAATGCAGTTATCAAAAAATACTGGAGGAACATTTGCATTCATCAGCCAGGAAGCTGCACATGGGACGTCCAACATGACAAAGATCCAAAACACAAGGCCAAGCCGACCTGTCATTGGCTACAGCAGAATAAAGTGAAGGTTCTGGAGTGGCCTGACGTAAATAGAACGGTAGTTAAGACTGGTTTAAAGGACACGGAAACATCGAGTGTGTAGGGGTTTTGTAGTCGCTAGGTGGAGGCACAAAGTGTCATCCTTACCACTTGGAAAGTAGTGTCCGGAACAACAGAGGAGAGGTTTACATCCCAAATACCAACACCGGTTTTTCGGTTTAAAACCAGAGTAGTGAGGTTTACTGAAACACGGTCTTCCAAACTCAGAACAGAGACACGACAAACCGCATAACATTCACCCTATGAAACACCGTAAACGCATCGTTACCGAAAGAAGATC